>JANJGN010000006.1:176258676-176759961 GCA_026770705.1 Isurus oxyrinchus | reverse complement strand
CTCGAGTAGATTCCAGTCTATAATCACTCCCAGGTCTCCATTATACTATACATAAACTGCCTTTACCCCTCGATTAGCTTCCAGTCTGTAATCACTCCCAGGTATCCATTATTCTGTATAAAAACCATCTGAACCCCTCGATTATTTTCCAGTCTGTAATCACTCCCAGGTCGCCATTATTCTATACATAAACCACCTGAACCCCTCAATTAGATTCTAGTCTGTATTCACTGATAGGAATCTATTATTCTATACATAAACCATCTGAACCCCTCGATTAGATTCCAATCTGTAATCGGCCCCAGGTATCCATTATTCTATACATAAACCATTTAAACCCCTCGATTAGATTCCAGTCTGTAATCACTCCCAGGTATCCATTATCCTATACATAAACCAACTAAACCCCTCGATTAGATTCCATGTCTGTAATCACTCCCAGGTATCCATTATTCTATACATAAACCATCTAAACCCCTTGATTAGATTCCAGTCTGTAATCACTCCCAGGTATCCATTATTCTTTATATAAACCATCTGAACGCCTCGAGTAGATTCCAGTCGGCAATCACTCCCAGGTATCCATTATTCTATATATAAACCATCTGAACCCATCAATTAGATTCCAGACTGTAATCACTCCCAGGTATCCATTATTCTACACATAAACCATCTGAACCCCTCGATTACATTCCAGTCTGCAATCACTCCCAGGAATCTATTATTCAATGTATAAACCACCTGAACCCCTTGATTAGATTCCAGTCTGTATCACTCCCAGGTATTCATTATTCTATACATAAACCATCTGAATCCCTCGATTAGATTCCAATCTGTAATCGGCCCCAGGTATCCATTATTCTATACATAAACCATTTAAACCCCTCGATTAGATTCCAGTCTGTATTCACTCCCAGGTATCCATTATTCTATACATAAACCATCTGAACCCCTCGATTAGAGTCTAATCTGTAATCACCCCCAGGTATCCATTATTCTATACATAAACCATCTAAACCCCTCGATTAGATTCCAGTCTGTAATCACTCCCAGGTATCCATTATTCTTTATGTAAACCATCTGAACCCCTCGAGTAGATTCCAGTCTGTAATCAATCCCAGGTATCCATTATTCTATATATAAACCTTCTGAACCCCTCGATTAGATTCCAGTCTGTATTCACTCCCATGTATCCATTATTCTATACATAAACCACCTGAACCCCTCAATTAGATTCTAGTCTGTATTCACTGATAGGAATCTATTTTTCGATGTATAAACCATCTGAACCCCTCGATTAGATTCCAGTCTGTATCACTCCCAGTTATTCATTATTCTATACATAAACCATTTGAACTCCTCGATTAGATTCCAGCCTGTAATCACTCCCAGGTATCCATTATGCTGTATATAAACCATCTGAACCCCTTGATTAGATTCCAGTCTGTAATCACACCCAGTTGTCTATTATTCTATATATAAACCACATGAATCTCTCAATTAGATTCCAGTCTGCAATCACTCCCAGGTATCCATTATTATATATGTAAACCATCTGAACCCCTCAATTAGATTCCAGTCTGTAATCACTCCCAGGTGTCCACTATTCTATATATAAACCTTCTGAACCCCTTGATTAGATTCAAGTCCGTAATGAATCCCAGGTATCCATTATCCTGAATATAAACCATCTGAACCCCACGATTAGATTCCAGTCTGCAATCACTCCCAAGTATCCATTATTCTATATATAAACCCATCTGAACCCCTTGATTAGATGCCTGTCTGTAATCACTCCCCGGTATACATTATTCTATATATAAACCATCTGAACGCCCCCGATTAGATTCCAGTCAGTAATCACTCCCAGGTATCCATTATTCTATACATAAACCATCTGAACCCCTCGATTAGATTCTAATCTGTAATCACCCCCAGGTATCCATTATTCTATACATAAACCAACTAAACCCCTCGATTAGATTCCATGTCTGTAATCACTCCCAGGTATCCATTATTATATACATAAACCACCTAAACCCCTCGATTAGATACCAGTCTGTAATCACTCCCAGGTATCCATTATTCTATATATAAACCAACTGAACCCCTCGAGTAGATTCCAGTCTATAATCACTCCCAGGTATCCCTTATACTGTACATAAACTGCCTGTACCCCTCGATAAGCTTCCAGTCTGTAATCACTGCCAGGTATCCATTAGTCTATATATAAACCATCTGAAGCCCTTGATTAGATTCCTGTCCATAATGACTCCCAGGTATCCACTATTCTGTATATAAACCATCGGAACCCCTTGATTAGATTCCAGTCTGTAATCACTCACAGGTATCCATTATGCTATATATAAACCATCTGAACCCCTTGATTAGATTCCAGTCTGTAATCACTCCCAGGTATCCATTATTCTACACATAAACCATCTGAACCCCTCGATTAGATTCCAGTCTGCAATCACTACCAGGAATCTATTATTCTATATATAAACCATCTGAACCACTCGATTAGATTCCAGTCTGTATCACTCCCAGGTATTCATTATTCTATACATAAACCATCTGAACCCCTCGATTAGATTCCAATCTGTAATCACCCCCAGGTATCCATTATTCTATACATAAACCATCTAAACCCCTTGATTAGATTCCAATCTGCAATCACTCCCAGGTATCCATTATTCTATACATAAACCATCTAAACCCCTCGATTAGAATCCAGTCTGTAATCACTCCCAGGTATCCATTATTCTATATATAAACCATCTGAACCCCTCGATTAGATTCCAGTCTGTAATCAATGCCAGGTATCCATTATTCTATATTTGAACCATCTGAAGCCCTTGATTTTTTATTCCTGTCCATAATGACTCCCAGGTATCCACTATTCTGATATAAACCATCTGAACCCCTTGATTAGATTCCAGTCTGTAATCACTCCCAGGTATCCATTATTCTACACATAAACCATCTGAACCCCTCGATTAGATTCCAGTCTGCAATCACTCCCAGGAACCTATTATTCAATGTATAAACCATCTGAACCCCTTGATTAGATTCCAGTCTGTATTCACTCCCAGGTATCCATTATTCTATACATAAACCATCTGAACCCCTCGATTAGATTCTAATCTTTAATCACTCCCAGGTATCCATTATTCTATACATAAACCATCTAAACACCTCGATTAGATTCCAGTCTATAATCAATCCCAGGTATCCATTATTCGATATATAAACCATCTGAGCCCCTCGATTAGATTCCAGTCTGTAATCACTCCCAGGTATCCATTATTCTGTATAAAAACCATCTGAACCCCTCGATTAGATTCCAGTCTGTAATCACTGCCAGGTATCCACTATTCTATATATAAACCATCTGAAGCCCTTGATTAGATTCCTGTCCGTAACGACTCCCAGGTATCTACTATTCTGTATATAAGCCATCTGAATACCCTCGATTAGATTCCAGTCTGTAATCACTCCCAGGTATCCATTATTCTACACATAAATCATCTGAACCCCTCGATTAGATTCCAGTCTGCAATCACTCCCAGGAATCTATTATTCAATGTATAAACCATCTGAACCCGTTGATTAGATTCCAGTCTGTATCACTCCCAGGTATTCATTATTCTATACATAAACCAACTAAACCCCTCGATTAGATTCCATGTCTGTAATCACTCCCAGGTATCCATTATTCTATACATAAACCATCTAAACCCCTCGATTAGATTCCAGTCTGTAATCATTCCCAGGTATCCATTATTCTTTATATAAACCAACTGAACCCCTCGAGTAGATTCCAGTCTATGATCACTCCCAGGTATCCATTATACTATACATAAACTGCCTTTACCCCTCGATTAGCTTCCAGTCTGTAATCACTCCCAGGTATCCATTATTCTGTATAAAAACCATCTGAACCCCTCGATTATTTTCCAGTCTGTAATCACTCCGAGGTAGCCATTATTCTATACATAAACCACCTGAACCCCTCAATTAGATTCTAGTCTGTATTCACTGATAGGAATCTATTATTCTATACATAAACCATCTGAACCCCTCGATTAGATTCCAATCTGTAATCGGCCCCAGGTATCCATTATTCAATACATAAACCATTTAAACCCCTCGATTAGATTCCAGTCTATAATCACTCCCAGGTATCCATTATTCTATACATAAACCATCTGAACCCCTCAATTAGATTCTAATCTGTAATCACCCCCAGGTATCCATTATTCTATACATAAACCAACTAAACCCCTCGATTAGATTCCATGTCTGGAATCACTCCCAGGTATCCATTATTCTATACATAAACCATCTAAACCCCTCGATTAGATTCCAGTCTGTAATCACTCCCAGGTATCCATTATTCTTCATATAAACCATCTGAACGCCTCGAGTAGATTCCAGTCTGTAAACACTCCCAGCTATCCAATATTCTATATATAAACCATCTGAACCCCTCGATTAGATTCCAGTCTGTAATCACTCCCAGGTATCCAAAATTCTGTATAAAAACCATCTGAACCCCTCAATTAGATTCCAGTCTGTAATCACTCCCAGGTATCCATTATTCTATACAAAAACCATCTGAACCCCTCGATTAGATTCCAGTCTGTAATCACTGCCAGGTATCCATTATTCTATATATAAACCATCTGAAGCCCTTGATTAGATTCCTGTCCGTAATGACTCCCAGGTATCTACTATTCTGTATATAAACCATCTAAACCCCTCGATTAGATTCCAGTCTGTAATCACTCCCAGGTATCCATTATTCTATATATAAACCATCTGAACCCCTCGATTAGATTCCAGTCTGTAATCACTCCCAGATATCCATTATTCTATACATAAACCACCTGAACCCCTCAATTAGATTCTATTCTGTATTCACTGATAGGAATCTATTATTCGATGCATAAACCATCTGAACCCCTCGATTAGTTTCCAGTCTGTATCACTCCCAGGTATCCATTATTCTGTATATAAACCATCTGAACCCCTTGATTAGATTGCAGTCTGTAATCACTCCCAGTTGTCCATTATTCTATATATAAACCACATGAATCCCTCAATTAGATTCCAGTCTGCAATCACTCCCAGGTCTCCATTATTATATATGTAAACCATCTGAACCTCTCAATTAGATTCCAGTCTGTAATCACTCCCAGGTGTCCACTATTCTTTATATAAACCTTCTGAACCACTTGATTTGATTCAAGTCCGTAATGACTCCCAGGTATCCATGATCCTGTATATAAACCATCTGAACCCCACGATTAGATTCCAGTCTGCAAACACTCCCAAGTATCCATTATTCTGTATATAAACCATCTGAACCCCTTGATTAGATGCCCGTCTGTAATCACTCCCCGGTATACATTATTCTATATATAAACCATCTGAACCCCCCCGATTAGATTCCAGTCTGTAATCACTCCCAGGTATCCATTATACTATACATAAACCATCTGAACCCCTCGATTAGATTCCAGTCTGTAATCATTCCCAGGTATCCATTATTCTATACATAAACCAACTAAACCCCTCGATTAGATTCCATGTCTGTAATCACTCCCAGGTATCCATTATTCTATACATAAACAATCTAAACCCCTCGATTAGATTCCAGTCTGTAATCATTCCCAGGTATCCATTATTCTTTATATAAACCAACTGAACCCCTCGAGTAGATTCCAGTCTATAATCACTCCCAGGTCTCCATTATACTATACATAAACTGCCTTTACCCCTCGATTAGCTTCCAGTCTGTAATCACTCCCAGGTATCCATTATTCTGTATAAAAACCATCTGAACCCCTCGATTATTTTCCAGTCTGTAATCACTCCCAGGTCGCCATTATTCTATACATAAACCACCTGAACCCCTCAATTAGATTCTAGTCTGTATTCACTGATAGGAATCTATTATTCTATACATAAACCATCTGAACCCCTCGATTAGATTCCAATCTGTAATCGGCCCCAGGTATCCATTATTCTATACATAAACCATTTAAACCCCTCGATTAGATTCCAGTCTGTAATCACTCCCAGGTATCCATTATCCTATACATAAACCAACTAAACCCCTCGATTAGATTCCATGTCTGTAATCACTCCCAGGTATCCATTATTCTATACATAAACCATCTAAACCCCTTGATTAGATTCCAGTCTGTAATCACTCCCAGGTATCCATTATTCTTTATATAAACCATCTGAACGCCTCGAGTAGATTCCAGTCGGCAATCACTCCCAGGTATCCATTATTCTATATATAAACCATCTGAACCCATCAATTAGATTCCAGACTGTAATCACTCCCAGGTATCCATTATTCTACACATAAACCATCTGAACCCCTCGATTACATTCCAGTCTGCAATCACTCCCAGGAATCTATTATTCAATGTATAAACCACCTGAACCCCTTGATTAGATTCCAGTCTGTATCACTCCCAGGTATTCATTATTCTATACATAAACCATCTGAATCCCTCGATTAGATTCCAATCTGTAATCGGCCCCAGGTATCCATTATTCTATACATAAACCATTTAAACCCCTCGATTAGATTCCAGTCTGTATTCACTCCCAGGTATCCATTATTCTATACATAAACCATCTGAACCCCTCGATTAGAGTCTAATCTGTAATCACCCCCAGGTATCCATTATTCTATACATAAACCATCTAAACCCCTCGATTAGATTCCAGTCTGTAATCACTCCCAGGTATCCATTATTCTTTATGTAAACCATCTGAACCCCTCGAGTAGATTCCAGTCTGTAATCAATCCCAGGTATCCATTATTCTATATATAAACCTTCTGAACCCCTCGATTAGATTCCAGTCTGTATTCACTCCCATGTATCCATTATTCTATACATAAACCACCTGAACCCCTCAATTAGATTCTAGTCTGTATTCACTGATAGGAATCTATTTTTCGATGTATAAACCATCTGAACCCCTCGATTAGATTCCAGTCTGTATCACTCCCAGTTATTCATTATTCTATACATAAACCATTTGAACTCCTCGATTAGATTCCAGCCTGTAATCACTCCCAGGTATCCATTATGCTGTATATAAACCATCTGAACCCCTTGATTAGATTCCAGTCTGTAATCACACCCAGTTGTCTATTATTCTATATATAAACCACATGAATCTCTCAATTAGATTCCAGTCTGCAATCACTCCCAGGTATCCATTATTATATATGTAAACCATCTGAACCCCTCAATTAGATTCCAGTCTGTAATCACTCCCAGGTGTCCACTATTCTATATATAAACCTTCTGAACCGCTTGATTAGATTCAAGTCCGTAATGAATCCCAGGTATCCATTATCCTGAATATAAACCATCTGAACCCCACGATTAGATTCCAGTCTGCAATCACTCCCAAGTATCCATTATTCTATATATAAACCCATCTGAACCCCTTGATTAGATGCCTGTCTGTAATCACTCCCCGGTATACATTATTCTATATATAAACCATCTGAACGCCCCCGATTAGATTCCAGTCAGTAATCACTCCCAGGTATCCATTATTCTATACATAAACCATCTGAACCCCTCGATTAGATTCTAATCTGTAATCACCCCCAGGTATCCATTATTCTATACATAAACCAACTAAACCCCTCGATTAGATTCCATGTCTGTAATCACTCCCAGGTATCCATTATTATATACATAAACCACCTAAACCCCTCGATTAGATACCAGTCTGTAATCACTCCCAGGTATCCATTATTCTATATATAAACCAACTGAACCCCTCGAGTAGATTCCAGTCTATAATCACTCCCAGGTATCCCTTATACTGTACATAAACTGCCTGTACCCCTCGATAAGCTTCCAGTCTGTAATCACTGCCAGGTATCCATTAGTCTATATATAAACCATCTGAAGCCCTTGATTAGATTCCTGTCCATAATGACTCCCAGGTATCCACTATTCTGTATATAAACCATCGGAACCCCTTGATTAGATTCCAGTCTGTAATCACTCACAGGTATCCATTATGCTATATATAAACCATCTGAACCCCTTGATTAGATTCCAGTCTGTAATCACTCCCAGGTATCCATTATTCTACACATAAACCATCTGAACCCCTCGATTAGATTCCAGTCTGCAATCACTACCAGGAATCTATTATTCTATATATAAACCATCTGAACCACTCGATTAGATTCCAGTCTGTATCACTCCCAGGTATTCATTATTCTATACATAAACCATCTGAACCCCTCGATTAGATTCCAATCTGTAATCACCCCCAGGTATCCATTATTCTATACATAAACCATCTAAACCCCTTGATTAGATTCCAATCTGCAATCACTCCCAGGTATCCATTATTCTATACATAAACCATCTAAACCCCTCGATTAGAATCCAGTCTGTAATCACTCCCAGGTATCCATTATTCTATATATAAACCATCTGAACCCCTCGATTAGATTCCAGTCTGTAATCAATGCCAGGTATCCATTATTCTATATTTGAACCATCTGAAGCCCTTGATTTTTTATTCCTGTCCATAATGACTCCCAGGTATCCACTATTCTGATATAAACCATCTGAACCCCTTGATTAGATTCCAGTCTGTAATCACTCCCAGGTATCCATTATTCTACACATAAACCATCTGAACCCCTCGATTAGATTCCAGTCTGCAATCACTCCCAGGAACCTATTATTCAATGTATAAACCATCTGAACCCCTTGATTAGATTCCAGTCTGTATTCACTCCCAGGTATCCATTATTCTATACATAAACCATCTGAACCCCTCGATTAGATTCTAATCTTTAATCACTCCCAGGTATCCATTATTCTATACATAAACCATCTAAACACCTCGATTAGATTCCAGTCTATAATCAATCCCAGGTATCCATTATTCGATATATAAACCATCTGAGCCCCTCGATTAGATTCCAGTCTGTAATCACTCCCAGGTATCCATTATTCTGTATAAAAACCATCTGAACCCCTCGATTAGATTCCAGTCTGTAATCACTGCCAGGTATCCACTATTCTATATATAAACCATCTGAAGCCCTTGATTAGATTCCTGTCCGTAACGACTCCCAGGTATCTACTATTCTGTATATAAGCCATCTGAATACCCTCGATTAGATTCCAGTCTGTAATCACTCCCAGGTATCCATTATTCTACACATAAATCATCTGAACCCCTCGATTAGATTCCAGTCTGCAATCACTCCCAGGAATCTATTATTCAATGTATAAACCATCTGAACCCGTTGATTAGATTCCAGTCTGTATCACTCCCAGGTATTCATTATTCTATACATAAACCAACTAAACCCCTCGATTAGATTCCATGTCTGTAATCACTCCCAGGTATCCATTATTCTATACATAAACCATCTAAACCCCTCGATTAGATTCCAGTCTGTAATCATTCCCAGGTATCCATTATTCTTTATATAAACCAACTGAACCCCTCGAGTAGATTCCAGTCTATGATCACTCCCAGGTATCCATTATACTATACATAAACTGCCTTTACCCCTCGATTAGCTTCCAGTCTGTAATCACTCCCAGGTATCCATTATTCTGTATAAAAACCATCTGAACCCCTCGATTATTTTCCAGTCTGTAATCACTCCGAGGTAGCCATTATTCTATACATAAACCACCTGAACCCCTCAATTAGATTCTAGTCTGTATTCACTGATAGGAATCTATTATTCTATACATAAACCATCTGAACCCCTCGATTAGATTCCAATCTGTAATCGGCCCCAGGTATCCATTATTCAATACATAAACCATTTAAACCCCTCGATTAGATTCCAGTCTATAATCACTCCCAGGTATCCATTATTCTATACATAAACCATCTGAACCCCTCAATTAGATTCTAATCTGTAATCACCCCCAGGTATCCATTATTCTATACATAAACCAACTAAACCCCTCGATTAGATTCCATGTCTGGAATCACTCCCAGGTATCCATTATTCTATACATAAACCATCTAAACCCCTCGATTAGATTCCAGTCTGTAATCACTCCCAGGTATCCATTATTCTTCATATAAACCATCTGAACGCCTCGAGTAGATTCCAGTCTGTAAACACTCCCAGCTATCCAATATTCTATATATAAACCATCTGAACCCCTCGATTAGATTCCAGTCTGTAATCACTCCCAGGTATCCAAAATTCTGTATAAAAACCATCTGAACCCCTCAATTAGATTCCAGTCTGTAATCACTCCCAGGTATCCATTATTCTATACAAAAACCATCTGAACCCCTCGATTAGATTCCAGTCTGTAATCACTGCCAGGTATCCATTATTCTATATATAAACCATCTGAAGCCCTTGATTAGATTCCTGTCCGTAATGACTCCCAGGTATCTACTATTCTGTATATAAACCATCTAAACCCCTCGATTAGATTCCAGTCTGTAATCACTCCCAGGTATCCATTATTCTATATATAAACCATCTGAACCCCTCGATTAGATTCCAGTCTGTAATCACTCCCAGATATCCATTATTCTATACATAAACCACCTGAACCCCTCAATTAGATTCTATTCTGTATTCACTGATAGGAATCTATTATTCGATGCATAAACCATCTGAACCCCTCGATTAGTTTCCAGTCTGTATCACTCCCAGGTATCCATTATTCTGTATATAAACCATCTGAACCCCTTGATTAGATTGCAGTCTGTAATCACTCCCAGTTGTCCATTATTCTATATATAAACCACATGAATCCCTCAATTAGATTCCAGTCTGCAATCACTCCCAGGTCTCCATTATTATATATGTAAACCATCTGAACCTCTCAATTAGATTCCAGTCTGTAATCACTCCCAGGTGTCCACTATTCTTTATATAAACCTTCTGAACCACTTGATTTGATTCAAGTCCGTAATGACTCCCAGGTATCCATGATCCTGTATATAAACCATCTGAACCCCACGATTAGATTCCAGTCTGCAAACACTCCCAAGTATCCATTATTCTGTATATAAACCATCTGAACCCCTTGATTAGATGCCCGTCTGTAATCACTCCCCGGTATACATTATTCTATATATAAACCATCTGAACCCCCCCGATTAGATTCCAGTCTGTAATCACTCCCAGGTATCCATTATACTATACATAAACCATCTGAACCCCTCGATTAGATTCCAGTCTGTAATCATTCCCAGGTATCCATTATTCTTTATATAAACCAACTGAACCCCTCGAGTAGATTCCAGTCTATAATCACTCCCAGGTATCCATTATACTACACATAAACTGCCTTTACCCCTCGATTAGCTTCCAGTCTGTAATCACTCCCAGGTATCCATTATTCTGTATAAAAACCATCTGAACCCCTCGATTATTTTCCAGTCTGTAATCACTCCCAGGTAGCCATTATTCTATACATAAACCACCTGAACCCCTCAATTAGATTCTAGTCTGTATTCACTGATAGGAATCTATTATTCTATACATAAACCATCTGAACCCCTCGATTAGATTCCAATCTGTAATCGGCCCCAGGTATCCATTATTCAATACATAAACCATTTAAACCCCTCGATTAGATTCCAGTCTGTAATCACTCCCAGGTATCCATTATTCTATACATTAACCATCTGAACCCCTCAATTAGATTCTAATCTGTAATCACCCCCAGGTATCCATTATTCTATACATAAACCAACTAAACCCCTCGATTAGATTCCATGTCTGTAATCACCCCCAGGTATCCATTATTCTATACATAAACCATCTAAACCCCTCGATTAGATTTCAGTCTGTAATCACTCCCAGGTATCCATTATTCTTTATATAAACCATCTGAACGCCTTGAGTAGATTCCAGTCTGTAATCACTCCCAGCTAACCATTATTCTATATATAAACCATCTGAACCCCTCGATTAGATTCCAGTCTGTAATCACTCCCAGGTATCCAAAATTCTGTATAGAAACCATCTGAACCCCTCAATTAGATTCCAGTCTGTAATCACTCCCAGGTATCCATTATTCTATACATAAACCATCTGAACCCCTCGATTAGATTCCAGTCTGTAATCACTGCCAGGTATCCATTATTCTATATATCAACCATCTGAAGCCCTTGATTAGATTCCTGTCCGTAATGACTCCCAGGTATCTACTATTCTGTATATAAGCCATCTGAATACCCTCGATTAGATTCCAGTCTGTAATCACTCCCAGGTATCCATTATTCTATATATAAACCATCTGAACCCCTCGATTAGATTCCAGTCTGTAATCACTCCCAGGTATCCATTATTCTATACATAAACCACCTGAACCCCTCAATTAGATTCTAGTCTGTATTCACTGATAGGAATCTATTATTCGATGCATAAACCATCTGAACCCCTCGATTAGTTTCCAGTCTGTATCACTCCCAGGTATTCATTATTCTATACATAAACCATTTGAACTCCTCGATTAGATTCCAGTCTGTAATCACTCCCAGGTATCCATTATTCGGTATATAAACCATCTGAACCCCTTGATGAGATTGCAGTCTGTAATCACTCCCAGTTGTCCATTATTCTATATATAAACCACATGAATCCCTCAATTAGATTCCAGTCTGCAATCACTCCCAGGTATCCATTATTCTATACATTAACCATCTGAACCCCTCAATTAGATTCTAATCTGTAATCACCCCCAGGTATCCATTATTCTATACATAAACCAACTAAACCCCTCGATTAGATTCCATGTCTGTAATCACCCCCAGGTATCCATTATTCTATACATAAACCATCTAAACCCCTCGATTAGATTTCAGTCTGTAATCACTCCCAGGTATCCATTATTCTTTATATAAACCATCTGAACGCCTCGAGTAGATTCCAGTCTGTAATCACTCCCAGCTATCCATTATTCTATATATAAACCATCTGAACCCCTCGATTAGATTCCAGTCTGTAATCACTCCCAGGTATCCAAAATTCTGTATAGAAACCATCTGAACCCCTCAATTAGATTCCAGTCTGTAATCACTCCCAGGTATCCATTATTCTATACATAAACCATCTGAACCCCTCGATTAGATTCCAGTCTGTAATCACTGCCAGGTATCCATTATTCTATATATCAACCATCTGAAGCCCTTGATTAGATTCCTGTCCGTAATGACTCCCAGGTATCTACTATTCTGTATATAAGCCATCTGAATACCCTCGATTAGATTCCAGTCTGTAATCACTCCCAGGTATCCATTATTCTATATATAAACCATCTGAACCCCTCGATTAGATTCCAGTCTGTAATCACTCCCAGGTATCCATTATTCTATACATAAACCACCTGAACCCCTCAATTAGATTCTAGTCTGTATTCACTGATAGGAATCTATTATTCGATGCATAAACCATCTGAACCCCTTGATTAGTTTCCAGTCTGTATCACTCCCAGGTATTCATTATTCTATACATAAACCATTTGAACTCCTCGATTAGATTCCAGTCTGTAATCACTCCCAGGTATCCATTATTCGGTATATAAACCATCTGAACCCCTTGATGAGATTGCAGTCTGTAATCACTCCCAGTTGTCCATTATTCTATATATAAACCACATGAATCCCTCAATTAGATTCCAGTCTGCAATCACTCCCAGGTCTCCATTATTATATATGTAAACCATCTGAACCTCTCAATTAGATTCCAGTCTGTAATCACTCCCAGGTGTCCACTATTCTTTATATAAACCTTCTGAACCACTTGATTTGATTCAAGTCCGTAATGACTCCCAGGTATCCATTATCCTGTATATAAACCATCTGAACCCCACGATTAGATTCCAGTCTGCAATCACTCCCAAGTATCCATTATTCTGTATATAAACCATCTGAACCCCTTGATTAGAAGCCCGTCTGTAATCACTCCCCGGTATACATTATTCTATATATAAACCATCTGAACCCCCCCGATTAGATTCCAGTCTGTAATCACTCCCAGGTATCCATTATTCTATACATAAACCATCTGAACCCCTCGATTAGATTCTAATCTGTAATCACCCCCAGGTATCCATTATTCTTTATATAAACCATCTGAACCCCTCGAGTAGTTTCCAGTCTATAATCACTCCCAGGTATCCATTATACTATACATAAACTGCCTGTCCCCCTCGATTAGATTCCAGTCTGTAATCACTCCCAGGTATCCATTATTCTATACATAAACCATCTGAACCCCTCGATTAGATTCCAGTCTGTAATCACTGCCAGGTATCCATTATTCTATATATAAACCATCTGAAGCCCTTGATTAGATTCCTGTCCGTAACGACTCCCAGGTATCTACTATTCTGTATATAAGCCATCTGAATACCCTCGATTAGATTCCAGTCTGTAATCACTCCCAGGTATCCATTATTCTATATATAAACCATCTGAACCCCTCGATTAGATTCCAGTCTGTAATCACTCCCAGGTATCCATTATTCTACACATAAATCATCTGAACCCCTCGATTAGATTCCAGTCTGCAATCACTCACAGTAATCTATTATTCAATGTATAAACCATCTGAACCCGTTGATTAGATTCCAGTCTGTATCACTCCCAGGTATTCATTATTCTATACATAAACCAACTAAACCCCTCGATTAGATTCCATGTCTGTAATCACTCCCAGGTATCCATTATTCTATACATAAACAATCTAAACCCCTCGATTAGATTCCAGTCTGTAATCATTCCCAGGTATCCATTATTCTTTATATAAACCAACTGAACCCCTCGAGTAGATTCCAGTCTATAATCACTCCCAGGTCTCCATTATACTATACATAAACTGCCTTTACCCCTCGATTAGCTTCCAGTCTGTAATCACTCCCAGGTATCCATTATTCTGTATAAAAACCATCTGAACCCCTCGATAATTTTCCAGTCTGTAATCACTCCCAGGTAGCCATTATTCTATACATAAACCACCTGAACCCCTCAATTAGATTCTAGTCTGTATTCACTGATAGGAATCTATTATTCTATACATAAACCATCTGAACCCCTCGATTAGATTCCAATCTGTAATCGGCCCCAGGTATCCATTATTCTATACATAAACCATTTAAACCCCTCGATTAGATTCCAGTCTGTAATCACTCCCAGGTATCCATTATCCTATACATAAACCAACTAAACCCCTCGATTAGATTCCATGTCTGTAATCACTCCCAGGTATCCATTATTCTATACATAAACCATCTAAACCCCTTGATTAGATTCCAGTCTGTAATCACTCCCAGGTATCCATTATTCTTTATATAAACCATCTGAACGCCTCGAGTAGATTCCAGTCTGTAATCACTCCCAGCTATCCATTATTCTATATATAAACCATCTGAACCCCTCGATTAGATTCCAGTCTGTAATCACTCCCAGGTATCCATTATTCTGTATAAAAACCATCTGAACCCCTCAATTAGATTCCAGTCTGTAATCACTCCCAGGTATCCATTATTCTATACATAAACCATCTGAACCCCTCGATTAGATTCCAGTCTGTAATCACTGCCAGGTATCCATTATTCTATATATAAACCATCTGAAGCCCTTGATTAGATTCCTGTCCGTAATGACTCCCAGGTATCTACTATTCTGTATATAAGCCATCTGAATACCCTCGATTAGATTCCAGTCTGTAATCACTCCCAGGTATCCATTATTCTATACATAAACCATCTGAACCCCTCGAATAGATTCTAATCTGTAATCACCCCCAGGTATCCATTATTCTATACATAAACCATCTAAACCCCTCGATTAGATTCCAATCTGTAATCACTCCCAGGTATCCATTATTCTTTATGTAAACCATCTGAACCCCTCGAGTAGATTCCAGTCTGTAATCAATCCCAGGTATCCATTATTCTATATATAAACCATCTGAACCCCTCAATTAGATTCCAGTCTGTAATCACTCCCAGGTATCCATTATTCTGTATAAAAACTATCTGAACCCCTCAATTAGATTCCAGTCTGTAATCACTCCCAGGTATCCATTATTCTATACATAAACCATCTGAACCCCTCGATTAGATTCCAGTCTGTAAACACTGCCAGGTATCCATTATTCTATATATAAACGTTCTGAAGCCCTTGATTAGATTCCAGTTCGTAATGACTCCCAGGTATCTACTGTTCTGTATATAAGCCATCTGAATACCCTCGATTAGATTCCAGTCTGTAATCACTCCCAGGTATCCATTATTCTACACACAAACCATCTGAACCCCTCGATTAGATTCCAGTCTGTAATCACTGCCAGGTATCCATTATTCTATATATAAACCATCTGAAGCCCTTGATTAGATTCCTGTCCGTAATGACTCCCAGGTATCTACTATTCTGTATATAAGCCATCTGAATACCCTCGATTAGATTCCAGTCTGTAATCACTCCCAGGTATCCATTATTCTTTATATAAACCATCTGAACGCCTTGAGTAGATTCCAGTCTGTAATCACGCCCAGCTATCCATTATTCTATATATAAACCATCTGAACCCCTCGATTAGATTCCAGTCTGTAATCACTCCCAGGTATCCAAAATTCTGTATAAAAACCATCTGAACCCCTCAATTAGATTCCAGTCTGTAATCACTCCCAGGTATCCATTATTCTATACATAAACCATCTGAACCCCTCGATTAGATTCCAGTCTTTAATCACTGCCAGGTATCCATTATTCTATATATAAACCATCTGAAGCCCTTGATTTGATTCCTGTCCGTAATGACTCCCAGGTATCTACTATTCTGTATATAAGCCATCTGAATACCCTCGATTAGATTCCAGTCTGTAATCACTCCCAGGTATCCATTATTCTATATATAAACCATCTGAACCCCTCGATTAGATTCCAGTCTGTAATCACTCCCAGGTATCCATTATTCTATACATAAACCACCTGAACCCCTCAATTAGATTCTAGTCTGTATTCACTGATAGGAATCTATTATTCGATGCATAAACCATCTGAACCCCTCGATTAGTTTCCAGTCTGTATCACTCCCAGGTATTCATTATTCTATACATAAACCATTTGAACTCCTCGATTAGATTCCAGTCTGTAATCACTCCCAGGTATCCATTATTCTGTATATAAACCATCTGAACCCCTTGATGAGATTGCAGTCTGTAATCACTCCCAGTTGTCTATTATTCTATATATAAACCACATGAATCCCTCAATTAGATTCCAGTCTGCAATCACTCCCAGGTCTCCATTATTATATAAGTAAACCATCTGAACCTCTCAATTAGATTCCAGTCTGTAATCACTCCCAGGTGTCCACTATTCTTTATATAAACCTTCTGAACCACTTGATTTGATTCAAGTCCGTAATGACTCCCAGGTATCCATTATCCTGTATATAAACCATCTGAACCCCACGATTAGATTCCAGTCTGCAATCACTCCCAAGTATCCATTATTCTGTATATAAACCATCTGAACCCCTTGATTAGATGCCCGTCTGTAATCACTCCCCGGTATACATTATTCTATATATAAACCATCTGAACCCCCCCCCGATTAGATTCCAGTCTGTAATCACTCCCAGGTATCCATTATTCTATACATAAACCATCTGAACCCCTCGATTAGATTCTAATCTGTAATCACCCCCAGGTATCCATTATTCTATACATAAACCATCTAAACCCCTCGATTAGATTCCTTGTCTGTAATCACTCCCAGGAATCCATTATTCTATACATAAACCATCTGAACCCCTCGATTAGATTCCAGTCTGTAATCACTCCCAGGTATCCATTATTCTTCATATAAACCATCTGAACCCCTCGTGTAGATTCCAGTCTATAATCACTCCCAGGTATCCATTATACTATACATAAACTGCCTGTCCCCCTCGATTAGCTTCCAGTCTGTAATCACTGCCAGGTATCCATTATTCTATATATAAACCATCTGAAGCCCTTGATTAGATTCCTGTCCATAATGACTCCCAGGTATCCACTATTCTGTATATAAACCATCTGAACCCCTTGATTAGATTCCAGTCTTTAATCACTCCCAGGTATCCACTATTCTATACATAAACTATCTGAACCCCTCGAATAGATTCCAGTCTGCAATCACTCCCAGGTATCCATTTTTCTATACATAAACCATCTGAACCCCTCGATTAGATTCCAGTCAGTAATCATTCCCATGGTACAATTTAAGCTTGTTATGGAGAAAGAAATAAACAAGTTGCAAAAAAATGTTTTGGATTGGAGGAGAGCAGATTTTAGTGAAATAAGGCAGGATCTGGCCAAGGTAGACTGGGAACAGCTACTTGTGGGGTAATCTACGTAGGAGCAGTGGGGGGCGTTCAAAAAGGAAATGGGGAGGATACAGGTTCAACATGTTCTCTCTAGGATGATAAGAAGGAGTAACAAGCCCAGAGAACCATGGATGACCAGAGATATTCAGGATACAATGAGAAGGAAAAGAGAGGCTTTTAGCAGGTACAGGGGGAGCAAATCAGTGGAGGCATTAGTGGAGTACAAAAAGTGCAGGGTGGAGCTTGATAAAGCAATTAGGAGAGCAAAGAGGGGATATGAGAAAGCCCTAGCTGGTAAAAGTAGGGAAAATCCCAAGATATTCTATAAGTATATCAATGGGAAGAGGATAACCAGGGAAAGAGTAGGGCCCATTAGGGACCAAGGAGGAAATCTATGGGTGGAGCCAGAGGACATCGATAGAGTGTTGAACAAATACTTCACATCAGCCTTCACCCAAGAGAATGAGGATGAAGGCATTGAACTCGGGAAGAGAGACTGAGAGGTTCTTGAGCAAATTGATACAGGGAGTGACAAGGTAATGGAGGTGTTGGCAGGCTTAAAAGTAGACAAATCTCCAGATCCGGATGATTTGGGTCCCAGACTGCTGAAGGAGGCAAGAGAGGGGATCGCAGGGGCTCTGACCCAAATTTTTAATTCCTCTCTGGCCACGGGGGAGGTGCCAGAGAACAGCTAATGTGATTCCGCTATTTAAGAAGGGTTGTAGAGATAAGCCAGGGAACTACAGGCCAGCGAGTCTCACATCAGTGATAGAGAAACTATTGGAGAAAATTCTGAAGGAGAGAATCTATCTCCACTTGGAGAGGCAAGGTTTGATCAGGGATAGTCAGCATGGCTTTGTCAGAGGGAGGTCATGCCTAACAAATTTGATTGAATTTTTTGAGGAGGTGACCAGGTGTGTAGCTGTGGGTAGTGCAGTTGATGTAGTTTATATGGATTTCAGGAAAGCCTTTGACAAGGTCCCACATGGGAGACTTATAAAGAAGGTAAATGCACATGGGATACAGGGTAATTTGATAATTTGATAATTTGATAATACAGGGCAATTTCATTGCCACAGAAGGCTGTGGAGGCCAGATCATTGAGTGTATTTAAGACCGAGATAGATAGGTTCTTGATTAGTAAGGGGATCAAAGGTTACGGGGAGAAGGCAGGAGAGTGGGGTTGAGAAACTTATCAGCCATGATTAAATGGTGGAGCAGACTCGATGGGCCGAATGGCCTAATTTCTGCTCCTAACTCTTGTGGTCTTATAAGGTGGATACAAAATTGGCTTAGTTGTAGGAGACAGAGGGTGATGACAGAAGGATGCTTTAGTGACTGGAAGCCAGTGTCCAGTGGCATACCACAGGGATCTGTGCTGGGCCCCCTATTGTTTGTCATTTATATAAATGACATAGATGACTATGTGGAGGGCAGGATTAGTAAATTTGCGGATGAAAGATTGGCCGGGTGGTTAACAGTGAGGTTGAGTGTCTTGGGCTACAGGAAGATATAGACGGGATGGTCAAATGGGCAGATAAGTGGCAGATGGGATTTAACCCTGAAAAGTGTGAGGTGATACACTTTGGAAGGAGTAATTTGGCAAGTATTCAATGAACGGTATGGCATTAGAAAGTTCTGAGGAACAAAGGGACCTTGGTGTGTGTGCCCATTGATCTCTGAAGGCAGAGGGGCACGTTAGTGAGATGGTGAAAAAGGCATATGGGACACATACCTTTATCAATCGAGGCTTAGATTACAAAAGTAGGGAGGTCATGTTGGAGTGGTATAGAACCTGTGGTGAGGCCACAGCTGGAGTACTGTGTGCAGTTCTGGTCGCCACACTATAGGAAGGATGTGATTGCACTGGAGGGGGTGGAGAGGAGATTCACCAGGATGTTGCCCGGGATGAAACATTTAAGTTATGAAGAGGGATTGGGTTGACTTGGGTTGCTTTTGTTAGAGCAGAGAAGACTAAGGGGTGACCTGATCGAGGTGTACAAGATTATGAGAGGCATGGACAGGGTGAATAGGGAGCAGCTGTTCCCCTTAGTTGAAGGGTCAGTCACGAGGGGACACAAGTTCAAGGTGAGGGACAGGAAGTTTAGGGGGATGTGAGAAAAAACTTTTTTTACCCAGAGGGTGGTGACGGTCTGGAATGCACTGCCTAGGAGGGTGGTGGAGGTGGGTTGCCTCACATCCTTTAAAAAGTACCTGGATGAGCACTTGGCACGTCATGACATTCAAGGTTATGGGCCAAGTGCTGGTAAATGGGATTAGGTAGGTAGGTCAGGTGTTTCTCACGTGTCGGTACAGACTTGATGGGCCGAAGGGCCTCTTCTGTACTGTGTGATTCTGCGATTCTGTGATTCTGTATCCATTATTCTATATATAAACCATCTGAACCCCTCGATTAGATTCCAGTCTGTAATCACCCACAGGTATCCATTATTCTATATATAAACCATCTGAACCCCTCGATTAGATTCCTGTAATCACTTCCAGGTATCCATTATTCTATATATTAACCATCTGAACTCCTCGATTAGATTCCAGTCTGTAATCACTTCCAGGTATCCATTATTCTATATATTAACCATCTGAACTCCTCGATTAGATTCCAGTCTGTAATCACTTCAAGGTATCCATTATTCTATATATAAACCATCTGAACCCCTCGATTAGATTCCAGTCTGTAATCACTCCCAGGTATCCATTATTATATATATAAGCCATCTGAACCCCTCGATTAGATTCCAGTCTGTAATCACTCCCAGGTATCCATTATTCTATATATAAACAATCTGAATCCCTCAACTAGATTCCAGTCTGTAAGCACTCCCAGGTATCCATTATTCTATATATAAACCCTCAACTAGGATAGTTAACCCATGGGCACTTACTTCACTTACTATTGCTTACGTATAAATCAGGAAGGGCAGCAATACCATTTACCAGTACAATCTGCAGACTTTGCAGCAATAACTGAATAGAGATTACCGTTCTGAATTATTCAGTGAGAAAATGAACAGCAAGCAATTATTTCTCTGCTCAGTCAGATTTGAGATTTTAGCTCAAAAGGGGACAATTTCTTTACTCCAAAAGTGGTCTGGTCTACAGCATTCATAAATAAGTAAATACACTAATCCTTGATAGTGTGCCATTTCCCATGGTTGCCTTAATAAAATGACTGCTTAACCTTGTTCACATGCCTGAAGTGAGGCTGCTAGTCAGCGGGCCAGTTTCACAACTTCAGGTATGATGGGTTTGGTCTTGTCAATAAATAACTTGCAGCAATGCCTTTGGCTAAGGGGAAGGTAATCATAGAACCATAGACTCATTGAATGGTTACAATACAGAAGAAGTCCATTCAGCCTTTCGTGTCCATGCTGTCTTTCCACAAGAATAACTCAGCTAGTCCCACTCTCCTGCCTTTTCCCTGCAGTCCTGCAAATCTTCTCTCTTCAGATAATTATTCAATTGCCTTTTGAAAACTGATTGAACCTGTCTCCAAATGCTCTGAGATAGTGTATTCCAGAACCTAACCGCTCCCTGTATTAAAAGGTTTCTCCTAATGTCGTCCTTTCATCTTTTGCCATTCATTTTGAATCAATGCCCTCTGTTTCCTGATCCTTCCACCAATGGGAACTATTTCTCCCTATCTGCTCTGTCCAGACCCCTCATGATTTTGAACAACTCTATCACATCTCCTCTCAACCTTCTCTTCTCTCAGGAAAACAGCCCCAGGTTCTCCAATCTTTCCATGTAACTGAAGTCCCTCATCCCTGGAACCATTTTTGTTCATCTTTCCTCCACTCTCTCCAATGCAAGACTTTAGACTTCCCCAGGGGTTTGGTGCTCAGACCACTGATCTTCCTGATCTATATTAATAACTCAGACTTCAGTGGACAGGGCACAATTTTAACATTTGCAGATGACACAAAACTTGGAAGCATTGTGAACTGTGTGGAGGATAGTGATAAACTTCAAGAGGACTTAGGCAGATGGGATGGACGGACATGTGGCTGATGAAATTTAATACAGGAAAGTGTGAAGAGGTGCATTTTGGTAGGAAGAAAAGGAGAGGCAATATAAAATATAGGATGCAATTCTAAAGAGGGCGCAGGAACAAAGACACCGAGAGGTATAGGTGCATAAATCATTGCAGTAGCAAGACAGTTGAGAAAGCAGTTAAAAAGGCTAATGGGATCCTGACATATATAAATGGAGGCACACCATGTAGCAGCAAGGAAGTTATTATGAACCTTTACCTCAACTGCAGTATTGTGTCAAATCTTGGACATCACACTTTAGGAGGGAATGTGAAAGCATTAGAAAAGTTGCAGGAAAGATTTATGAGGGTGGTTCCAGGGACGAGGAACTTCAGTTATGTGGACAGACTGGAGAAGCTGGGATTGTTCTCAGAGAAGGTTGTGAGTATATTTGATAGAGGTGTTTAAATTCATGAGGGGAATAGACAGAGTAAATCGGGAGAAATTGTTCCCATTGGCAGAAGGTTTGAGAACCAAAGGACACAGATATAAAGTGAATAGCAAAAGAACTGGTGGTGTCATGAGTAAAAACTTTTTTCAAGCAGCGAGTTGCTAGCAACTGGAATGCATGGCCTGAGAGGGTGGTGGAGGCAGATTCAACTGTGGCTTTAAAAAGGGAATTGGATAAGCGCCCACAGAGAGAAAAAAAATGCAGGGCCGCAGGGAAAGGACTAGGGAGTGGGACTAGCTGATTTGATCTTGCAGACAGCTGGCACTGATTCGATAGGCCAAATGGCCTCCTTCTCTGCTGTGCTGATTCTATGTCTGCATGGATGTTTAGGATGATGCTGACCTTCATATAGCATGTATAAGTGATGTCGGTATGAGTGATTAATATAATGCTGGCCTTTTTATGGCAGGTACTCTCCTTCAAATGGCAAGGACAGATGACATCTGTTTATAATTACTCCCTCACATCAGTTCCTGCAACATTTGTGCCCAAGTTATGAACATCTGCCAGACAGGCTGTATACCCAGTATTCTGCCACAGCCATCCTGAAATCAACATTTAAGTGGTGTGGAGGAGTAACACAGGCTGATTCAGCGCCTTGCATCTATTTATAAACCTTATTTCAAAACAGCAACGTTTATACGCTTCTTGTTTTTTTTTCCATCTTCCTTTCCCCACCTGTTTTCTCCCCTTCCTCCTCTTCTAAATGTATTAATGTCTCGCTGGAGTCTTCCAGGAATTTGAGCCAATGACAATGATATATATACATACACACGAGTGAAGATGATGTTTGCCTTTGGAGGGCAACTTGAAGGAAATGTAGTTGTGATACAACTGCTCCTCCTTCTAGGTGGTGGAGGTACAGGTTTGAGAGGTGCTGCCAAAGAAGCCTTGGTGAGTTGTTGCATTGCATCCAATGAATGGCTGACAATCCAGCCATGGTACATCAGTGATAGAGGGGTGGATACATAGATAGCAGATGAAGTGCTGAACAGCCTATATATCCACCTCTGGGTGGTGTCAGATGACAGGATCTGAGCGGGAGGAAACATGGAAGCAGAGGTACAGGCGTAGGGGTGATCAAATAAAGGTTTTTAAAATTAGGAAAAGTTTTAATACAGTAGAACAGAAAGCATATCCATTTGAGAGGAAGAGAAAAACTCATGGCCATCACAATAAAATAGAGCAAGACATCCAATAGGGAATTCAGAAGCAACTTTGCACAGAGTGGTGGGAATGTGCAACTCGCTGTAGGAAAAGGGTGTACGGCATAGCAAGGGTTCAAGTAGGACTGGGGAAACAGTATGATGTAGAGAGTCACATGACATAGTGGACTGAGTACAGCAGTAGTCTAGCAGAATCCAGCATGGAGTTAGTACCTAGTTAAGGCTATACCTTCGAGATATGTATATAGTTATGCATTACTAATAAACCACAGAACCATTGAAAAGTTACAACACAAAAGGAGGTGATTTGGCCCATCTTGTTCATGTCAGCCCGAGGACACCCAGGTGCCCTTTCTAATCCCACCTTCCTGCACCCACTTCATAGTCCTGCAGCTTACAGCACTTAAGGTGCAGATCCAGGCACTTTTTAAAAGAGTTTAGAGTTTCTGCTTCTACCACTAACTTGGGCAGTGAATTCCAGACACCCACGACCCTCTGCGTAAAAAAGTTCTTCCTCATGTCCCCCCTACACCTTTTGCCACTTATCTTGAATCTATGCCCCCTAGTTCTAGAATTCTCCACCAAGGGAAACAATTTTATCCTGTCCACTCTACCTATTCCCCTCATAATTTTGTACACCTCAATCAAGTCACCTCTCAGCCTTCTTTGTTCTAAGGAAAATAACCCCAATCTATCCAATCTCTCCTCGTAGCTACACTTTTCTAACCCTGGCAACATGCTTGTGAACCTCCTCTGCACTCTCTCCAGAGCTATTATGTCCTTCCTGTAATGTGACCAGAACTGCACACAGTACTCCAGTTGTGGCCTCACCAGTGTTTTATACAATTCCAACATTATATCCTTACTTTTATATTCTATACCTCTGCCAGTGAAGGAGAGCATTCCATATGCCTTCTTTACAGCCTTGTCTACTTGAACTGCTGCCTTCTGTGCACTTGTACGCCAAGATCTCTCACTTCTTAGTATATTCCCATTTATTGTGTAATCCCTGTAACCGTTTGACCTCCCTAAATGTATGACCTCACACTTCTCTATGTTAAAATCCATCTGCCACTCTACCGCCCACTCCACCAACCCAGCTATATCATTTTGGAGATTATGGCTATCCTCTACACTATCCACTACTCGGCCAATCTTCATGTCATCTGCAAATTTCCCAATCGTGCCTCTCACGTTCATGTCCAAATCGTTAACATATAACACAAACAGCAAGGGTCCCAACACCGAGCCCTGTGGAACACCACTTGAGACAACTTTCCATTCACAAGGGCATCCATTGACCATTACCCTTTGTTTCCTGTTACAAAGCCAACCTTTTATCCAGTTTGCCACATTACCCTGAATCCCATGGCCTTTTACTTTCCTGACCAATCTGCCATGTGAGACTTTGTCAAATGCCTTGCTAAAATCCATGTACCCAGCATCCACTGCACTACCTTCATCAACCCTTCTTGTCACTTCCTCAAAGAATTCATTCAAATTTGTGAGGCAAGACCTTCCTTTAACAAATGCATGCTGACCATCCCTGACTAGTCCATGCCTTTCCACATGACAGTTAATCCTATCTCTCAGGATTGATTCTACTAATTTGCTCACCACCGATGTAAGACTAACTGACTGATAATTGTTGGCATTTCCTTTGATCCCTATTTAAACAATGGAACTACGTTTGCATTTCTCCAGTCCTCTGGTACCTCCCCTGTATCTAATGAAGATTGGAAAATCATCCTCAGAGCATCTTACTTAATGTTCAACCACACAAGCCTCCAGACCTCTTAGTGAGACGGCAAACAAAGCCTTACAACATGATGGTAGCTAATGAAAGAACCCAGAGCCCAGAGAAGCTGGAGCAGGACATGAGAATCTCAAGGCATGAGAAACTAAAGAAACTACAGACTGATTTGAACAAAGTGCACCTGAATTGAAGACACCGCTGGAGATCCACTGTGCAGCTGAAGGGTTCCACCAGAGCATGTCGAGGTCCATTGCTAAATCTGATCGAAGGCAGAGTCATAGGACCTAGCCAGATCACAAAAGGCTGAGAAAAACTCAAGAAAGAAAAAAGGCTGAAGGGCAGAGGAAGAATCTACTGTGTAGATGAAAAGCCAGACTTGATCGAACAGAGAGTCATAGGCCTAACCAGATCACAAAAAGGTTGAGCAAAATTCACTAAAAGGCTGAATTAACCTTTTAAAACTAGTTGTTTGGTAGTACAGAACTTGAGTATTGATGAAAAAAAGAGACATGTCTAAGCTTATCATCCTGCAGTCATCAGGACACTTGCTGTCAGTCACCATCAATAGTGTATTCTCCATGGCAATGCCACTTGCCATCAAATCAGCACTCTCTTCACATACAGTATAAATTGTTGTTTTTCCCTTATATTGGTATTCTTGCGAGTGTCCTGATGAGTGCAAGATGAAAAGATTAGACATGTCTCTTTTCTCATCAATACTTTTAAAAATAATCAGAGCACTAAATTAGGCAGAGCATACTGGTTGTTTAACCAGCACAACTGGAAATCTGGACTCAGCACCATACCAGGTGGTGGCTGAGCTCATTAAAAAAAAACTAAGTTTAAAACCTCGGCCAAAGACAGGAATCACTTTTTAAACATCTGAAAACTCTCCAAAAACTCTACAAAGGCCCCAAGTCATTGATTTTAAAGTCGCTGCAGAAAATCAATCTCTTAGAAGTTGGGATCGCGATTACTGCAGGAGTTCTCCAAAACCCAACAAGAGCGGGAAGAAGCTTTAGTTACAACCCTAATAAAGTACCAAAAGGACAAGGAGACCTCAGGGCAAGGGAGACAACGTCCAAGCAAACAACAAGATGGTGTCAGCCTATGTCAGTGCAATGAAGTGCACGAGCTGAAGAGTTCAGTGCTAAAAAAAAAATCAGGCTGAGAAACAGCTGGAAGGCTTAAAAATAGATATTTTTGAAAATGCCAACACAATAACCAAACATCAACAGCAGGTGGCAGTGCGGAGCAAGCAGTTGGTTGTGAATGAAGGAAAGCTATCCGATATAACCCAAAAGAAACAAAGCCTTCAAAAAGAAAATGAAGCTATTCTAAATGGAAATGTTCATATCAAAACCTACCACTCCAAATGTGACCAGAACGAGATCTGGAAGAATTGTCAAGCCTCCACACTGTTTGAATTTGTTAAAGTCAGAGACTTGAGGGGAGGGAGAAGGGACAGCATGTAAAAAAGATTGTACCGTAAATATGTTTGGGTAAAGACTTGAGGGGAGATGTGGTATAAGGGTGTTTGGAATAGCAAGGGTTAAAGTGGGACTGGGGAAACAGTACCGCCCACAGCATGATGTAGAGAGTCACATGATAGTGAACTGAGTACAGCAGTAGTCTAGCAGAAGCCAGCATGGAGTTAGTACCTAGTTAGGGCTATAGCTTGGAGATATGTATATAATTATGTGCTACCAATAAATATTTAATGGTTGACCACACAAGCCTCCAGACCTCTTAGTGAGATATCAAACAAACTCTTACAACACTCGCTGCCACAGGGAGTAGTTGAGGTCAACAGTAAAGATGCATTTAAGAAGAAACTGGACAGGTATAATGAAGAAAGGAATAGAATGATATGTTGATGAGCAAGGATGAGTGGACACTGGAGTAGAGCAGGAATGTTGGCATTGACTGGTTGAACTAAAACACCTGTTTCTGTGCTGTATACCTTAATACATCGGTGAAGGTCACGTATGATAATTTGCGCATTAACAGTACATTCCCCTGTGCAGAAGCATTCTGGTACATGGAAACTATGGGTGTTGGCACCCTGATGTAAAGATATTATGGGTGCCAACACCCTAATATTTGGAAGCTATGGCTATCAATGCCTGTTGTGTGAGTATTGTGGATGACATCACCCTGATGCATGGATGCAATGGGTGTCAACATCCTGTAGCTATTATGGGTGCCTGAACCCCAGTGTGTGGATATTATGGATACCAACACCCTGATATGTGGGTGTTATGGGTGTTAGCACCCTGATGTATGAATGTTATGGCATCAGCACCCTGGTGTGTAGATGTGTATCAATGCCCTAGCGTGTGGACACCACAGACACCAGCACCCTGATGTGAGGGTACAATGGGTGTCAGTGTCCTGATGTGTGGATATTACAGATGTCAGCACCCTGTTGTGCAGCTACTATGGGTACAAGCAGCATGCCATGTGCAAACTATGGGTGGCAGCATGGACACGAGAATCATTGAATGGTTACAGCACAGAAGGAGGCCAATCACGTCTGTGCCAGCTCTCTGAAGATGCAATTCATCATGTGCCACTGCCCTGTACCCTATAGCCCAGTACATATTTCATTTCTAACCATTCTGTTATTCAACCTTCATCCACCACACTATCAGGGAGTGCATTCCAGATCCTAACCATTCACTGCATCATAGAGATAAAAACAAAGGAAACTGCGGATGCTGGAAATCCAAAACAAAAACAGAGTTACCTGGAAAAACTCAGCAGGTCTGGCAGCATCGGCGGAGAAGAAAAGAGTTCAGACGTTTCGAGTCCTCATGACCCTTCGACAGAACTTGATTTCGAGTCCAAGAAAGAGTTGAAATATAAGCTGGTTTAAGGTGTGTGTGTGTGTGGGGAGGCGGAGAGAGAGAGAGAGAGAGACAGAGGTGCTTGTGTAGACAAACAAGCAGTGATAGAAGCAGATCATCAAAAGATGTCAGTGACAATGGTACAAAAGAACACATAGGTGTTAAAGTTAAAGTTGGTGATATTATCTAAACGAATGTGCTAATTAAGAATGGATGGTAGGGCACTCAAGGTACAGCTCTAGTGGGGGTGGGGGGAGCATAAAAGATTTTAAAATATTTAAAAATAATGGAAATAGGTGGGAAAAGAAAAATCTATAAAATTTATAGGGAAAAAAAAGGGGGGGGAAAAAAGGGGGAAACAGAAAGGGGGTGGGGATGGGGGAGGGAGCTCACGACCTAAAGTTATTGAATTCAATATTCAGACCGGAAGGCTGTAAGGTGCCTAGTCGGAAGATGAGGTGTTGTTCCTCCAGTTTGCGTTGGGCTTCACTGGAACAATGCAGTAAGCCAAGGACAGACATGTGGGCAAGAGAGCAGGGTGGAGTGTTAAAATGGCAAGCGACAGGGAGGTTTGGGTCATTCTTGCGGACAGACCGCAGGTGTTCTGCAAAGCGGTCGCCCAGTTTACGTTTGGTCTCTCCAATGTAGAGGAGACCACATTGGGAGCAACGAATGCAGTAGACTAAGTTGGGGGAAATGCAAGTGAAATGCTGCTTCACTTGAAAGGAGTGTTTGGGCCCTTGGACGGTGAGGAGAGAGGAAGTGAAGGGGCAGGTGTTACATCTTTTGCGTGGGCATGGGGTGGTGCCATAGGAGGGGGTTGAGGAGTAGGGGGTGATGGAGGAGTGGACCAGGGTGTCCCGGAGGGAGCAATCCCTACGGAATGCCAATAAGGGGGGTGAAGGGAAGATGTGTTTGGTGGTGGCATCATGCTGGAGTTGGCGGAAATGGCGGAGGATGATCCTTTGAATGCGGAGGCTGGTGGGGTGATAAGTGAGGACAAGGGGGACCCTATCATGTTTCTGGGAGGGAGGAGAAGGCATGAGGGCAGATGCGCGGGAGATGGGCCGGACACGGTTGAGGGCCCTGTCAACGACCGTCGGTGGAAAACCTCGGTTAAGGAAGAAGGAGGACATGTCAGAGGAACCGTTTTTGAAGGTAGCATCATCGGAACAGATGCGACGAAGGCGAAGGAACTGGGAGAATGGGATGGAGTCCTTACAGGAAGCGGGGTGTGAGGAGCTGTAGTCGAGGTAGCTGTGGGAGTCGGTGGGTTTGTAATGGATATTGGTGGACAGTCTATCACCAGAGATTGAGACAGAGAGGTCAAGGAAGGGAAGGGAAGTGTCAGAGATGGACCACGTGAAAATGATGGAGGGGTGGAGATTGGAAGCAAAATTAATAAATTTTTCCAAGTCCCGACGAGAGCATGAAGCGACACCGAAGTAATCATCGATGTACCGGAGAAAAAGTTGTGGAAAGGGGCCGGAGTAGGACTGCAACAAGGAATGTTCCACATATCCCATAAAGAGACAGGCATAGCTGGGGCCCATGCGGGTACCCATAGCCACACCTTTTATTTGGAGAAAGTGAGAGGAGTTGAAGGAGAAATTGTTCAACGTGAGAACAAGTTCAGCCAGACGGAGGAGAGTAGTGGTGGATGGGGATTGTTCGGGCCTCTGTTCGAGGAAGAAGCTAAGGGCCCTCAGACCATCCTGGTGGGGGATGGAGGTGTAGAGGGATTGGACGTCCATGGTGAAGAGGAAGCGGTTGGAGCCAGGGAACTGGAAATTGTTGATGTGACGTAAGGTGTCAGAGGAATCACGGATGTAGGTGGGAAGGGACTGGACAAGGGGAGAGAGAAGGGAGTCAAGATAACGAGAAATGAGTTCTGTGGGGCAGGAGCAAGCTGAGACGATCGGTCTACCGGGGCAGTTCTGTTTGTGGATTTTGGGTAGGAGATAGAAGCGGGCCGTCCGAGGTTGGGCGACTATCAGGTTGGAAGCTGTGGGAGGGAGATCCCCAGAGGAGATGAGGTCAGTGACAGTCCTGGAAACAATGGCTTGATGTTCAGTGGTGGGGTCATGGTCCAGGGAGAGGTAGGAGGAAGTGTCTGCGAGTTGACGCTCAACCTCCGCGAGGTAGAGGTCAGTGCGCCAGACAACAACAGCACCACCCTTGTCAGCGGGTTTGATGACAATGTCAGGGTTGGACCTGAGAGAATGGAGTGCAGTAAGTTCAGAGAGAGACAGGTTAGAATGGGTGAGAGGAGCAGAGAAATTGAGACGACTGTTTTCTTCTCCGCCGATGCTGCCAGACCTGCTGAGTTTTTCCAGGTAACTCTGTTTTTGCACTGCATCATAGGCTGAATTTTATGTATTGCTCATACCCCCCCACCCTCCCCTCCACCCCAGAAGAAATGTCGGATGCCAACTGACCCACAATTAACAAGTTCGCCCCACAAAAGGCTGCATGACTGAGGGAAGAATCTGATTGGCTGGCAGCTCTTGCAGTCCCAGCGGCCCCTGAATGCACCAGTGGGTGCTCAGGGGCTGCGGGCAGGCCCATGGATGAAGAGGACATGGCCACCAGAGAGAGGTTAGTCTGGAGTTTTGGATGGAGAAAGATCAAGCAGCCTAGGGTGGAAGATTGAAACCTTGAAGATCCTGAGGGGTGTTGACAGGGTGGATGTGGAGAGGATGTTTCCTCTTGTGGGAGAATCTAGAACTAGGGGTCACTGTTTAAAAATAAGGGGTCGCTTATTTAAGACAGAGATGAGGTGAAAATCTTTCTCTCAGAGGGTTGTATTTGGAGGTCAGGCGGGAAGGAACAAAGGAAGGGGGTATCATCTTGTTGAGGGGAGGCCCCGATGCACACAGCCCAAAGGACCTATTCTGCCTTCCTTCCTGCCTTATAAACTGCTTGCTTAAAAGAACGGCCTGCCCACTCCCACCTGCCTGCCCATGCCAACTATACTATAGCGTGGGCAGTGCATTATTGGGTCAATTGGCTTGGTAACAAGCTCAATTGACCCTTAATTATTTATTTAAAAATGGTTGGTGGGCTGCTAATTTTGGCACCAGCCCACCTACTGAATTATGGGGTACAGCTCAGGGGAGTGGGCAGGAAGGCTTACCATCCCCTGTGTCCCCTGCCAAAAAAATGCCTGGCAGGGAGCATTAAAATCCAGCCCCATGTCTCATACATACGCATATACGAATTAGGAGCAGGAGTAGGCCACTCGGCCCCTCGAGCCTGTTCTGCCATTCTACAAGAGCATGGCTGATCTGAATGTAACCTCGACCCCACATTCCTGCCTACCCCGATAACCTTTCACCCCCTTGTTAATCTAGAATCTATCTTGCTCTGTCTTACAAATATTCAAAGATTCTGCTTCCACCGCCATTTGAAGAAGAGTTTCCAAAGATTCACAACTCTCTGAGAGAAAGATTTTCACCTCATCTCTGTCTTAAATAAGCGACCCCTTATTTTTAAACAGTGACCCCTAGTTCTAGATTCTCCCACAAGAGGAAACATCCTCTCCACATCCACCCTGTCAACACCCCTCGGGATCTTCAAGGTTTCAATCAAGTCGCCTCTTACTCTTCTAAATTCCCGTGGATACAAGCCTAGTCTGTCCAACCTTTCCTCATAAGACAACCTGCCCATTCCTGGTATTCGTCTAGTAAAGCTTCTCTGAACTGCTTCAAACATATTTACATCTTTCCTTAAATAAGTAGACCAGTACTGTACACAATACTTCGGATGTGCTCTCACTAATGCCCCGAACAACCGAAGCATAATCTCCCCCAAAAAATTCAGACCATATGGACTCTTCCAGGTGTTAGGCAGCTTTCTGTTACCCTGGTAATGGGGATTGTGGTCTCTGCTGGTGGCACCTCCTCTGAGGAGAAAGAGAGGGGCAGAAGGGGGAGGAGGCCAGGCGTCCCAATGCAGCTTCCAGGGGAGGGACCTGTGGAAGGAGAGGCCCAGGCACAAGGGGCGCAGGGCCAGCAGGTAGTCCAAGGCAGAAGGGGCCACAGAAGCTGCCACCAATCTGTTGCCAGGGTTACAGGTGGCGATGCAGCAATCTCAATATGCCTGAGGTACAATGCCGAAGGAGGCTCCGCCTCTCAAGGGAGACCAAGACCTCCATTTGTCCGATGATTGGGCGTGAGATCAGCTCCGACTGTGTGGTGGACACCCCATGCCAGTGACTCTGAAGGTCACAGTGGCCCTCAACTTCTACACCTCCGGCTCTTTCCAGGGGTCAGTGGGGGATCTGTGTGGAGGCTCCCAATCAGCTGTCCATAGCTGCGTCAAGCTGGTGAGAGGAGCTCTGTTCTGGTGTGCATTGACTTTCATTCATTATCATACGGACGAGGCCAGCCAGGCTGAGCGAGCCAGAGGCTTTGCAGTGATTGCTGGCTTCCCCCGCGTCCATGGGGCTGTCGACTGCACACATGTGGCCATCAAGGTGCCAACGGGTCAGCCCGGTGCCTTCGTCAACAGGAAGGGCTTCCACTCAATGAACGTCCAGATAGTGTGTGACCACAGGATGCAGATTCTGCAAGTCTGTGCAAGGTACCCTGGCAGTACCCATGGCGCATACATCCTCAGACACTCCCAGGTGCCGAGGCTCTTCAGTGCTCCAGCCCGATTGGATGGATGGCTGCTGGGTGAGAAGGACTATTCATTGAGGAGATGGCTCATGACACCTCTCCACCACCCAAAAACAGAATCAGAGCAGCGTTACAATAGGAGTCATGCCTCCATAAGGGCAGTGGTAGAGAGGACCATAGCTCTTCTTAAGATGCGCTTCTGATGCCTGGGCCATTCAAAGGGTGCACCACAATATCCCCCAGAGCAGGTGTCACTGATAGTGGTTGCATGCTGCACTGTCCACAATCTGACACTGGCAAGGGGGGACCTACTGGAAGAACAGGATCTTGACACAGCTCCACAGGCCACAGAGGAGGAATCCAGTAGTGAGTCAGAAGTGGAGCATGGTGAGGAGAACGCTGAGGGCATGGAAGCAGACCTCTGTAACCTCCAGGAAGGCAGGGTCACCAGGGATGTCTTGATCCAATGCTCCTTCAGCTAGGCTACCAAAAATCTGCTTCCACCTCATGCCAGGGCTGCCGCCTCCATCCCAGATGTCTGAAATGACCCTTTCATTTGCACCCAAAGTCCACTCAGTGCCTGAGCAATAAAGTTTCCAGCCTTTCACGTCCAGCATTACAGACTGGCATACCCTGCACCAGAAAGAAAAAAGGTGAAGCATACTCAGGTCATCAGAACCAAAGCAAATTTAATGTTAACACAAACGAACAGAAAATCACCCACGAACTGTCCCTCTTGTGCTCAAAGTGCCTTTAACTTATGTTTGTGTCTTGGTGCCCCCCACTCCCCCCTCGCTCTGGCACCAGTATTGCAGACAGCCCGCTGACCCTGCTGTCCTGTTGCCTTGATGACCTTGGCGGTCGTCCTCTGGCCCATGGAGCCTGTGCTGGCCGTGCCTGGGAGGGAACGGGCAGTGCCATGGCTGGCATCTCCCCAGTCACCGCAACCTCATCAGATGCCAGGGCCACTGGCAGAGGGGCAGAGGAGCTGCTGTCATCACCCAGAACGCCCTGAGAGGTGCCCGCAGAGACAACTAGCAGCTCGTGCGCCAACGTAAGGTCACTCTGGACCTCCTTGTTCACCATTGACCATAGGTGGGCGCCTGGGTGCCTCATCCATTTCCCACACTGGCACTGACCACCTGAGGTTAGTGCCTGTGTGAGGACTTGCAGATCTAAGTGCAACCCCACGAACCCTGATTCTGTCCCTGGAGCTGCCTCTCCATGACAGTCGCCACTCTCTCAATGGAGGGGGCAGTGTACTCAGGCATGAGGGTCAACGCAGTGCTCATGCTCCGCATGGACTCCTCCATCACGGACAGCATGGCACACAGACCCTCATGGATCTCCGCCAGATCCTCCCGCACATCCCACTGGACATCTATCATCTGCTGCCCATTGGACAACTCCAGGGGATCATCATCTGCCTTCGACTGGATATTGTCCTGGTCTCCAGCAGTCCTCCAACTGCCGGCGCCCTGGGCACTCTCTGCCTCCACCTGCACCTCAAGCGAGTGTGAAGTGCCCTCACTGCTATGCACCAACATTCTAGCTGCTGATCTAATGCGCACCGAGGTGCTGGTATCTGCGCTGGTGCCTGCTTTAGAGAGCGGGTGTGATGCAGGTGCTGGGAAGCATGGTGGTTCTCTGGCGTCAAGGGTGGCCCTTCAGGGTCTGGAGGCGAGTGCCTGCTGGTGAACCTAAGGGAGAACGAGGACATGTCATTAGTTAAAGCCATCACACTGTCACTGTGCCAGGTACCCTGGTGAGACAATGGAGATCTGCATCATGGTGCCATCGTCTTTCAATGATCAATGGGGACTCCAGGTTGGAGGCTCCATCAATGAAGAGACTAGACTAGAATGTTTACACAATCTGAAACTCTCACCTCTGTGCATTACGCTCTTACCTTCGTCTGGTACCCCTGCCTCTCCACGCCCGTTGCATGTGGAATATGCCGGCTCTCCTGCTCGAACCTGGTGAGCAGCAGCAGGTTGGACAGGCCTCCACCTGCCTGTGGCCTCTCCAACTGCTTATGGCTCATCTTCTGCTGAAAGGACAGAGGAGTATTGACTAGTCCACTCTCTACCTGCAGCATCATTGCAGCCTGGTCACCCCAGCTGAGGAACACCTCGCAGGGCACATCCGAGTCGTGGCCTTCGAGCCGCAAGGCACTCAGTGCAAGCAGCCAGGGCTCACCCCCTTGGCCAGCTCCAGCATGATTGACAGTTGGCACTCAGACTCTAACACCCCTGAGGTCCATGGGGGAACAGCCACACCTTAACAGTTCTCCACAATGACCCATGCCAACACGGTACTCACCCTTCCTGCACCCATGTGCTCCGCACCACATCATGGCTGCTCACCCAGGCTGCCTCCTCCTCCCATGCCCTCTTGGTGGGCTGTGGTGGCCTCCTTCTCCCATCTCTGGGGACAAGGGTGCCCCCCCTGGCTGCCACCTCCTCCAGGAGGATTGTGAGGCACTCATCCGAAAAGCGGGGGGTGGGGGCGAGCGCCCACCTGACCTGCCCTCCTGTCGACCATGTCCAGCCGCACTTACCTCCATTACTTGAATGTTCAAGACACAGGGGAGACATTCTTCCATAGCAGCCTTCCAGGTGCTGCCTGGGCCGTTTTGTAAACTGGCTGCTGCGTCACCATTGGACCCCGCAGCTGACAGGCCCCTGCCCTCACCCGCTCCTTCCCGACCAGTGAGGAGCTGTGTTTCACACTGGGCTGCCCTATCACAGGCAGTTCTCCAGCTGGTCCTGGGCCCAGTGACCGTGCCCGCCCACTGACCACAACATTCTGCCCATGGAAACGTGGCTTACTGCATAAATAATTACATCCATTCTGATTTGGGAAAGGCAGAACCTCGTGAAAAAAAGATACTTAAACCTTTGTTCTGACAAGTGAGGAGGTTGAATGGGGGGGAGCCTGTCCTTCTCACCTGGTCATAATAGGCAGAACCAGTGTTTTATGCAAGTTTAACATAACTTCCTTGCTCTTGCGTTCTATCCCCCTATTGATAAAGCCCAGGGTGCCGCTCTCTCAACTGTACCTCACCCTCAGTGATTTATACACTTAGATCCCTCTGCTCCTGCACCTCCTTTCGAGTTGTGTCCTATTTGATATTGTCTCTGTGTTCTTCCTACCACAATGAATCACTTCACACTTCTCCGCATTGAACTCCACCTGCCACTTGTCCGCCCATTCCATCATACATCCAAGTTTCGTATCATCTGCAAAGTTTGAAATTGTGCCCTGTACACTAGGTCACTAATGCATATCAGGAAGAGCAAGGGTCCTAACACCAATCCCTGGGTAACTCCACTACGAAAAACAACTGTTCACCATTACGCTTTCCTGTTGGTGCTCTCTGTTCCCCGTCACTCAGCCATTTTTATATACACGTTGCTACTGTCCCTTTTATTTCATAAGTTCTAGGTGTCAACACACTGATGTGTGGATATTATGGATGCTAATGCCATGTCGTGTGGATACTCTGGTTGTCAATGCCCTGATGCGTGGCAAGTATGGCTGCCAACACTGTATTGCTGCTCTAAGTACCTTTGTTACTTGCATAATTTGCAAGGTGTGTTCAAGTTCTGATTTAAACTTGTCTCTGAAACATGATTAATGACAAAGACTAAACCTATTGTTTACTGTTGAGGAAAAAGCCAGTAGTACATCTCGAGAGAATGCAATGCCTGTCTTGCAAGTGCCACTCACATTTTATTTTGTTGTGAAAATCTCTTCCTCGCCTGACGCTGGACACTGCTCCCCAGGCACTGTCAACACCCCCGGGTACCTCTCCCAAGTGGTCATTCTTCATATGTCATCCTGGTGTAGAGATGGCTGAGCTTTGAAGGGTTTTTTTTTTACAGAGTAAATAAGGAAAACCTATTTCTAGTTGCAGGAGGGTCAGTAACCAGAGAACACTGATTTACGAACCAGAGTGGGCACAAGGTGAGCTTTTCATTGCGCAGTGAGTTTTTAATTATTTGGAATGCACTGCTTGAGCAGTGGAATCAGATTCATTATTAACTTTCAAAAGAGGATTAGATAAATAATTGAAGTGAAAGATTTACAGGGCTTTGAGCATAATACAGGGAAGTGGGACTTATTAGCTAGTTCTTTCAAAGGGCCAGCTCAGAGACAGTGGGCTGAATGGCATTCTCCTGTGCTGTGCTATTCTATGATTCAATGATTCTTTTGTGTACGGTGAAACTTCACAAGGCCACATATCGCTCCCTTCCAGCACTCTGGGTGTACCGACACCACATGGTTCAAGAAAGTGACTCGTCACCACCTTCTCAAGGTCAATTAGGGATGGACAACAAATACTGGCCTAGCCAGCGGCACCCACCACCTGTGATTGAATAAAAATGAAAGTACCTCCATGTTCCTGTTAATTTACTGATATGATAAGCTGCTGGTACTGTTAGATCTCGGATCATGAGTTAAGATTTATCCACCAATGAGGCAACAGTGCTGACAGCCCTTTCCAAAACCTCCAAGCCCATTAAATTCAATCAAATCAAACCAGAGCAACATGTGCCTGTCAATTCACAGACATGCGCACAGGGAGGTGATGGTGTAGTGGTATTTTCGCTGGACTAGTAATCCAGAGGTGCAGGGTAATTCTCTGGGGACCAGGGTTTGAATCCCATGATGGCAGATGGTGGAATTTCAATTCAATAAAAATCTGGAATTAAAAAAAAGTCTAATGATGACCATAAAACCATTGTCAACTGTTTTAAAAAAAACCATCTGGAAATCTGCTGTCCTTACCTGGTCTGGACTACATGTGACTCCAGATCCATAGCAATGCTGGCCTAGCTGGCAATGCCCACATCCAATTAATTTTTTTAAAAAAATCTACTTAAAAATTAAAATGGAGAATATCCAGTCACTTTAAATTAGTAGGAGCACATTGGACAAGTGAAAATCAAGGATGCTAGGATTTCCATTTCAGTGGGAAAGAAAACCATGCCCATTGTAAAACTGTCTGTTGATTTGCCTTTGGCCCATTTGGTGCTTCCTAAAGTTGATAAAACACCAGGACCAAGGATATTGAAGGAAGTGAGAGTGGAAGTTGTGGAGGTACTGGCCATCATTTTCCAGTCTTCCTTAGACTCAGGAATGGTGCCAGAGGATTGGAGAATTCAAAAAAGGTGTAAAGATAAACCCAGCAACTACATGCCAGTCCATTTAACCTTGGTGGTGGGGAAACTTCTAGAAACGATAATTTGGGACAAAATGAATGGTCACATGGGCAAATGTGGGTTAATTAAGGAAAGCAGCAGGGATTTATTAAATGTAAATCACATTTAACTAACTTGCTGGAGTTTTTTGATGAGGTAACAGAGAGGGCTGATGAGGATAATGCTGTTAATGTGGACTTCCGAAAGGCATTTGACAAAGGTTTTTTTTAATTCTTTCACAAGAAGTGGCGTCACTGGTTGGGCCAGCATTTATTGCCCTTTCTTAATTGCCCTTGAGAAGCTGGTGGTAAACCACCTTCTTGAACCGCTGCAGGTCATGTGGAAGGGAGTTCCAGGATTTTCACCCAGTGACGGTGAAGGAATGGCGATATAGTCCCAAGTTAGGATGGTGTTTGGATTGGGACATGCAGGTGGTGGTGTTCCCATCCATCTGTTGTCCTTGTGCTTCTCGGTGGTAGAGGTCACGGGTTTGGAAGGTGCTGTCAAAGGAGCCTTGGTGAATTCCGGCAGTGCATCTTGTAGACGGTACACACTGCAGCCACTGTACGTTGATGGAGGGAGTGAATGTTTGTGGATGGGGTACCAATCAAGTGGGCTGCTTTGTCCTGGAGGGTGTTGAGCTTCTTGAGTATTGTTGGGGCTGTACTTATCCAGGCAAGTGGAGAGTATACCATCACACTCCTGACTTGTAGATGGTGAACAGGTTTCAGGCAGTCAGGAGATGAGTTACTCGCCAAAGAATCCCCAGCCTCTGACCTGCTCTTGTAGCCACAGTATTTGCATGGCTAGTCCAGTTCAGTTTCTGGTCAATAGTAACCCCCAGGATATTGATAGTGGGGGATTCAGAGAATGTCAAGGGGAGATGGTTGGATTCTCTCCTGTTGAAGATGGTCATTGCCTGGTACTTGCGTGTGGTGCTAATGTTACTTACAATTATCAGCCCAAGCCTGACTGTTGTCCAGGTCTTGCTGCATTTGGGCATGGACTGCTTCAGTATCTGAGGAGTCTTAAATGGTGTTGAACATTGTGCAATTGTCAGCAAACATCCTCACTTCTGACCTTATGATGGAAGGAATGATCATTAGTGAAGCAGCGGAATTGGTTGGGCTGAGGACACAACCCTGAGGAACTCCTGCAGTGATGTCCTGGGACTGAGATGACTGACCTCCAACAACCACAACCATTTTCCTTTGCGCTAGGTATGACTCCAACCAGCGGAGAGTTTTCCCCCCTGATTCCCATTGACTCCAGTTTTGCTAGAGCTCCTTGATGCCACACTCTCTCAAATGCTGCCTTGATGTCAAGGGCAGTCACCCTCACCTCACCTCGGGAGTTCAGTTCTTTTGTCCATGTTTGAACCAAGGCTGTAATGAGGTCAGGAGCTGAGTGGCCCTGGTGGAACCCAAACTGTGCATCAAAGAGCAGGTTATTGCTAAGCAAGTGCTATTTGATAGGACTGTTGATGACCCCATCCATCACTTTGCTGATTTTTTTAATTCATTCCTGAGATGTGGACATCGTTGGCTAGGCCAGCATTTATTGCCCAACCCTAACTGCCCTTTAGAAAGTGGTAGTGAGCTACCTTCTTGATCCGCTGCAGTCCTTGTGGTGTAGGTACACCCACAGTGCTGTTAGGGAGGGAGTTCCAGGATTTTGACCTAGCAACAGTGAAGGGACAGCAATATATTTCCAAGTCAGGATGGTGAGTGACTTGGAAAGGAACTTCCAGGCGATGGTGTTCCCATGTACTTACTGCCCTTATCCTTCTAGATGATAGTGGTCATAGGTTTGATAGGTGCTGCGTGAGTTTCTGCAGTGCAACTTGTAGAAGGTACACACTGCTGCTACTGTGCGTCGATGGTGGAGGGAGTGAACGTTTGTGGATGGGATGCCGATCAAGTGGGCTGGTTTGTCCTGGATGGTGTTAAGCTTCTTGAGTGTTGTTGGAGCTGCACTCATACAGGCAAGTGGGGAGTATTCCATCACACTCCTGACTTGTGGATGGTGAACAGGCTTTGGGGAGTCAGGAGGTGAGTTACTCGCTAAAGAATTCCCAGCCTCTGACCTGCTCTTGCAGTCACAGTATTTATGTGGATAGTCTAGTTCAGTTTCTGGTCAATGGTAACTCCCAGGATGTTGATAGTGGGGGATTCAGTGATGGTAATGCCATTGAATGTCAAGGGGCAATGGTTAGATTCTCTCTTGTTGGAGATGGTCATTGCCTGGCACTTGTGTGGCACGAATGTTACTTGCCACTTGTCAGCCCAAGCCTGAATATTGTCCAGGTCTTGCTGCATTTGGACATGGACTAATGATGGTCAAGAGTAGACTCATGGGGTGCACAACAGAAGTGCCACACAACAGACTTGTGAGCAAAGTTAGAGCACATGGGGTAAAAGGGACAGAAGCAACATGGATATGAAATTGGTGGAGAGGCCGGAAACAGAGCGTAATGGTTAATGGTTGATTGACGGACTGGAGGAAGGTTTGTTGTGGAGTTTCCCAGGGATCGGTGTTAGGACCCAGGCTCTTCCTGATATATGTTAGTGACCTAGACCTTGGTGTAGAGGGCACGATTTCAAAATTTATAGATGATACAAAACTTGAAAGTATTGTGAACTGTGAGGAGGACTGCAGCAGATCCAGCCTATCGGCACAAGAGCTGACTGAATTAGCTTTTAATTGCTTCAGTAGGTGACTGTTAAGCCATTTGAAAGGCATGAAACATGCATCATTAAAGGGGAGTGCTGATTGGTGAGGCCCTGGCTCCAGCACCAATAAAATCCCATTGAACAAATTCTGTGAAGAACAGAAGTAATGAGTACTTTCTGCCCTACATAAAACACAAAAAGCTGGAAGTACTCAAGTCTGTGACTTTTCATCAATTCAGTGTTTGTAGCATTTTCTGTTTTTCTTTCATATTTCCACAGTATTTTGCTTTTGTGTTAGTACCTTCTGTCCACTAGCTGCACCAAGCACACACTTGACAGGACTGACACCTTACACTCGTAAGAACAGAGCAGAGAACCATTTATATCTGTACTCTAATGGCTCAATTTCCCTTCAACCAATAATGTCACAGAACTTCAACTAATCAGCTCTCAGAGACCACTCTAGGATTCGAACTGTTTCCTTCATCAGTCCGATTCCAGAAACAGGGATTAATCAAATCCTAAAATAAGTCAGGTTCTGATATTTTCAATAGGTGGAAAAACATCTCTGATATCCTTTGGGAAAAAATGTTCTTTGGCAAGCAGCCATGATGAGAGTTCCTTGCCAATTTACTTAATTATCCAACTCCAGCAATTTTATCACATAATTAGCAATCTTGCAATATTCAATCCTTGAGCTTGCTGATCTATATGGATCTGTACCACACAGGGCAAATCATCTACTGGGAGCCATTGGGGGGTTTAATTTGTTTCCATTCTGAACTAAGCTAGGCTTCAGATATGTAGATTCTGGTTTGTGTCTTCTGAGTATTTTCTTTGAATCCTGCACACTGTTATACCAAGGTAAAAGCAAAATACTACGGGTGCTGGAAACCTGAAATAAAAACAGAAAATGTTGGAAAAACTCAACAGATCTGGCAGCATCTGCAGAGAGAGAACTAGAGTTAGCATTCGGAGTTTGTATGCCTCTTCTTCATTTCCACCTTTAACTTTTGTTTAAACCTGCAATAACCAAATTTAGCACAACAACTACAACAACTTATCTTTATATAGCATATCTAACTTAGCAAAGCATCCCAAATTTCTTCATAAGAACATTATCAAATAAAATTTGATACCCAACCACATAAGGAGACATTAGGAGAAGTTTTTGAGAGGGTCTTAAAGGAGGAGCATCTTAATGAAGGAGAGAGAAGTGGAGAATTTTAGGAAGGGAATTTAAGAACTTAGGACCCAAGCAGTTGAAGCAGTTGAAGAGAAATTAAAATCTGGAAAGTACAAAACGCCAGAATCGGTGGAGCACAGATATCTTGGAGGATTGGCACAATACAGTGCAAAGCACAACAGCAAGCAAATAAGCCATTTTAATTATCATTTGTCAGCTCTCTGTGGAAGTACTTGGATTTATTTTATTGCTGATTAACTCCACTCTGTCATGCATTACATTGATTAATAAGCAACATGGTGTTTATATTGTTTTTTTTATTTTGATAATTACCTTCATTCCATCCCCCTTCATACTGTTATATTTTTGAAGGGGGCAGTGAAGTGGAGACTTGACCTAGGTGGTCAAAGCAGCCACCAGTCACCAGTACGGCATTATATCCTGCGAGGGGTGTGAGTTTTTCCCAACTCTGGGAGCACTCAGATTTAGTGCTGGACAGTACCAAGGTTGAAATGAGTAATATGGATGAAGTAATTCAGGATGATAGAGTGCGGAATGAGGCCGTTCAGTTCACAGTGTCTCTGCCAGCTTTTTGATAGAGCTATCCAACAACCACTTGCCTGCTCTTTCTCCACAACCCCGCAAACTTCTCTCTTCAAGTCTTCTTCCGGTGCTATGATCACACTTCAAGAATTCCCATGGCCCTTGACAGCAGCCAACATCGTGGTATTGTTCTGAAATCTTATACCTGTCCTGCCTTTGGTGTATTTCCTCCTTTGTCTTCTTCATGCTCTGCTACCTTTAATTTACCAGTCACTACCAGGTGTTCTAGTTTTTCTCCCCTAGCTACATGCCCAAAGAATTGTTGTTGTCCCTTAATGATCATCGCAAAAGTTCTTCTTGTGTACCTACCTTCCTCAGAACTTCCTCATTAATTCTGTGTGTGTTGTCCAACTAAATCTAAGCTCTGCAGTCCTGCCACATCTAGTTGTGAATGGTGGTGGACAATTAAACAACTCACTACATGAGGAGGCTCCACAAATATCCCCATCCTCAATGATGGAGGAGCACAGCATAGCAGTGCAAAAGATAAGGCAATCTTCCTACAATCTTCAGCCAGAAGTGCCAAGTGGATGATCCATCTTGGCCTCCTCCAGAGATCCCCAGAATCACAGATGCCAGTCTTCAGTCAATTCGATTCACACCATGTGAAGAAATGGCTGAAGGCACTGGATGGTGCAAAGGCTACAGGCCCTGACAATATTCCAGCAATAGTACTGTAGACTTGTGCTCCAGAACTTGCTGCACTCCTAGCCAAGCTGTTCCAGTACAGCTACAACACTGGCATCTACCTGGCTATGTGGAAAATTGCCCAGGTATGTTCTGTACACAAAAAACAAGACAAATCCAACCCAGCCAATTACTGCCCCATCAGTCTACTCTCCATCATCAGTAAAGTAATGGAAGGGGTCTTCAACTGTGCTATCAAGCAGCACTTGCTTAGCAATAACCTGCTCATTGATGCACAGTTTGAGTTCCTCCAGGGCCACTCAGCTCCTGATCTCATTACAGCCTTGGTTCAAACATGGACAAAAGAGCTGAACTCCCGAGATGAGGTGAGAGTGACTGCTCTTGACATCAAGGCAGCATTTGACTGAGTGTGGCATCAAGGAGCCCGAGCAAAACTGGAGTCAATGGGAATCAGGGGAAAACTGTGCTGGTTGGAGTCATAAGGAAGATGATTGTGGTTGTTGGAGGTCAGTCATCTCAGCTCCAGGATTTCGCCACAGGAGTTCTTCAGGGTAGTGTCCTCAGTCCAACCATCTTCAGCTGCTTCATCAATGACCTTCCTTCCATCATAAGATCAGAAGTGGGGATGTTCGCTGATGATTGCACAATGTTCAGCACCATTTACAGCTCCTCAGACACTGAAGCAGTCCATGTCCAAATGCAGCAAGACCTGGACAATATCCAGGCTTGGGCAGACAAGCGGCAAGTAACATTCGTGCTACACAAGTGTCAGGCAATAACCATCTCCAACAAGAGAGAATCGAACCATCACCCCTTGATGTTCAATGGCATTACCTTCACTGAATCCCCCACTATCAACATTCTGGGGGGTTACCATTGACCAGAAACTGAACTGGACTGGCCATATAAAAACTGTGGCCACAAGAGCAGGTCAGAGGTTAGGAGTTGTGCATTGAGTAAGTCACCTCCTGATTCCCCAAAACCTGTCCACCATCTACAAGGCACAAGTCAGGAGTGCGATGGAATGACTGCAGCTCCAACAACACTCAAGAAGCTTGACACATCCCAGACAAAGCAGCGCGCTTGATTGGCACCACATCCACAAACATTCACTCCCTCCACCACCGAGGCACTGAAGTAGCAGTGTATACCAAATATAAGATGCACTGCAGGAATTCACCAAGGCTCCTAACACAGCACCTTCCAACCCCATGAAGACCACCATCTAGAAATACAAGGGCAGCAGATAGATGGGAACACCACCACCTGCAAATTCCCAAGTCACTCATCATCCTGACTTGGAAATATATCGCCGTTCCTTCACTGTCGCTGGGTCAAAATCCTGGAACTCCCTCCTTAACAGCACTGTGGGTGTACCTACATCACAGAGGCTGCAGCAATTCAAGAAGGCAGCTCACCACCACCTTCTCAAGGGCAACTAGGGATGGACAATAAATACTGGTCCAGCCAGCGAAGCCCACATCCCATGAATGAATAAAAAAAAATGTTGCTACTATGCAGTAGCAACACGAGTGGTATTTGCCACTAACAGGATGCTGCTGTCAAGCCAAAAAGACATTCTGCCTATCACACAAATGAGTAATGTGATATATGAATTTCAGTGCCAGTGCGATGCTAGGTATGTAGGCCATACATCCCAAAGACTAGCAGATCGTATCAAACAGCATGTCCCAGCCACTGTTTGCAACAGGCAGGGTACAGACCGTACCCAACCAGCCTGTGCTTGCCAAACTCAAAACACAGTGTCCAACATTATTAGATGTGATTGGGTGAATGGACAACATTTGCTAATTAATCCTCAGTGTGCTAAGAATTACCCTGACAATCAATTGAAGATTGTCAGTTGGGCTCACGGTGTGGCACTTTTGTGCGTACTGGAAGCTACACATATTAATACACGGGACCCTGTTTTTTGCAGACAGAAAGAACATTTGCGCCTGTTTCAGCTAAACAAAATAAGTGACTGCCATTCACTGGTTCATTCCCCAGGGCAATGTCATGACCAATCAGAGTCAAGCTGCCTGGTTTAAATTTCAAACAATGATTGGCAATTAACTGTCAGTCACCATCCACTGGTGCATTCTCCATGGCACCGACTCTACCAATCAGAGTCCACCTGCCAACCAATCAGCACTTTCTTCTCATACAGTACAAATATGTTGTTTCCCCTGACATTGCTATTTTCTTGCGAATTGTCCTGATGAGTGCAAGACAAAAAGCTTCGACAAAATGTCTCCTTTTCTCAGCAAAAACATTTCAGCTCATCCATCCCCTGGTGTTTTGCCAATTGTCTTAAGTCTGTTTTCTTTGGTTACTGACTCTCCTGCCAGTGGAAAATAGTTCTCTCTTTCTTGAATGCATCTATTAAATCTCCCCTCAATTTTCTCTGCTCCAAAGAGAAAAATCCCATCTTCTTCAGTCTCTGCACATAGCTGAAGTCTTTCATCCCTGGTGTCATTCCAGTAAATCTCACCTGCACCCTCTACAAGAGCCTGACATCAATCCTAAAGTGTGATGCCAGAATTGTATACAATATTCCAGCTGAGGTCATGTCTTACCATAACTTCCTTAAAGTTAACTGACCTAACTCCTGATTACAGCCAATGCTAAGGTTATGGCCAGGATTTTGCCATCGTTGGGTGGGCTTGACGGAGGTGGGTGGGAGTGATTGGGAGGCTGACTGATGTCGCGATCGGGCCACAAGCACGATCTCACGTTGGCAGGTCAACTAAAGCCCACCCAATGTGAAACGCATGCTGCAGCGCTCAGCACTCAGTGCTGCCTGTGCCTGGGTGGTGGGGGGGGAGGAGGGTGAGCAGGGAACTTCACAATGCGCGTGGGTGCATGCAGGAAAAGCTCCCTGAGGGAGATGAAGGTATAAAAAAATAAAGCATTTCAAGATGTTAAAAAAACATGTCCCCTCATGCAGGGATATGTTAGAAATTAGTATGAAATTCTTTTTTTTTATGATGGATCGAAACCTCACCTCCCCCCCCTCCCTGTGGATGAGGTTTCACAAAAAACGCTTGGCCCTTTTCGCCTGCCCGCCAGCCGTAAGTTTGGACAGGCAGCGAAAATTTTAATTCAATTAGATTGTTAATGGCCTTAATGGGCCTGTTAATTATTGGCAGGCGCTCTGCCAACTCCCGCACACGCCCACTGACCGAAATATCGCACGAGTGCGTGCTGACATCGGGACGCTCGCCCGACATCATCGTGCATCATTTGCCGCTCGTTCAGGTCAGTCGGGCACGTGCCCACCCGACAAGCAGGAAGTTCTGCCCTATGATTTAAGAATCTGGGCCGATATTCCACTATGGTGCCCATGGACTCCTATTGTGATTCTGATGGGAGACCAATGGGATGCCCAAGGGAAAAAGGTAGCATGGTGGAAGTTCTGGAAACTTCTGTGAAATTCCAGGTCTCAGGTGATGGTAGGAGCAAAGGCTGGACAAGGATCAGAATGAATTTGTCAGTTTGGAGATTCTGGGAACTCGAGGAAGTGATAGAATAATGGTCTTTGTCACTCTTTAACAATCATTCACCTATTCCAGGCATGCCACAGGAATAAGAGAACCTCCTCCCCAGTCACAGTGGGCAAGTGCACAGAGAGATCATAAAAGGGGAGCGTTGTTAACAAAGTGCAAAGATTGGGAATTTAGTGCAGAGAAGGAAGGAGATGTTGCTTTTTTGCTTCCAATATTTGTAGCTGTTGGTGTAATTTGAGTATTTAAAATATTTCTCCAGTATTTTAGTGCTTAGTGCAAATTAGTGCATAGAAAAGAAAAACTAAAAAGCAGATATAAATAATCTAGGCTAAAATATGTCCAAGGAGTTTGTGTCTGGACAGCAGCATGCAGCAGTTTGTGGACAGTAGGATTGTCCTGAGCAGACACACGTGCAGTCAAAGTCTCTGTTTCAAATCTCTCCGTCTCAGTTCACAGTCACTGAGCTGGAGTGTGGGATGGAGACACTCCAATCCATAAGAGAGCAGGTGGTGTATCTGGACAGTTTGTTCAAGGCTTTGGTCACAAAGAGGTTTAGGTTCAGAATGGGGTTGGTGTGATTGATAGTGTACAAAGACTGAGGATGAGGATCCACAGAAACTGACCCTATCCAACAGGTACAATATACTTGCTACCTGTGAGGATAAGGATGAAGAATGTCAGAGGGGCAGCCAGAATGCAGAGCTTGGCCCTTTGGGGCAGGAGACTGTCCAGGGGAGGGAAGAGGAAGGGAAGAGCAATGTGCTAGTTGTAGGAGATTCAATAATTAGGGGGACAGAAAGCATCATTTGTAAACAGGATCTGGAATCCCACATATAGTTGCCTACCTGGTGTCAGGGTGTGGAACATCTCAAACTGATGAGGGAGGGACAGGGCCAGGGAGAGGAATCCTAGGCCCTGGTGCTTCACCTGTTTCCAGGCCTCTTACTCTGTTCCCCCCCACCAACCCCATTAACCCTCCCCCTCAATCATGAATGATATTTTTTCCCTTTTCAAGATTCACCAATCAATTCACCAAACAATCACAGAAATGTCCCAGTAAAATGATAACGCCCATTATTGGCATCTGGTTACAAATATCATCTGGTATATTTGCAGCATGGGTCATTAATATTAAGAGCAGCAACGATATAATGCAGTGTTGGTTTGAGTGAACCCCATAGATGATCCCTCTGCAACTATTGAACAAACCAGAGAGTGCAAATTTTACTTCATCAGCATCATGCAATATTGTTAATTTGACAGGAAAATACCCTATTGGTTATTGATAACACTGTGCAGACGACAATGCTGATTTCGGTGAATGCCTCAGCACTCATTAGTGTATTCTGCACATTGCACCATATGAACACGGTGAAAGTAAATCCATATTTGGGGGAAAGATTCAAGACTTGCAGCCCAGATAAACTGCGCAAGATTTTTTTCCATTCTGTAGAAGAATTCGAAGACTTTCTCCTGCCTGCGTGCATGATATTATTCAATACAATTATTTCATACAAGGGCTGTAGTTGGATTCGATTTTATCAGTAATTTCACAGGGTAGAAAGGTCAAATGACTCCTGACAACAAAGTGAAATGATTGAACAACATAGGTCTTCGTTGTCAGTGAGAAGTGTTGGAGCCCTCAGGTGTCTGTGCAACACAGCTTTTTAGACTCCCACAGCTATCTAGACTACAGCTCCTCACACCCCGCTTCCTGTAAGGACTCCATCCCATTCTCCCAGTTCCTTCGCCTTCGTCGCATCTGTTCCGATGATGCTACCTTCAAAAACGGTTCCTCTGACATGTCCTCCTTCTTCCTTAACCGAGGTTTTCCACCCACAGTCGTTGACAGGGCCCTCAACCGTGTCCGGCCCATCTCCCGCGCATCTGCCCTCACGCCTTCTCCTCCCTCCCAGAAACATGATAGGGTCCCCCTTGTCCTCACTTGTCACCCCACCAGCCTCCGCATTCAAAGGATCATCCTCCGCCATTTCCGCCAACTCCAGCATGATGCCACCACCAAACACATCTTCCCTTCACCCCCCTTATCGGCATTCCGTAGGGATCGCTCCCTCCGGGACACCCTGGTCCACTCCTCCATCACCCCCTACTCCTCAACCCCCTCCTATGGCACCACCCCATGCCCACGCAAAAGATGTAACACCTGCCCCTTCACTTCCTCTCTCCTCACCGTCCAAGGGCCCAAACACTCCTTTCAAGTGAAGCAGCATTTCACTTGCATTTTCCCCAACTTAGTCTACTGCATTCGTTGCTCCCAATGTGGTCTCCTCTACATTGGAGAGACCAAACGTAAACTGGGCGACCGCTTTGCAGAACACCTGCGGTCTGTCCGCAAGAATGACCCAAACCTCCCTGTCGCTTGCCATTTTAACACTCCACCCTGCTCTCTTGCCCACATGTCTGTCCTTGGCTTGCTGCATTGTTCCAGTGAAGCCCAACGCAAACTGGAGGAACAACACCTCATCTTCCGACTAGGCACATTACAGCCTTCCGGACTGAATATTGAATTCAACAACTTTAGGTCGTGAGCTCCCTCCCCCATCCCCACCCCCTTTCTGTTTCCCCTCCTTTTTTTTCCCCAATAAATTATATAGATTTTTCTTTTCCCACCTATTTCCATTATTTTTAAATATTTTAAAATCTTTTATGCTCCCTCCACCCCCACTAGAGCTGTACCTTGAGTGCCCTACCATCCATTCTTAATTAGCACATTCGTTTAGATAATATCACCAACTTTAACTTTAACACCTATGTGTTCTTTTGTACCATTGTCGCTGACATCTTTTGATGATCTGCTTCTATCACTGCTTGTTTGTCCACACAACCACACCCCCCCCCCTCTCTCTATCTCTCCGCCCCCCCCCCACACACACCTTAAACCAGCTTATATTTCAACTCTTTCTTGGACTCGAAATCAAGTTCTGTCGAAGGGTCATGAGGACTCGAAACGTCAACTCTTTTCTTCTCCGCCGATGCTGCCAGACCTGCTGAGTTTTTCCAGGTAATTCTGTTTTTGTTTTGGATTTCCAGCATCCGCAGTTTATTGCTTTTGTTTTGATCTCTGTGTTTAACTGACTGCCACTGCTCTTCAAGAAATGCCTACCTCCTTGAAGAAGTTCTGTTCCTCTCTGCGACAAGATTTCCGTATCTCTCTGTTGCCTTGTTCACCTTCTTTGCTTTCCATTTCCCTCCTGGTGTTTGACAAGGTGTTTACTAAAACCCGCTTTCACAGCCATATCTCCTTTCTCAGTGACTGTCTCCGTCTCCGACTTACCCCACGTGGATTTCAACTGAAATTCCACCCCCCATCTTTCGAACCCACCCAGGATTACCGGTATCTCCGCGACATAAAACGTTTCTTGGACTGCTGTTCCCGTCACATTCTGAAATCCACACTCAGTGCCATGCGCCGCCATATGAACACACTCGACCTCTCCCTCCAGCAGCACCACCGTACCCTTTTTCAAAGCTGCGCGTGCCCCCAGTTTCATTTTATCCTTCGGCTCATCCGACGCCTCAACAAGAAACTTTTTCTCTTTCTCTCAACTGCTAAGGAACGCAAGTTCCAACAACTCATCGACACCAACACCCATCTAGGACCCTCCACCCCTGCCTATCCCTCCGTCCCCACCCCATCTTCCAATCCCAGCCCCAGCTGTGTATTCACTATACCCCCTGACCTTCCCCTCTCCGATGCTGAACGTTCAGTGCTCAGCAAAGGACTTAGTTTCATACCCTTACGCCCTCACCTCAATGAATTTCGGGCTCGGCATGATACTGAACTCTTCTTCCGCCGTCTTCGTCTCCGGGCTCACTTCTTTGGGCAGGAGTCCTCTCCCAGTTCAATGGATCCTTTTACCCATCTCCAATATTCTCCCTCCACCTGGACCCCTCCCTCTGGATTCTTACCTTCTCTTGATCTTTTCATTGAGAACTGTCGGCGCGACATTAGTCGTCTCAATTTCTCTGCTCCTCTCACCCATTCTAACCTGTTTCTCTCTGAACTTACTGCACTCCATTCTCTCAGGTCCAACCCTGACATTGTCATCAAACCCGCTGACAAGGGTGGTGCTGTTGTTGTCTGGCGCACTGACCTCTACCTCGCGGAGGCTGAGCGTCAACTCGCAGACACTTCCTCCTTCCTCTCCCTGGACCATGACCCCACCACTGAGCATCAAGCCATTGTTTCCAGGACTGTCACTGACCTCATCTCCTCTGGGGATCTCCCTCCCACAGCTTCCAACCTGATAGTCGCCCAACCTCGGACGGCCCGCTTCTACCTCCTACCCAAAATCCACAAACAGAACTGCCCCGGTAGACCGATCGTCTCAGCTTGCTCCTGCCCCACAGAACTCATTTCTCGTTATCTTGACTCCCTTCTCTCTCCCCTTGTCCAGTCCCTTCCCACCTACATCCGTGATTCCTCTGACACCTTACATCACATCAACAATTTCCAGTTCCCTGGCCCCAACCGCTTCCTCTTCACCATGGACGTCCAATCCCTCTACACCTCCATCCCCCACCAGGATGGTCTGAGGGCCCTTAGCTTCTTCCTCGAACAGAGGCCCGAACAATCCCCATCCACCACTACTCTCCTCCATCTGGCTGAACTTGTTCTCACACTGAACAATTTCTCTTTCAACTCCTCTCACTTCCTCCAAATAAAAGGTGTGGCTATGGGTACCCGCATGGGCCCCAGCTATGCCTGTCTCTTTATGGGGTATGTGGAACATTCTTTGTTGCAGTCCTACTCCGGTCCCCTTCCACAACTTTTTCTCCAGTACATCGATGATTACTTCGGTGCTGCTTCATGCTCTCGTCGGGACTTGGAAAAATTTATTAATTTTGCTTCCAATCTCCACCCCTCCATCATTTTCACGTGGTCCATCTCTGACACTTCCCTTCCCTTCCTTGACCTCTCTGTCTCAATCTCTGGTGATAGACTGTCCACCAATATCCATTACAAACCCACCGACTCCCACAGCTACCTCGACTACAGCTCCTCACACCCCGCTTCCTGTAAGGACTCCATCCCATTCTCCCAGTTCCTTCGCCTTCGTCGCATCTGTTCCGATGATGCTACCTTCAAAAACGGTTCCTCTGACATGTCCTCCTTCTTCCTTAACTGAGGTTTTCCACCCACGGTCGTTGACAGGGCCCTCAACCGTGTCCGGCCCATCTCCCGCGCATCTGCCCTCACGCCTTCTCCTCCCTCCCAGAAACATGATAGGGTCCCCCTTGTCCTCACTTATCACCCCACCAGCCTCCGCATTCAAAGGATCATCCTCCGCCATTTCCGCCAACTCCAGCATGATGCCACCACCAAACACATCTTCCCTTCACCCCCCTTATCAGCATTCCGTAGGGATCGCTCCCTCCGGGACATCCTGGTCCACTCCTCCATCACCCCCTACTCCTCAACCCCCTCCTATGGCACCACCCCATGCCCACGCAAAAGATGTAACACCTGCCCCTTCACTTCCCCTCTCCTCACCGTCCAAGGGCCCAAACACTCCTTTCAAGTGAAGCAGCATTTCACTTGCATTTCCCCCAACTTAGTCTACTGCATTCGTTGCTCCCAATGTGGTCTCCTCTACATTGGAGAGACCAAACGTAAACTGGGCGACCGCTTTGCAGAACACCTGCGGTCTGTCCGCAAGAATGACCCAAACCTCCCTGTCGCTTGCCATTTTAACACTCCACCCTGCTCTCTTGCCCACATGTCAGTCCTTGGCTTGCTGCATTGTTCCAGTGAAGCCCAACGCAAACTGGAGGAACAACACCTCATCTTCCGACTAGGCACCTTACAGCCTTCCGGTCTGAATATTGAGTTCAACAACTTTAGGTCGTGAGCTCCCTCCCCCATCCCCACCCCCTTTCTGTTTTCCCCTTTTTTTTCCCCAATAAATTTTATAGATTTTTCTTTTCCCACCTATTTCCATTATTTTTAAATATTTTAAAATCTTTTATGCTCCCTCCACCCCCACTAGAGCTGTACCTTGAGTGCCCTACCATCCATTCTTAATTAGCACATTCGTTTAGATAATATCACCAACTTTAACTTTAACACCTATGTGTTCTTTTGTACCATTGTCGCTGACATCTTTTGATGATCTGCTTCTATCACTGCTTGTTTGTCTACACAACCACCTCTCTCTCTCCCTATCTCTCCGCCCCACACACACATACCTTAAACCAGCTTATATTTCAACTCTTTCTTGGACTCGAATTCAAGTTCCGTCGAAGGGTCATGAGGACTCGAAACGTCAACTCTTTTCTTCTCCGCCGATGCTGCCAGACCTGCTGAGTTTTTCCAGGTAATTCTGTTTTTGTTACAGCTTTTTAGAGGCCAGAGGACAAAGACTGAATGGTTCACAATTGTATCTGTGTTTTCTTGATAAGCAAGCCTGAAGATTCTGCTGATTACCGCTTCTCAGTACAATGTATTTTCAATATCTATTGTGCAACACAACTTATTCACAATATTTCATTCCTCAAAAACTCATAAAAACACCAAGGTAGAGTGGAATAATTTATAGGAAGACAAAAGGATAAGATTGAAGTAAATGGAAAAGACTCTTGATAATCATGTGCAAGATAAAAGAGGTTACTGATTCACTATGAGCCCATGACGCACTCCTATCCTGGCAATTTCACCCCAAAAAGTCTGCTCACAGTAAACTTCCATTATTTCATGATTTCACCCTCTGTGAGCAAGATAATTATGGACGACAAAGGTCATCTAGCCCCACTCATCTCATCCATTCTGAATGACATACGAGCATACTTATTAGAAGTAGGAGTAAGCTATTCAGCCCCTTGAGTCTGATCCAACATTGGATAAAATTGCCTACATTGTACCAGTGACTACAACTCAAAGTATTTAATTGGCTGCAAAGCAATTTAGGATATTGTGAAAGGTGCTGTATAATTGTAGGTTTTACCTTTTATTCATTTCCTCAGAAAACAGCGGGGCTTCAAAAGGAGAAGCAGAGAATGAGAGTTCACCTCAGGAAACAGCAAGAGCAACGGGACTAACTTCTAACCAGTTTCCAGTCAGAAGCAGCGTTCCAAAACTAGAATCGAAGTGTGATGTCACAGGGAAGCAGAAAGGCGATTGGCTGGTGAGTATACATTGACTATGCTTCTTTATCTTTCAAATCTGGTCATTTCTTTTATTCACTCATAGGATGTGGGCTAGGCCAGCATTTATTGCCCATCCCTAGTTGCCCTTGAGAAGGTGGTGGTGAGCTGCCTTCTTGAACCGCTGCAGTCCATGTGCTGTAGGAACACCCACAGTGCTGTTAGGGAGTTCCAGGATTTTGACCTAGCAACAGTGAAGAAATGGCGATATATTTCTAAATCAGAATGATGAGTGACTTGGAGGGAAACTTCCAGGTGGTGCTGTTCCCATTTATCTGCTGCCCTTGTCCTTCTAGATGGTAGTGGCCATGGGTTTGGAAGGTGCTGTCTGAGGAGCCTTGGTGAATTCCTGCAGTGCATCTTGTTAATGGTACACACTGCTGCTACTGTGCGTCGGCAGGGGAGAGAGTGAATGTTTGTGGATGTGGCGCTAATCAAGGGACTGCTTTGTCCTGGATGGTGTCAAGCTTCTGTGGGATCTGCACTCATCCAGGCAAGTGGGGAGTATTCCATCACACAACTGACTTGTGCATTGTAGATGGTGGTCAGGCTTTGGGGAGTCAGGAGGTGAGGTACTCATTGCAAGATTCTTAGCCTCTGACCTGCTCTTGTAGCCACAGTATTTAAACGGCTGGCCCAGTTCAGTTTCTGGTTAATGGTAAACCCCAGGATGTTGATAGTGGGGGCTTCAGTGATGGTAATGCCATTGAACATCAAGAGGCGATGGTTCAATTCTCTGTTGTTGGAGATGGTCATTGCCTAGCACTTGTGTGGCGTAAATGTTACTTGCCACTTGTCAGCTCAAGCCTGCATATTGTCCAGGCCTTGCTGCATTTGGACATGGACTGCTTCAGTACGTGAGGAGCTATGAATGGTGCTGAACATTGAGCAATCATCAGTGAACATCCCCACTTCTGACCTTATGATGGAAGGGAGGTCATTGATGAAGCAGCTGAAGATGGTTGGGCCGAGGACACTACCCTGAGGAACTCCTGCAGTGATGTCCTGGAGCTGAGATGAGTGACCTCCAACAACCACAACCATCTTCCTTTGAGGTAGGTATGACTCCAACCAGCGAAGAGTTTCCTCCCTGATTCCCATTGACTTCAGTTTTGCTCGGGCTCCTTGATGCCACACTCGGTCAAATGCTGCCTTGATGTCAAGGGCAGTCACTCCCACCTCACCTCTGGAGTTCAGCTCTTTTGTCCATATTTGAACCAAGGCTGTAGTGAGGTCAGGAGCTGAGTGGCTCTGGCAGAACCCAAACTGGTCATCAGTGAGCAAGTTATTGCTAAGCAAGTGCTGCTTGATAGCACAGTTGAAGACCCCTTCCATTACTTTACTGATGATTGAGAGTAGACTGATGGGGCGGTAATTGGCCAGATTGGATTTGTCAGGTTTTCTGGCAAACAGGACATACATGGGCAATTTTCCACATAGTTGGGTAGATGCCAGTGTTGTAGCTGTACTGGAACAGTTTGACTAGGGGCGCAGCAAGTTCTGGAGCACAAGCTTTCAGTACTATTGCCGGAATATTGTCAGAGCCCATAACTTTTATCTACTGCCTTCAGCCATTTCTTGGTATCACTTGGAGTGAATTGAATCTATTAGTAGTTGAAAAGTTTTAATGGTAGCAGTAAAGTTTACAAATATTAGTAAAGCTTTTGGGAGCAGTCGGGTTTGTTAATAATAAATTAAGGAAAATAATAAATGAATTAATACATAATAAAGATGGTAGGCAGGAGATGCATTGCGATTGCAGAATGTCCTGGAGCTGAAATGTCCCTGAGATGTGGTGTGCATATCCACAGAGCCCTGAAGGTAGCAGGACAAGCAGATAAGGTTAAGAAGGCATATGGGATACTTGCCTGTGTTAGCTGAGGCATAGAATATAAGAGCAGGGAGGTTATGCTAGAACTGTATAAAATGCTGCTTTGGCCACAGCTGGAGTATTGCGTGCAGTTCTGGTCACCACATTATAGGAAGGATGTGATTGCACTGGAGAGAGTGCAAAGGAGATTCACCAGGATGCTGCCTGGGCTGGAGGGTCTGAGCTATGAGGAAAGACCCGATAGGCTAGGGTTGTTTTCCTTGGAGTAGCGAAGGTTGAGAGGGGACCTGATAGAGGTGTATAAGATTATGAGGGGCATAGATAGGGTGGATAGGAAGGCACTTTTTCCATTAGTAGAGGGGTCAATAAACAGGGGGCATGGATTCAAGGTAAGAGGTAGAAGGCTAAGAGGGGTGTTGAGGAGAAATTTTTTCACCCAGAGGGTGGTGGGAGTCTGGAACTCACTGCCTGAAAGGATGGTTGAGTCAGGAACTCCCATAATATTTAAGGAGTATTTAGATATTCACTTGCATTGCCATAGCCTCCAAGGCTATGGGCCAAGCGCTGGAAAATGGGATTAGTGTAGATAGATCTTTGTTGACTGGTGTGGATACGATGGGCCGAATGGCCTCCCTTTGTGCTGTAGATGTCTATAGGTCTATGAGTCTATAATGTGGGATCTCCTGGATGCCAGTGTGATCCAGGAGAAACACATTTGCAGTAAGTGTCTGCAGTTTGAGGAGCTTAGGCTCAGAGTCATTGAGCTGGAGGCCGAGCTGTGGACATTGTGATGCATCAGGGAGAAGGAAAGTTACCTGGACGCTTTATTCCAGGAGGCAGTCATATCCCTTCAGATAAGGTCTTTTGATTTGGTCAGTGATCAGGGACAGGAGGGCGTGATTGCAAGTGAGGCAGGTAAGGGGCCTCCGAAGGTAGAAATAGAGGAGTCTTAGCCATTGCAATTGTCCAGTAGGCTTGAGGTTCTTGCAGCGAGAGTGGATGAGCAAACAGACCATGACACTGTGGTACAGGAAGCCATTCAAGACTGGGGGCGGGGAAGGCGGGGGGAGCTTAATAGGAATGTAGCAGTCGTAGGGGACAGTACAGTCAGAGGAATAGACACAGTTTTCTGCAGCCAAGAGTGTTAGTTCAGTCGGCTGTGTTGCCTGCCCAGTGCCAGGGTTTGGGACATCTGCTTGGGGTTGGAGAGAAACTTGCAGTGGGAGGGGGACAATCTAGTTGTCATGGTCCAGGTAGGTACCAAAGACATAGAAAGAACTAGGAAAGAGGTTCTGCTTAGGGATTTTGAGCTGCTAGAAGCTAAATTAAAAACAGAACCTCAAAGATAATAATCTCTGGATTACTACCTGAGCCACGAGAAAAGTGATCTGGGTAAATAAGATTATAGATGAATGTGTGGCTCAAAGACTGGCATTGGGGGAAAGGGAGAGAGGGAAGTGTAGTGGTAATGTCACCAGATTAGTAACCCAGAGGCCCTGCCTAATGCTGTCGGGGCACAGGTTCAAGTCCCACCAAGTCCTTTAGGAAGGAAATCTGCTAGCCTTACCTGGTTTGGCATACGTGTGACTCCAGACCCACAGAAATGGCTAGCAAACCACTCAGTTCAAGGGCATTTAGGGTTGGGCAACAAATGCTGGCTTTGCCAGGGACTCCCACATCCCATGAAAGAATAACTTTTAAAAAAGTATTTTATTCATGCAGCACTGGCACAGTACAGCTGTACCATTGGTGGCCTTCACCTGAACTATGCTGGGACCTGTGTTCTGGTGAATTGTATAACTAGTAGACAGAGCTTTAAACTAAATAATGGGAGGGGAAGGGATCATATGAGAGGAGATGTAGTGAAACAAAGAGGTAATAGAGCAGGACAGCAATTTGGGTAATGATACCCAGAGTGTGGCAGGAAGGGGCAGATAGTACAAAGTAAGTACAAGTCTAAATACAAACTTAGTGGTGCAGCAACAAAAATGGAGAGGGTAAAAAAGACAGAGACAAAGGCTCTGTATCTAAATGCATGCAGCATCCATAACAAAATGGTTGAGTTGTTAGCATAGATAGAAATGACTATGTATGACCTGATAGCCATTACAGAGACATAGTTGCAGGATGACCAAGGCTGGGACCTAAATGTTGAAAGGTATTTAACATTTTGATATGGTAGGAAACTAGGAAAGGTGGTATGTTAATTAAGGGTGTCATTAATACAGTAGTGAGAGATGAGCTTGGCTCGAATGAGCAAGATGTAGAATTAAAAACAAAAACAGAATTACCTGGAAAAACTCAGCAGGTCTGGCAGCATCGGCGGAGAAGAAAAGAGTTGACGTTTCGAGTCTTCATGACCCTTCGTCATGAAGACTCGAAACGTCAACTCTTTTCTTCTCCGCCGATGCTGCCAGACCTGCTGAGTTTTTCCAGGTAATTATGTTTTTGTTTTGGATTTCCAGCATCCGCAGTTTTCTTTGTTTTTAAGATGTAGAATTAGTTTGGGTGCAGATAAGAAATAGGAAAAGTAAGAGGTCACTCGTGGGAGTAGTTTATTGGCCCCCCAAAAAGTAGTTACGTAGCAGATTAGGGTATACAGGAAGAAATAAATGGAACATGTAAGAAAGGTACCACAATAATCATGGGTGACTTTAATCTATGAAAGCAGACCTAGCTAAAATGAATTTGGAAACGAGGTTAAAAGATAGGACATTAGAGTTGCAGTAGCAAACTTTTAAGGAGATATTTAATAACAATCACCAAAGATTTATCTCAGTGAGAAAGAAAGGTTCTTTGAGAAGGATGTATTGTCCTTGGCTAAATAAGGAAGTTAAGGATAGTATCAAATTGAAAGAAACACTGTACAAATCTGCAAAGATTAGTGGTGGGTCAGAGGACAGATTTTAAGAACCAACAAAGAATGACTAAAAAGATAATAAAGAGGCAGAAAGCAGGATACGAGAGAAAACTAACTAGTAATATAAAAACAGATAGTAAGAGTTTCTACAAGTATTTAAATAGGAAAAGAGTAATTAAAGCTAGTGTTGGTCCTCTAGACAGTGAGTCTGGGGAATTGATAATGGAAAACAAAGAAATGGTAGGGGCAATGAACAGGTATTTTGTGTCTGTCTTCACTGTAGAAGGCTTAGAAAACTTCCCAAAGATATTTAAAAATCAAGAGGTGAACGGGAGGAAGGAACTTAAGACAATCACCATTACTAGGAAAAAGGTGCTGGGAAAACTATTAGACCTACAGGCCAATATTAGACCAAATTCCCAGAACCAGATGGCCTGCATCCTAGGGTCTTAAAGGAAGTGGCTGCACAGATAGTAGATACATTGGTTATAATCTTCCAAAATTCCTTAGATTTTGAAAAGGTTCCAGTGGGTTGGAAAATAGCTAAAGTAACACCTTTATTCAGGAAACTACAGGCCAGTTAGCCGTAGGGAAATTGTCTCCATTATGAAGGAGGTTATAGCAGGATACTTATAAAATCATTAATTTGATCATCATAATTTGAGCAAAGTGAACTTGGGTTTGTGAAAGGAAAATCATGTTTAACTAATGTATTAGAGTTTTTTGAGGAAGCAACAAGCAAGATGTATAAAGGGGAACCTGTAGATGTGGTGTACTTGGATTTCCAGAAGGCATTTGATAAGGTGCCACATCAAAAGATTACATTATGTGGTGCAGAGGGTAACATATTAGCATGGATAAAGGATTGGTTAGCCAATAGGAAGCAGAGAGTAGGGATAAATCAGCCTTTTTCGGGTTGGCAAGCTGTAACAAGTACAGTGCCACATTAATCAGTGCTGGGTCCTCAACTATTTACAATCTACATCAATGATTTGGATGAAGGAACTGAATTTGCCTATGACACCAAGATAGGTAGGAAAGTAAATTGTCAAGCAGAAGTGGAGAGTCTGCAAAGGTTAAGTGAGTGGGCAAAAATTCAGCAGATGGAGTATATTGTGGGAAAATGTGAACTTGACCATTTTGGCAGGAAGAATAGAAAAGCAGTATATTATTAAATGGAGAGAGATTGCAGAACTCGGTGATACAGGGGGATCCAGGTATCCTGGTACATGAATCACAAAATATTAGAATGCAGGTACAGCAAGTGGTTAGGAAAGCAAATGGAATGTTGGCTTTTATTGCAAAGGGAATGGAATGTAAAGGTAGGGAAGTTTTACTGCAGCTGTACAGGGCCTTGGTAAGACCACATCTGGAGTAGTGTGCACAGTTTTGGTCTCTTTGAAAAAAGATATAATTGGTTTTGAAGTAGTTCAGAGAAGTTTCATTGGACTCACACCTGGGATGAGGGGCTCATCTAATGAAGAAAGGTCGGACAGGTTGGGCCTATACCCATTTGAGTTTAGAAGAATGAGAGGTGATCTTATTGAAACACATAGGATCCTGAGGGGATTTAATAGGGTAGATATTGGTTGGATGTTTCATCTTGTGGGAGAGACTAGAACCAGGGGATACAATTTAAGAATCAGTCTACCATTTAAGATGGAGATGAGACTTTTTTCTCTCAAAGGGTTGTTATTATATGGAATTCTCTGGGTCACTGACTTTATTCAAGGCAGGGTTAGAGAGATTTTTGACAGACAAGGGAGTAAGGATTATGGGGGCAGACTGCAAAGTGGAGTTGAGACTACAATCAGGTCATGATCTTATTGAATGGTGGAGCATGCTCGAAGGGCTGAATGGCTTACCCCTACTTCTCTGTGTCTATGTTCCTACATGTAGTCAGCAGAGTGACTGTAGCAATGGTGAAATTGGAGGCCCAGTGCTGATCCTCTAAAGATAATTAATCACATTGCAATCAACTGATGTTAGGAAAGTGGCAACAAAGAAATCGAATTTGCAAAACAATTCAACACTGTAGCTAATACAACCTTACCAGTCTGACTTCTCTGGCGCCAACCTATAATATACCATTAATGGCATCTGCCCCTTTTACGCTAATGATATTGTCCCCAGGATTTGTCAATCAGACATGTACCAGCAGCTCAAGAAAAATGTAGATTGAATCATTGATCTGAATTTTCCAGAGAAGAATGATACATGGTCCAAAAATTTATTACACCATTAACTCAAGAACTGGATTGTTAGCCTTACCCCAGAAGCTGTCATACAAGTTGTGTTCTATAATGTGAATTTACAGGCTATCCACAAGTTCCATATGGTGTTGCTTTACATTTGGAATAAATAAATGCGCAAATAGTATTTTTTTAAAATCTAATTGTAGTTTGAGGTGTGAGAGAAACAGGTAAATTAAGTTGACAAATGTAATTAACAAATAAGAAACTCCAACAGCAAAAAGGTTTGACAACAATATCCTGAGAGAAATCATTTCTAGAATTACTTAGGTCATAGTATTGGGTTTCTATAAAAGCCCTTTATGGTAAAAGCCCTTTAAGCCGTTTCTCTGGGATTTCAAAGGGGTTTTTTGCCAAAGTTACAACGGATGATCGGGAATCCTCACCCCCAGAGAAGTTTTAGTCCCATAGCGCGACCATCTTCTGCTCGATTTTAAACAGGATAGTGCGGGTGAACCTAGGATGAAACAGAGATTTGTGAAACCATTCTTTTAGCAATCTCTTAGTGACAAAGAGGGATTTCACTTCCAGACTTTGTAAGAGTAATAAAACGGCCGAGAGTGAGTCAACAAACTGTTTTGTATCACTCCCGGTTTTTAGTTTCTTACATTTATTTGAATGAGGCCCAAGATTCTCAGGCCTCGGGTCCATCAACACAGCATGATATTAGGATTGTTCCTACTTTAGGGCGTAATTAAAATTTAGACTGCTTTTATATGCTGGCTTAAATTCAAAAGAGAATTTTGAGAAGTATGACTTCTTTAATTCTGTGGTACTAAACCTTAAAAGTGACACCTCACCCCAACCTCCCACATCCCAATGTGCCCACACACCCAAACTGTCAGGTTGACAGTTCCGATTTCTTTTTTAAAGCTGGTCTTTCAGGTCTGAAGCTCATCTGAAGGACGACGAGAAGCTCCATTAAAAATACCGAGCCCAGGCCCCTCTAGCCCCCGGGCCCTGGTGTTTGGCATCGTCTGCACTTCCCTCTCCTGGGCCCTGGGGAAGAGGAGGATCCAGTGTGGTCTGTTTTCGGGACCAACAACATCTGTTTTCGGGACCAACAACATAGAGAACAGTAGGCAAGAGGTTGTGTTTAGAAATTACCTTAAACTAGGAACTAATTGAAAGAACAGGATGTCAAGGGTTATAATCTCTCAATTATTACCTGAGCCACATGAAAACTGGTGCACAAATAAGTAGATAAGGGAGGTGAAACCATGAGTGGTGGTGTGGGAAAGATGGGATTAGATTTCATGGGACACTGACAAAAATATCAGGATAACCAGGCAGGGGCCAGGGTCTGAGAGGAAAGGATAAATAGGACTTTAAACTAGTAAGTGGCAGTGAGGACTAAGGTGGAAAAGGTGATATAATTTGGAAAGAAACAAAAAGGAAGAAAGTAGAGTAACAGCCAGAGATTGTGCTTTAGGCATTGCAGGTAAAGGGAAAACTAACAGCTACAAAGTAATTAAAAACAAAAACAGAATTACCTGGAAAAACTCAGCAGGTCTGGCAGCATCGGCGGAGAAGAAAAGAGCAGACGTTTCGAGTCCTCATGACTCTTCAACAAAACTGAGTGAATATTAGGAGACGGGTGAAATATAAGCTGGTTTAAGGTGGGGGGTGTGGTTGTTGGGGGGAGAGAAGTTGTGGGGGGGGTGTGGTTGTAGGGACAGTCAAGCAGTGATAGGAGCAGATAATCAAAAGATGTCACAGACAGAAGAACAAAGAGGTGTTGAAGGTGGTGATATTATCTAAACAAATGAACTCCCTCCTCCATCCCCACCCCCTTTCCGTTTCTTCCCCCTTCCTTTCGTTTTTTCCAATAATTTATATAGATTTTTCTTTTCCTACCTATTTCCATTATTTTTAAATCTATATCTTTTATGCCCTGTTGGTCTTTCCACCCCACCCCCACTAGAGCTGTACCTTGAGTGTCCTGCCATCCATTCTTAATTAGCACATTTGTTTAGATAATATCACCACCTTCAACACCTCTTTGTTCTTCTGTCTATGACATCTTTTGATTATCTGCTCCTATCACTGCTTGCTTGTCCCTACAACCACACACCCCCCGCCCAACTTCTCTCCCCCCACCAACCCCCCCCACCTTAAACCAGCTTATATTTCACCCCTCTCCTAATATTCACTCAGTTCTGTTGAAGGGTCATGAGGACTCGAAACGTCTGCTCTTTTCTTCTCCGCCGATGCTGCCAGACCTGCTGAGTTTTTCCAGGTAATTCTGTTTTTGTTTTGGATTTCCAGCATCCGCAGTTTTTTTGTTTTTATCTCTATTATTATTGCAAAGTAATTAAATCAGGAGAGAGAAATAGGAAAGGTGTGAGGGCTGAAGAACAGGGTATGTGGCCCAAATAAGCATTCTTTATACATGCACAGGGAGTATAAGGAACAAACTGAATGAATTTCAGGTGCAAATTCAATGTTGGGGTTGTGGGGAGAGTAAGACTGAGATAAAGCTGCAAGACGGTCAGGACAAGGAACTAAACATTCCAGTTTATAAGATCTACAGGAAGGATACGGAGAATGATAAAAGCAGGAGAACAGCTTTAGTGATTAAAGAATGAATTCACTCCAATGGTAAAACAGGATGTAATGAGAGGTAAGCAGGTAGTGGAAACTTTATAGATAGAATTAAGAATAGAATAAGATTTAAGGCTGTATTGGGAGTTGTGTATAAGCCCCCTGGTGGCAGCTGTAAACTTGTTGATTGTATAAATGCAAAGGTTAGACAAGTATGTAGCAAAAGCAGAGTGGTTTTAATGGGGAATTTTAACTTTTATAAAGATTGGGACAAGCAGGTTAGCTCATGTCAAAAAGGTGGTGAATTTCCTGAGTATGTCTGGGATACTTTTCTAAAACAATATGTCTTAGAACCAACAAGGGGACAGGCCATATTAGTATTATTAATGAGTAATGAGCTAGATTTAGTTAACAGTCTAATGGTGTGTGAACATTTCTCTAATCGTGATCATAATATGATTGAATTCAATGTAATGTTTGAAAGGGAGAAATACAAAATTGCTACAAAGATTCTAGATTTAGATAAGACTAACTTCAATGCAATGAGACAGAGACTGTGCAGAGTAAACTAGGCAAGTCTGTTAATGGGTAAAACAACAGCAGATCAGTGGGACGCATTCAAAAGAATTAATACAATACAGAATCAGTTTACACCCCTCAGGGGCAAGGGCTCTACTTGCAAAAAAAAACACGAATGATTAAAAAGATGAGAGAAAACATAAAACTGAAAGAAAAAGCATACACAAATATAAAAAAAACACAGATCCTGGCAAATGTAAAAATAGAAAGAACAGCGAGGGGTGGTAAAACAGATAGCAGGAGCTGCCAAAGGGGATATGAAAAGAAACTTGCAAGGATATCAAAATCAACACAACATTTTTTTACAATTACATTATGAAAAAGAAGAGTAGGCAGGAGCAATGTGGGCACCTTGACAATGGATAACAGTAATATTATTATCAATTAAAATAAGAAACTGGCAAACTTGTTCAATAATTACTTTGTCCCAGGATGAGGTTGGTATGTTGGAAAACCTAAGGAAAATAATATTGAATCATGGGACAGGGACTCACCAAAAATAAACAGTAATGAAATAAATGTCAACTAATCCCCCACACCCCCCCACCCCCCCCCCCCCCCCCATCCCCAACCTCCCCACCACCACCCACCCGGCCCCGAACCAGATGGTTTCCAACCCAGGGTTTGAAGGGAAGTAGGTGAGAACATGGCAGACGCTCTGACTATAATGGTCTGAAGTTCTCTTGATTGGGAACTGCTCCTTTAGGTTAAAAAATCATGCACATTAGTCCACTATTTAAGAGAGGTGAGAGAGAGGAATTATAAACCAATTAGCCTAACGCCTGTAGTTGGGAAATGACTAGAGTCATTAATTAACAGCTTGAAAATTTTCAGCTGATCAGACAGAACCAGCATGGACTTGTAACTCTTTCGAGTACAAACCTATTTCCATCTGTTTCAGATGAAGTTACATTATTTCATATTTTGCCATTGTGAGATTTGAACTCTTGATCTTGGGGTTACAAACCCCGTACCATAACCACTTGGCTATAGGTCATGCCTGATGAGCCTGATTAAATTTTTTGAAGGGGTGACTAAAGTAGGACATGGGAGTGTCTATGGATGTTATTTATATGGGCTTCCAGAAGGCATCTGATAATGTGCATCATAAGAGCCTGTTAGCCAAAGAAGCTCATGGAATTGAAGGCTAATTATTGACCTGGTTAGGAAATTGGCTGGGTGACAGGAGACAGAGATAGGGATAATGAGCAGGCGCTCTAATTGGCAAGATGTGACTAGTATGGCCCCACAAAGATCTCAACTATTCACCGTAGTTATTAATGACTTAGATGATGGAATTGAAAGCCACATATCCAAATTTGCATAAGATACAAAGATAGGCAACATTGAGTCATAGAGTCATTACAGTACAAAAGGGCACCATTCAGCCCACTGAATCCATGTTGGCTCTCAGAGTAATCCAGTCAGTCCCTGCTCTATTCCCATGGCTCTGAGAGTTTATCTCTCTCAAGTGTCCATTCAATTTTCTTTTGAAATAATTAATTGTCTCCACTTCCATAACCCTCATAGGCAGTGAGTTCCAGATAAAAAGTTTATATGAATGCATAAAATTACAAAGAGTTATTGATAAATTACATGAATGGGCAAAACTGTGGCAAATAGATTTCAATGTATACCATTTTACCTTTCTTAATACTCAAATATATTTTTATATATATATAAGTTCAACTTAAAAATTATACATTGTCCATAACAATTAAGACAGGATTGGTGTTCAAGTTGTGCCATGGGTTGGAAAGAGGACAATCAAACTAAACTTTGCTTCTAACCAACAGATTAATTTACTTGGTTAAACTGGGAGCATATGGTTTATATAACAAGCCTATTATATCTATATAAAGGAATTTCTTCCTAACTTAACACAGAGCTAAATACACAGTGTCAACCCTAGCTCAGAGACAGTGCTCCCCCTCCAAAATTTGAACTCAGATTATGAGTTCAACCCCACTCTAGGGCTCAAGTACAACGCCAGCACCATTCTGAGGGAGTGCGGCCTTGTTGGAGGTGTTATTCTTGGATTAAGACATTAAACTGATACACTATGTATCTGTTTAGGTGGCCCATAAAAAATCTGTTTCATTATTTAAAGATGAGTAGGAGAGTTCTCCCAGTTTCCTGGCCTATAATCCTCCCTCAACAATAAGGTACTGAAATCACACAGCTTGAGAAAGTTAGATGCAGCACGATCAAACTTGGATGACAGGCAGGAATATTGAAGAGTGCTGCACTGGACCACATCTTGGCATGCAGATGGTGGAATATATCGGTGGGCGTTCGGAAGTTTGAGAGTCTCCTGGCTGCAGACATTTTGCAGTTTCTAGGGAGAAGCATTGGCAACTTAACAGTGCTCTGCTGACTGTATTAGCTATCTGTCTCATAACTTCAGGCAGATCAGCAGTTTCCATGGGAGGAAAGATCTTGGACCATGTAAAATCAGGAAGCAGGGTGGATTTCCCCCTGAAAAAGGGTCCAAAGAAGTGTCATGCGGACTCAGAATGTTAACTCTGTATCTCTCCACAGATGCTGCTAGGCCTGCTGAGTTTTTCCAGCATTTTCTGCTTTTGTTTTGGATTTCCCCCCCAATCCCCATACCCCCAGCTGAGGGTTGAATTGCCGTGATCTAACACAGGAAAAAGAAAAAGTGTCTGGTGTGAATCTGCTATCTTTCTGGTCAATGAGCGATGGCACTATCGAAAATATGGACACCAACCAGTTATTAGGAACATGAACTGAAAGTTTCACCAGTCGCTTGCATCTTGAACCGGCAGGAGGGTAAATGATGAGCAGATCTTTCTTAACAAAATCTGCTCTCAAAGAATTCTGACAAAAGTGTCATGAACAATGGGAGTCACCCCTTGTCTCAGTATTAATGTCAGATGCATTCAGGGAAAAGGCTACAATGCCTCAGATGCAGGACAAATCGGTTTCTGAACCTGTTAGTGCCCTTCTCAAAAGAACTTTTAACAGGAATTTGATGTATGGATGAGGATATACACTCAGAGTTGGACTCTCTGACTGATTATTTTAATGTAATTGAAGTTTTTAATACACAGTTTAATTTTAATTTTAAGTTTAATTGCACAGTTTAATATCTGTGGTAGAATAATTTTCTTTCTTTTTATTATTATTAATTTCTATGTAATTTTTAGTGAACAAGCAATGTATCTGAAATTAATTTCCATATGAACAATAAAATGAAATTGAATTGAACTGACTTACTTCCAGTCAAGAATACTCAAAGGAACAAGAGGGTAGAATTGTTAATAATACAGAAGCAGGTAAAATTACTCCACATTGCAAACTCTTGTCCCTCTGTCTCTAAAGGTTAATGAAGAGCAGTAACTCTCATTTTCAACAGATGTTGAAGGAACTGCAATCTGCACCTACTCAGCAAATCACTGCAGGATCCATGGCAGTGACCATCACTATAAAGGAAGATCTTATATTTACGTAACACCTTTCACAATGTCCCAAAATGTTTTATAGGCAATCTGTGAAGTGTGTTGCTGTTGCAACGTATCGAAATGTTGTAGCTAATTTACACACAGCAGGTTCCTACTAACGACAATGAACTATATGGCAAAATCATCTGTCTTAGTGGCCTCAATTAAGGGATAAAGGTTAGCATGGGGGAGAACTCCCCTTCTCTTCAATTAGTTACGGAGTCTTTTACATCTTCCTGAAAGTTCATCTAAAAGGCAGCAAATACAATACCGGCCCTTAGTGTCAGTTTAGATTTATGAGTTTAAGCACCAACTGAAGCCCACAACCTTTGACTACAGCATTGACAGCGTTACCACTTAGCCAAGGCTTGACAAACTGCATACAATACCTTCTGAGTCAAATTCTGGGAGCATCCTTCAGACATCACACTGCAAATTATCAAAAAGAAAACAAAAGAGAGACAGCAATGTTGCACGGCCCTGAAGCCAGAAACACAGAAGCCCTGTAAACTGCAAACTTTCCTACTAACAGTGATTAGATGCTGACTGATCTAGATATGTGCTCACTGTATTCAACAACCATTATACTTTGTCTTAAAGCCACCTCGCACACTGTTCCACCTTGGCAGCAGAATAATCCTTCATAGGCTTGGTAGTGCAACACATTATATAACAGCGTGTCATACAACAATTCTCCAAGAACATTTATATAACCTATATACGCACACAGCAGCTTTCCACTATACAAGATGGATGCAGAATTTTTAAAAAAATAACTTTAGAAGAATTATATAATGCGTTGCAAATAATTAACAAATCATGCGATACTTGGCCCAGCTAGTATAGGGGAACTCACCCGGAATCTGGTCCGCAGTGCAAACACAAAGCAAGACTTCAGCGCACAGAATCAAAGTGGCTAATTGAAGGTGCCAGGGAGTCCCAGATGTAACTCGGCTGCTAGAAGTCATCCCATAATACATGTTTCAGCAGCGGAAGCAGCAGCGAACATCAGGCTGAATAACCTGCAAAGAAAAAATATCATCAATAATACAACAGCATTATCTATGCGCTTGTTAGTAAACGGGAAACCTCACTCAGAGGAAACAGAACATTTCCAATCTTTCATTGAGAATAGTGTTCTCGCCCTCTCTTTTCAGTTATGAGCCTCTACACTCAGAAAGCTATCCTGTTAATATTGACAGCACTCACAAATTCATATGTTTACCATACATTTCCAAACAAAGAATATTACAGTAAATAACATCAATGATTATATTTCTCCAGGTTTTTGGAAAAGAGAAATGTGAATGCAGCTTTACCCTAAAGCTAAATATAAAAATATTATATGTCCTTTGCCTGGAGTAATCTTGCATTCCTCAGCATACCTGCATTGGCCGGGACTTTCGAGGTGTTGCTGAGAGCGCTACAATCCCCAACCCTGCGTTCTGACTGACAGCTCCACAAGCCCCGCCCCTGCCTGTCGGCAAAACCGGCCCCGCCCCTGCCTGACAGACCCACAGGAGCCGCCCCTGCCTGTTAGCTCCACAGGACCCACCCCTGCCTACAAATCCACCGGCCCCGCCCCTGCCTGACAATTCCACCGGCCCCGCCCCAGTCTGTCAGCTCCGTAGGCCCCGCCCCTGCCTGTCAGCTCCACAGGCCCCACCCCTGCGTGGCAATACCACCGACCCCGCCCACGCCTGGCCGTACTACCGGCCCCGCCCCTGCCTGTCAGCTCCGCAGGCCCCGCCGCTGCCTGACATTTCCACCGGCCCCGCCCCTGACTGATAGCTCCACCGGCCGCCCGAATAACAGCTACACAGGCCCCTCCTCTGACTGGCAGACCCACCCATGCCCCTGTTTGACAGCTCCATAGGCCCCGCCCCTGACTGACAGCTGCGCCCCGCAACGACCTGACAGCTCGACAGGCACGCTCCCCTGACAGACCCTCAAGCCCCACCCCTGTCGCTGACTGACAGCTCCATAAGTCTCGCTCCTGCCGTTGACTGATAACACCGCAAGCCCCGCCCCTGATCCTCTGGTCCAGGCTTCACCCCGCCCTGTGATTGACAGCTCCTTGGGTCCAGGCTTCACCCCGCCCTGTGATTGACAGCTCCTTGGGTCCAGGCTCCACCCCGCCCTGTGATTGACAGCTCCTTGGGTCCAGGCTCCACCCCGCCCTGTGATTGACAGCTCCTGGGGTCCAGGCTCCACCCCACCCTGTGATTGACAGCTCCTTGGGTCCAGGCTCCACCCCACCCTGTGATTGACAGCTCCTTGGGTCCAGGCTCCACCCCGCCCTGTGATTGACAGCTCCTTGGGTCCAGGCTCCACCCCACCCTGTGACTGACAGCTCCTTGGGTCCAGGCTCCACCCGGCCCTGTCATTGACAATAGAGATAAAAACAAAAAACTGTGGATGCTGGAAATCCAAAACAAAAACAGAATTACCTGGAAAAACTCAGCAGGTCTGGCAGCATCGGCGGAGAAGAAAAGAGTTGAAGCTTCTAGTTCTCATGACCCTTCAACAGAACTGATCTTTCTTTACAAGGAGAGGGAAATATAAGCTGGTTTAAGGTGCGGGGGGTGGGGGTGTTAGGATAGGAGCAGATCATCAAAAGATGTCACAGACAAAAGAACAAAGGAACACATAGGTGTTGAAGTTGGTGATATTATCTAAACGAATGTGCTAATTAAGAGTGGATGGTAGGGCACTCAAGGTACAGCTCTAGTGGGGGTGGGGGGGCATAAAAGATTTAAAAATAATGGAAATAGGTGGGAAAAGAAAAATCTATATAATTTATTGGAAAAGAAAAAGAAAAAAAATCAAAAGGAAGGGGAAGAAACAGAAAGGGGGTGGGGATGGAGGAGGGAGCTCACGACCTAAAGTTATTGAATTCAATATTCAGTCCGGAAGGCTGTAAGGTGCCTAGTCGGAAGATGAGGTGTTGTTCCTCCAGTTTGCGTTGGGCTTCACTGGAACAATGCAGCAAGCCAAGGACAGACATGTGGGCAAGAGAGCAGGGTGGAGTGTTAAAATGGCAAGCGACAGGGAGGTTTGGGTCATTCTTGCGGACAGACCGCATGTGTTCTGCAAAGCGGACGCCCAGTTTACGTTTGGTCTCTCCAATGTAGAGGAGACCACATTGGGAGCAACGAATACAGTAGACTAAGTTGGGGGAAGTGCAAGTGAAATGCTGCTTCACTTGAAAGGAGTGTTTGGGTCCTTGGACAGTGAGGAGAGAGGAAGTGAAGGGGCAGGTGTTACATCTTTTGCGTGGGCATGGGGAGGTGCCATAGGTGGGGGTTGAGGAGTGGGAGGTAATGGAGGAGTGGACCAGGGTGTCCCGGAGGGGACGATCCCTATGGAATGCCGACGGGTTGGGGGGGGGGTGAAGGGAAGATGTGTTTGGTGGTGGCATCATGCTGGAGTTGGCGGAAATGGCGGAGGATGATCCTTTGAATGCGGAGGCTGGTGGGATGATAAGTGAGGACAAGGGGGACCCTGTCATGTTTCTGGGAGGGAGGAGAAGGCGTGAGGGCGGATGCGCGGGAGATGGGCCAGACACGGTTGAGGGCCCTGTCAACGACCGTGGGTGGAAATCCTCGGTTAAGGAAGAAGGAGGACATGTCAGAGGAACTGTTTTTGAAGGTAGCATCATCGGAACAGATGCAAGGGAGGCAAAGGGATGAGAGAATGGGATGGAGACCTTACAGGAAGTGGGGTGTGAGGAGCTGTAGTTGAGGTAGCTGTGGGAGTCAGTAGGCTTGTAATGGATATTGGTGGACAGTCTATCACCAGAGATTGAGACAGAGAGGTCAAAGAAGGGAAGGGAAGTGTCAGAGATGGACCACGTGAAAATGATGGAGGGGTGGAGATTGGAAGCAAAATTAATAAATTTTTCCAAGTCCCAACGAGAGCATAAAGCAGCACCAAAGTAATTATTGATGTACCGGAGAAAGAGTTGTGGAAGGGGGCCGGAGTAGGACTGGAACAAGGAATGTTCCACATACCCCATAAAGAGACAGGCATAGCTGGGGCCCATGCGGGTACCCATAGCCACACCTTTTATTTGGAGGAAGTGAGAGGAGTTGAAGGAGAAATTGTTCAGTGTGAGAACAAGTTCAGCCAGACGGAGGAGAGTAGTGGTGGATGGGGATTGTTCGGGCCTCTGTTCGAGGAAGAAGCTAAGGGCCCTCAGATCATCCTGGTGGGGGATGGAGGTGTAGAGGGATTGGACGTCCATGGTGAAGAGGAAGCGGTTGGGGCCAGGGAACTGGAAATTGTTGATGTGACGTAAAGTGTCAGAGGAATCACGGATGTAGGTGGGAAGGGACTGGACAAGGGGAGAGAGAAGGGAGTCAAGATAATGAGAAATGAGTTCCATGGGGCAGGAGCAAGCTGACATGATCGGTCTACCAGGACAGTTCTGTTTGTGGATTTTGGGTAGGAAATAGAAGCGGGCCGTCCGAGGTTGGGCGACTATCAGGTTGGAAGCTGTGGGAGGGAGATCCCCAGAGGAGATGAGGTCAGTGACAGTCCTGGAAACAATGGCTTGATGTTCAGTGGTGGGGTCATGGTCCAGGGAGAGGTAGGAGGAAGTGTCTGCGAGTTGACGCTCAGCCTCCGCGAGGTAGAGGTCAGTGCGCCAGACAACAACAGCACCACCCTTGTCAGCGGGTTTGATGACAATGTCAGGGTTGGACCTGAGAGAATGGAGTGCAGTAAGTTCAGAGAGAGACAGGTTAGAATGGGTGAGAGGAGCAGAGAAATTGAGATGACTAATGTCACGCCGACAGTTCTCAATGAAAAGATCAAGAGAAGGTAAGAATCCAGAGGGAGGGGTCCAGGTGGAGGGAGAATATTGGAGGTGGGTAAAAGGATCCGTTGAACTGGGAGAGGACTCCTGCCCAAAGAAGTGAGCCCGGAGACGAAGACGGCGGAAGAAGAGTTCAGCATCATGCCGAGCCCGAAATTCATTGAGGTGAGGGCGTAAGGGTATGAAACTAAGTCCTTTGCTGAGCACTGAACGTTCAGCATCGGAGAGGGGAAGCTCAGGACGTATAGTGGATACACGGCTGGGGCTGGGATTGGAAGATGGGGTGGGGACGGAGGGACAGGCAGGTGTGGAGGGTCCTAGATGGATGTTGGTGTCGATGAGTTGTTTGAGCTTGCGTTCCTTAGCACTTGAGAGAAAGAGAAAAAGTTTCTTGTTGAGGCGTCGGATGAGACGAAGAACAAAATGAAACTGGGGGCACGCGCAGCTTTGAAAAAGGGTACGGTGGTGCTGCTGGAGGGAGAGGTCGAGTGTGTTCATATGGCGGCACATGGCACTGAGTGTGGATCTCAGAATGTGACGGGAACAGCAGTCCGAGAAACGTTTTATGTCCCGGAGATACCTGTAATCCGGGGTGGCGGGGCGGGGGGGGTGGTTCGAAACGAGAGGGATGGAATTTCAGTTGAAATTCATGTGGGGTAAGTCGGAGACGGAGACAGTCACTGAGAAAGGAGATATGGCTATGAAAGCGGGTTTTAGTAAACGCCTTGTCAAACACCAGGAGAGAAATGGAAAGCAGTGAAGGTGTTCAAGGCAAAAGAGAGGTACGGAAATCTTGTCGCAGAGACGAACAGAACTTCTTCAAGGAGGTAGGCATTTCTTGAAGAGCAGTGGCAGTCAGTTAAACACAGAGATAAAAACAAAAAACTGTGGATGCTGGAAATCCAAAACAAAAACAGAATTACCTGGAAAAACTCAGCAGGTCTGGCAGCATCAGCGGAGAAGAAAAGAGTTGACGTTTCGAGTCCTCATGACCCTTCAACAGAACTGATCTTTCTTTACAAGGAGAGGGAAATATAAGCTGGTTTAAGGTGCGGGGGTGGGGGTGTTAGGATAGGAGCAGATCATCAAAAGATGTTACAGATAAAAGAACAAAAGAACACAGAGGTGTTGAAGTTGGTGATATTATCTAAACGAATGTGCTAATTAAGAGTGGATGGTAGGGCACTCAAGGTACAGCTCTAGTGGGGGTGGGGGGGCATAAAAGATTTAAAAATAATGGAAATAGGTGGGAAAAGAAAAATCTATATAAATTATTGGAAAAGAAAAAGAAAGAAAAAACAAAAGGAAGGGGGAAACAGAAAGGGGGTGGGGATGGAGGAGGGAGCTCAAGACCTAAAGTTGTTGAATTCAATATTCAGTCCAGAAGGCTGTAAAGTGCCTAGTCGGAAGATGAGGTGCTGTTCCTCCAGTTTGCGTTGGGCTTCACTGGAACAATGCAGCAGGCCAAGGACAGACATGTGGGCAAGAGCGCAACATCAACAAAAACGTCAACTCTTTTATTCTTCGCCGATGCTGCCAGACCTGCTGAGTTTTTCCAGGTAATACTGTTTTTGTCCTGTGATTGACAGCTCCTTGGGTCCAGGCTCCACCCCGCCACGTGATTGACAGCTCCTTGGGTCTAGGCTCCACCCCCGCCATGAGATTGACAGCTCCTTGGGTCTAGGCTCCACCCCCGCCATGTGATTGACAGCTCCTTGGCTCTAAGCTCCTCCCCACCCTGTGATTGACAGCTTCTTGGATCGAGGCTCCATCCCGCCGTGTGATTGACAGCTCCTTGGGTCTAGGCTCCACCCCGCCACGTGATTGACAGCTCCTTGGGTCTAAGCACTTCCCCGCTGTGTGATTGACAGCTCCACTGCGCGGTGCGGTCAAGTGTGCCAGTGAAGGAGATGATTGTGCGCAGGAGCAACTGGTTTTGCGTGTGAAAGGTGAGAGGGTGGGTTGAGGTGTATTTGCTATAATGTGGGACAGGGCCTCAGTGTTTCTCAAAATCCAAATAAAAAATGAACAAACTCTTACATTTCTTCTGAAAATATAAATGATAGATGCAGATAACAAACCTTATCTCCCACATACAAAAATAAAAACACCTGGAAAAACTCAGCAGGTCTGGCAGCATCTGCGGAGAGGAGCACAGTTAACATTTCGAGTCCATATGACTCTTCAACAGAACTAAGGAAAAATAGTAGAGAGGTGAAATATAAGCTGTTTTAAGGGGGGTGGGACAGGTAAAGCTGGATAGAGGGTCAGTGATAGGTGGAGATAACCAAAAGATGCCATAGACAAAAGGACAAGGGGGTGTTGAAGCTGCTGATATTATCTAAGGAATGTGATAATAAAGGTACAGATAGCCCTAGTGGGGGTGGGGTGGGGGGGAAGGGATCGAAATAGGCTAAAAAGCAGAGATAAAACAATGGATGGAAATATATTTAAAAATAATAGAAATAGGTGGGAAAAGAAAAATCTATATAAATTATTGGAAAAAAGGGGGAAAATCGGAAAGGCGGTGGGGATGGAGGAGAGAGTTCATGATCTAAAATTGTTGAACTCAATATTCAGTCCGGAAGGCTGTAAAGTGCCTAGTCGGAAGATGAGGTGTTGTTCCTCCAGTTTGCGTTGGGCTTCACTGGAACAATGCAGCAGGCCGAGGACAGAAATGTGGGCAAGAGAGCAGGGTGGAGTGTTAAAATGGCAAGCGACAGAGAGGTCTGGGTCATGCTTGCGGACAGACTGAAGGTGTTCCGCAAAGCAGTCACCCAGTCTGCGTTTGGTCTCTCCAATGTAGAGGAGACCACATTGGGAGCAGCGAATGCAGTAGACTAAGTTGAGGGAAGTGCAAGTGAAATGCTGCTTCACTTGAAAGGAGTGTTTGGGCCCTTGGACAGTGAGAAGAGAGGAAGTGAAGGGGCAGGTGTTGCACCTTCTGTGGTTGCATGGGGAGGTGCTGTGGGAGGGGGTGGAGGAGTAAGGGGTGATGGAGGAGTGGACCAGGGTGTTCTGGAGGGAATGATCCCTACGGGGGCTGAAGCGAAGATGTGTTTGGTGGTGGCATCATGCTGGAGTTGGCGGAAATGGCGGAGGATGATCCTTGAATGCGGAGGCTGGTGGGGTGATAAGTGAGGACAAGAGGGACCCTATCATGTTTCTGGGAGGGAGAAATAGGTGTGAGGGTGAATGCGCGGGAGATGGGCTGGACACGGTTGAGGGCCCTGTCAACCACAATGGGTGGAAAACCTTGGTTAAGGAAGAAGGAGGACATGTCAGAGGAACCGTTTTTGAAGGTAGCATCGTCAGAACAGATGCGACGGAGGAGAAGGAACTGAGAGAATGGGATGGAGTCCTTACAGGAAGCGGGGTGTGAGGAGCTGTAGTCGAGGTAGCTGTGGGAGTCGGTAGGCTTGTAATGGATATTGGTGAACAGTCTATCACCAGAAATTGAGACAGAGAGGTCAAGGAAGGGAAGGGAAGTGTCAGAGATGGACCATGTGAAAGTGATGAGAGGATGGAAATGGAAGCAAAATTAATAAATTTTTCCAGGTCCAGACAAGAGCATGAAGCAGCACCGAGATCTTCCTTCCACAGCTTCCAACCTGATAGTCTCCCAACCTCGGACGGCCCACTTCTACCTCCTACCCAAAATCCACAAACAGAACTGTCCCAGCAGACCGATCATGTCAGCCTGTTCCTGCCCCACGGAACTCATTTCTCACTATCTTGACTCCCTTCTCTCTCCCCTTGTCCAGTCCCTTCCCACCTACATCCATGATTCCTCTGATGCCCTACATCATATCAACAATTGCCAGTTCCCTGGCCCCAACTGCCTCCTCTTCACCATGGACGTCCAATCCCTCTACACCTCCATCCCCCACCAGGATGGTCTGAAGTCTCTCTGCTTTTTCCTCGAACAGAGGCCCGAACAATCCCCATCCACCACTACTCTCCTCCGTCTGGCTGAACTTGTTCTCACACTGAACAATTTCTCCTTCAACTCCTCTCACTTCCTCCAAATAAAAGGTGTGGCTATGGGTACCCGCATGGGCCCCAGCTATGCCTGTCCCTTTATGGGGTATGTGGAACGTTCCTTGTTCCAGTCCTACTCCGGCCCCCTCCCACAATTCTTTCTCCGGTACATCAATGATTACTTCGGTGCTGCTTCCTGGACCTGGAAAAACTTATTAATTTTGCTTCCAATTTCCACCCATCCACCATTTTCACATGGTCCATCTCTGACACTTCCCTTCCCTTCCTTGATCTCTCTGTCTCAATTTCTGGTGCTAGACTGTCCACCAATATCCATTACAAACCTACCGACTCCCACAGCTACCTCGACTACAGCTCCTCACACCCCGCTTCCTGTAAGGTCTCCATCCCATTCTCTCAGTTCCTTCACCTCTGTCACATCTGTTTTGATTATGCCACTTTCAAAATCAGTTCCTCTTACATGTCCTCCTTCTTCCTTTACCGAGGTTTTCCACCCACGGTCGTTGACAGGGCCCTCAACCGTGTCCAGCCCATCTCCCGCGCATCCGCCCTCACACCTTTTTCTCCCTCCCAGAAACATGATAGGGTCCCCCTTGTCCTCACTTATCACCTCACCAGCCTCCGCATTCAAAGGATCATCCTCCACCATTTCCACCAACTCCAGCATAATGCCACCACCAAACACATCTTCCCTTCACCCCTCCAGCGGCATTGCGTAGGGATTGTTCCTTCTGTGACTCCCTGGTCCACTCCTCCGTCACCCCCTACATCTCAACCCCCTCCCACGGCATCTTCCCATGCAACCGCAGAAGATGTAACACCTGCCCCTTCACTTCCCCTCTCCTCACCGTCCAAGGGCCCAAATACTCATTTCAAGTGAAGCAGCATTTCACTTGCACTTCCCTCAACTTAGTCTACTGCATTCGTTGCTGCCAATGTGGTTTCCTCCACATTGGAGAGACTAAACACAGACTAGGTGACCGCTTTGCAGAACACCTTCAGTCTGTCTGCAAGCATGACCCAGACCTCCCTGTCGCTTGCCATTTCAACACTCCACCCTGCTCTCTTGCCCACATGTCCATCCTTAGCTTGCTGCATTGTTCCAGTGAAGCTCAACGCACACTGGAGGAACAGCACCTCATCTTCCAACTCATCTTACAGCCTTCCAGACTGAATATTGAGTTCAACAATTTTAGATCATGAACTCTCTCCTCCATCCCCACCGCCTTTCCGATTTTCCCCCTCCTTTTTGTTTTTTCCAATAATTTATATAGATTTTTCTTTTCTCACCTATTATTGTTAAATGTATTTCCATCCATTGTTTTATCTCTACCTTTTAGCCTTTTTGATTCCTTCACCCCACCCTACCCCCACTAGGGCTATCTGTACCTTGATCGTCCTACTTTCTACCCTTAATTATCACATTCCTTTAGATAATATCACCACCTTCAACACTTCTTTATCCTTTTATCTGTGACATCTTTTGGTTATCTCCACCTATCACTGGCCCTGTATCCAGCTCTACCTGTCCCACCACCTCCCCCCCTTAAACCAGCTTATATTTCACCCCTTTTCTATTTTTCCTTAGTTCTGATGAAGAGTCATGCGGACTCGAAACGTTAACTATGTTCCTCTCCGCAGATGCTGCCAGACCTGCTGAGTTTTTCCAGGTATTTTAGTTTTTGTTTTGGATTTCCAGCATCCGCAGTTTTTTGCTTTTATCTCCCAAATAGATGAGAGACCATTCAGCAGATTTAGTCAATATGAATCTTCTTTTCTCACACCATAGAAACTTACATCATATCTCATACCATCTAACCAGGTTTACCAACTCAATTTCTGGCCTAGTCTGTTAAAGAAGAGGAATTAATCTCAACAAAAGTGAAGATATACAGAGTGGTTGTGCTACCTACTGGCATGCCTGTGTGATGTCCAGAGTTTACCACAGGCATGCAAACAAGCTGCACCAGTTTCACATGACCAGCTAGGATAAGATAGCAAGGAAAGGCTCTTAAAACTGAGATTCTCTCCCTGACTGACATTCTTTGCATCCACATTCTGCTGAAGGAAGCTCATATAGGATGGGTAGGACATGTTGCCAGAAGGCCAGATGAGTGCTTGCTAATTGAATGGACACTTTCACATGAAGGCCAGAAACAAATGCTTCAAGAATACCCTGAAGGCCCCAGTGAAGAGTTTCAGCATCATGAGAAAACCTCACGCTGGATCGCTCTATTTGTCACCGTCTCATCAGCAATGGTGCCAACTCATAGGAACAGAACTGAGTCAAACTGGCCATCAGGAAATGTGAGCTTTGTGAGTCCAGAACGACAAGCACCTCATCTGCACCAACAAGATATGTGTGTCCAACATGGAACAGATCTTTTCTTGCTCAAATCGGACTACCTAGTCTTAATCAAACACATTGCACCTGAAACCTAACTCAATTAATTATAGTTAATGTCATGGCCCTCTTCAACCATGAAGGAGGTCGCTGCTGAGGTTCTGAGTCTCCCGCTTAGGGAGGGTGGTCAGGCGCTAGTGTGCCCATGCATGCAGGTGGCGACTTTCCGCCTTCAGATCCTACAGCGATACGTTTACATCGAGCCTCCTTCTAGAGGGTGTGCCCTGACGACGTATTTCTTCCGTCAGGTGCACGGCCTGAATTATGACGTGCAGCTCCTGTTTATAGAACAGAGGGGTCTCAGTGGCTCCTTGCAGGCATTGCCCGTCTTTTATCAGGACCTGATCAAAGTCTGGAATGTGGTCACCTCGCGACGCAGCTCTCCCCCGTCAGGAGTAGCGGCTATCGTCAGAAAGCCCCTGCTCAGGAATCTGCCCCTCCGTCCCTTTCATTGGTTGGCGGAGAGGAGGGCTGTGGCTGCAGGGGTGACCAGGATCGGGGACGTGCTGGGTGGCGGAGGACTGGGCTGGATGCTCCTGCAGGAGTTGGCGCGACGCGCGTCTGTGAGTGTCCAGGTCGCAGCCGATGCCATCCAAGACCTGAGAACGGTCGTGCTCGGACCCGACGTTATTTTGGGTGCGCGGTGGTCTTCCGTCTGAACGTTCCCCTGTTCGGACAGAATTCCACATTGGCCCCAAGACCCGAACCCTCCCTCAGGTGCTGGTGCCCCACAATATGAGCCACCTCGGGGACATGCCCTCTGTGCCATTTGGCACGGCAAAGAAGATCTTTTTGTACAGACTGCTGCTGCACACCTTCCATTTTCTCGCCCTTGTCCGCCGCCTGGACATGCCCTGGCGTGCCTTGTTGCCGGTCGGCGGCAGAGGCCCCCGATGGGAGGCCCTCTACGGAGGTGTCCTCTCCCTTTCTATCGGAGACCTGGGTTGGAGGGTGTTGCATGCAGCAGTCCCGTATAATAGGAGAATGCATAGGTTCATGGACTCTCAGGACACGTGCCCTTTTTGCGGTCTTGTGGAGTCCGTGGACCATGTATACATAGGGTGTGGTAGGCTGCACTCCCTTTTTAGTTACTTGAAAAACCTTTTATTGATGTTTTGTTTGCACGTCAGCCCCACGCTCCTGATCTATGGATACCCGGTGCGGAAGGGGTCGGGAAGGAGGAGGACCTCCTCGTGAACCTGCTCCTGGGCCTGGCCAAGTTGGCCATTAACAGGTCCAGGCAGCGGGCGATCGATGGGGGAGTCCCGCCCGATTCTTTATCCCTCTTCCGCGGCTACGTTCACGGCCGGATGTCCCTGGAGAGGGAGCTCGCGGTGTCTGCTGGCACTCTCGAGGCCTTCTGTGCCCGGTGGGCACCGCGGGGACTGGGGTGTTTTGTTGACCCCTTTAATCACATTTTGATTTAAAGTTTGTAAGTTTCCTTTAAACTTTGTTCTTGGTTTTACAGCTGACTTGAATTAGGGGCTGTGCCTGATTTATCCCAATTTTGTTGATTTGGTTTTAATGGTTTTAACTCAAAAGAGTTACGTCTTCTTAAAGCTTGGCCTAAATAGCCAAGTGGTTATGGTACTGGGTTTGTAACCCCAAGATCAAGAGTTCAACCATGAAGGACAAACATGGGCTTGGGCCAGGATTAGAAACCTTTGTGGATTTTCTTGGATTCCTTTGGAATTAAAGATTGATATCCTGGTCACTCCAAGGAGCAACCTGGGAAAGGTATTTCCTTTCCCCATTTTGTTCTTGCTTGATCCAAACAAACAGTAAGGCCAAAAGGTACTTAAATGCAACCTTATCCTGGCATATGAAGGCTCTAGCCGGTAAAACTATACATTGGATTGCCATTATTGACCAATTGCCACAAGATTAACAGATCAAATAACCAGCAGCAGGAGCATGGGTGTCGACAATGGTTGTTAATGGCAGGTCATGTGATGAAACCTCTCATCCAATGAGAGTTGACAGTCCAACCTGTAACTCACCCCCTATCCAAGGTACAGCTTCATAATATGTTGCAGCATCTTCCCTATCTTTAACCTCCTGCTGATTACAATCTACCACCCTCCCTCAGCTGATGAATCAGTGCTCCTCCATGTTAAACACTAATTGAATGAAGTGCTGAGGGTAGCAAGGGTGCAGAATGTACTCTGGGTGGGGTTTTTTAAAAAAATATTAATTCATTGGGTGTGGGCTTCGCTTGCTAGGCCAGCATTTATTAGCCATCCCTAATTGCCCTCAAGAAGGTGGTGCTGAGCTGCCTTCTTGAACCGCTGCAGTCCCTGTGGTGTAGGTACACCCACAGTGCTGTTAGGAAGGGAGTTCCAGGATATTAACCTAACAACAGTAAAGCAGTAAAACAGTAAAAGAGGGCATTCATGAGGTGCTATGGGCCATCAGCAGCAACAGAATTGTATTCAACAATCTGCTGCTGCTGGCCCACAGCGATTTATGTTTGCCCAGTTTTGAGTTGCTAGATCTATTCGAAATCTGTTCCATTTAGCAGTGGTAGTGCCACACAACACAATGGAGGGTGCCCTCAGTGTGAAGACAGGACTTGTTTTCCATACTGATTGTGTGATGATCATTCCTACCAATACTGTCATGGAAAGATACACCTGGTAGTGCCATACAACACAGTGGAAGGTATCTTCAATATGAAGGTGGTACTTCGTCTCTACAAGGACTGTGAGGTGGTCATTCCTACTAATAATGTCATGGACAGATGAATCTATGGCAGGCAGGTTGGTGAGGATGAGGTCAAGTTGATTTTGTCCTTTAGTTGGTTCCCTCACCATAACACTGCAGACCCAGCTATGTCCTTTAGGATTCGACCAGCACAGTCAGTAGCGGTGCTACCGAGTCACTCTTGGTGATGGACATTGAAATCCCCCACCCAGAGTACATTCCATGCCCTTGCTACTCTTAGCGCTTCCTCCAAGTGATTTTCAACGTGGAGGAGCACTGATTTATCAGCTGAGGGAGGGTGGTACATGGTAGTCAGCAGGAGGTTTCCTTGCTCAAGTCTGACCTGATGCCATGAGACTTCATGGGCTCTGGAGTCGATGTTGAGGACTCCCAGGGCAGCTCCCTCTCTTCTGGATACCACTGTGCTGTCACCTCTGTTGGGTCTGTCCTGTCAGTGGAATAGAATACAGTCATTGATGGTGATGGTGGTGTCTGGGACATTATCTGTAAGATATGATTCAGTGAGGATGACTATGTCAGGCTGTTGCTTGACTAGCCTGTGAGACAGCTCTCCCAATTTCAGCACTAGCCCTCATATGTTAGTAAGGAGGATTTGGCAGTCCACAGGGCTGGGAGTGCCGTTGTCGTTTCTGGCTTTCTAGGTCGATGTCGGCTGGTCTGTCCAGTTTCATTCCTTCTAGACCTAATTGCAGTTTGATACAACTGAGTGGCTTGCTAGGACATTTTAGAATAAACCACATTTCTGTGAGTCTAGAGTCACATGTAGACAGACCAGTAATGATGGCAGATTTCCTTATTAGTGAACCAGATGGGCTTTTACAACAACCGACAATGGTTTTGTGGTCACCATTAGACTAGCTTTTTAATTCCAGATTTATTAATTGAATTCAAATTCTACCAGCTGCCATGGTAGGATTATACACCCGTGTACCTAAGGCATTAGCCTGGGCCTCTGGATAACCAATCCACTGACATTACACCACCACCTCCCCCCAATAGATACCTTTGCGCATTCAGTATCATCATTTGCTCCTGTAAGCAGTGTTTACTTCCACTGTTGTATACCTACTTGCCTGACAATGCAATCCAAGGATATATAACAATGGAACCTTTTGAACCAATATCTGTGCCTTTTATAAATATATTTCTTCAATCTCTTTAAAATTGGACTGAGTTGATGAGGGAAGGCTTGATTCAATTCATTAAGCTATTTTTCACAGTGAGGTTAACAGTAATAGTTATGATTAGATTAAGTTAACTCAACAGATATAACTCATCACTGCACAAAAACAGAAAACCAATAAGCACAATATACTACCCACCATTCTGCTTCTTTGAGCCTTCCTTTATGTGGTATTTTTGTATTAAACTGTAAATTTTAATTACCTCAGAATATTTTGCTTTATTTTCTTGTTCTTCACTACTCTGGAAACATATTGTGTCAAGCTGCAGTTTGGCAATTTAATGTAAGTTCATGCATTGTGGCAAAAAATACATTGAGCTTTGTCTGACTCACAATATATTAAAATGAAGATTACCATTGCTGGCCCTTTCAATTTAAAGCACTGTTCTCAGTTAGTTATCATATAAAAGTCATTGAAAATCTTTCCTGAGCTCCTGTTGGTTTAATAGATGAAAGTAATGTGAGGTGAATCAATACTGCCCAGGTTAATATTGTGATCAAAGCTGTATTAGCTGATCTCAGTGGAGTTGTTGTAGGGATGCTAAGATTGAACTGAGTGCCCAAGGAAAAGTTCAAAAGCATGAATGAGAGTTTCAACAGAAGAGAAGCTGAGGTAAGAGTGGAGATGTTATGGAGATGGAAGTAGGCAGTCTTGTGAAAAAGAAGATAAAGAACATAGGGAGCTTGGCACAGAGCTAAATAGTCATGGAGGTCTACAGCATAGAAAAAGGCCTTTCAGCCCATCAAGTCTGCACCGGTCAAACAAGTACCTAACTATTCTAATCCCATTTTCCAGCACGGGGCCCATAGCCTTCATGGCATCGCGAGAGCACATCCAAATACTTCTTAAATGTTATGAGGGTTTCTGCATCTACCACCCTTTCAGATAGTGAGTTCCAGATTCCCACCACCCTCTGGGTGAAAGAATTCTTCCTCACGTCCCTTCTAAACCTCCTGCCCCTTACCTTAAATCTATGCCCCCTGGTTATTGACCAAGGGGAAATGTTCCTTCCCACCCTATCTTTTAGAGGATGCTGTGACTTTATTCATGAGATATAGACATCACTGGCTAGGCCAGCATTTGTTTCCCGTCTCTAGAAGGAAATTAAGTGTCAACCACATTGCTGTGAGTCTGGAGTCACATGTAGGCTAAACCAGGTTTCCTTCCCTAGAGGGCATAGTGAGCAAGATGGGTATTTATTGCAAATCAACAATGTGTTTCATGGTCATCATCAGACTTTTAATTCCAGATTTTTGTTGAATTCAAATTCCACCATCTACCATGGTGGGATTTGAACCTGAGTCCCCAGAGGATTACCCTGGGTTTACTGGAATACCAGTCCAGCAACAATACCACTACACCACCACCTCTGACATCGCAGCTACACCACCCACTGCAGAAAGGCTTCTTCTATCTGAAACAGTGGCTGGAAAGGTGGGGGAGACTACATGCAATTTATAGCCGGGGTCACAGATGATGACTTCAGTCTTCTAAATATTTAACTGGAGGATGTAAAAGTTCATCCAAGACTGGGTATTGGACGAGTAGTTTGACAGTACAGAGTCTGTGGAAAGGGAAACAGAGAGATTGTAGAGGTTGAGGGTGGGTATTATTGGCATACATAGAGAAGCTGACCCCAAACATGTAGAAGCTAACTCCATACATGGAGAAGCTGACCCCATACATGTAGAAGCTGACTTCATACATGGAAAAGCTCACTCCATACATGGAGAAGCTGAATTCATACATGGAGAAGCTGACTCCATACATGTAGAAGCTGACTCCATACATGGAGAAGCTGACTTCATACATGGAGAAGTTGACCCCATACATGGAGAAGCTGACCCCATACATGTAGAAACTGACTTCATACATGTAGAAACTGACTTCATACATGGAGAAGCTGACTTCATACATGGAGAAGCTGACCCCATGCACGTAGAAGCTGACCCCATACAAGTAGAAGCTGACCCCATACACGAAGAAGCTGACTTCATACATGGAGAAGCTGACTTCATACATGGAGAAGCTGACTTCATACATGGAGAAGCTGACTTCATACATGGAGAAGCTGACTTCATACATGTAGAAGCTGACTTCATACATGGAGAAGCTGACTTCATACATGTAGAAGCTGACTTCATACATGGAGAAGCTGACTTCATACATGGAGAAGTTGACTCCATACATGGAGAAGCTGACCCCATACATGTAGAAACTGACTTCATACATGTAGAAACTGACTTCATACATGTAGAAACTGACCTCATACATGGAGAAGCTGACCTCATACATGTAGAAACTGACTTCATACATGTAGAAACTGACTTCATACATGTAGAAGCTGACTTCATACATGGAGAAGCTGACCCCATACATGGAGAAGCTGACCCCATACACGAAGAAGCTGACTTCATACATGTAGAAGCTGACTTCATACATGGAGAAGCTGACTTCATACATGTAGAAGCTGACTTCATACATGGAGAAGCTGACTTCATACATGTAGAAGCTGACACCATACACGTAGAAGCTGACCCCATACACGAAGAAACTGACTTCATACATGTAGAAGCTGACTTCATACATGGAGAAGCTGACTTCATACATGTAGAAGCTGACCCCATACATGGAGAAGCTGACCCCATACACGGAGAAGCTGACTTCATACATGTAGAATCTGACTTCATACATGAAGAAGCTGACTTCATACACATAGAAACTGACTTCATACATGGAGAAGCTGACCCCATACATGGGGAAGCTGACCCCATACACATAGAAACTGACTTCATACATGTAGAAGCTGACCCCATACATGGAGAAACTGACCTCATTCCCGTGGATAATGTCTCCAAGGGCACGTGGATTCTGAAATCTCCATGAGGCTGGAGGAAGGTAATGCAGAGGTCAGATTTCTCCTATTATGAGGAGATTTTTAAATAACTTTTTATATTACCTCAATGGTACAAATACTTTTCAATGAAAACATTCTGTTTATAGTAAATTCACTTGATACTCGCTGGGCACTTTGTGAAATTAAAATAAAAATCTATTTCAAAAACATTACTCTTCACCACTCATATCTCATTGCTTTGAAAGAGCAGGTAAAGTGATTGATCCAATAATAGGTTCTAACTATATCCATATCCTATCCATTTAGGAAGTCAACAGTCTTTTAGTTTATCTTAAGAATCAAATCGATTCTGTGCTCCAGAATCTAGTACACTAGCCTTGTCCAACTTTTTTGGGTGGGGGGCCATGTTTCAATATTTTTCTCACTCAAGAGGCTGATGAACAAACTTCAGAAAGATAAAGTTTCGCCCAACATCAAACATGAATTTCAAAAAATAAACCTGAGGTATGAAAAGAAAAACTTGTTGAGCAAAAAAAAAGAGTAATAAATAAAGATAACCATTAGCATGTGAAAGGCTGAGAGTGTGTGTGTCCAGCTCACTCCCAGTCTCGAGTGCTCACTCCCTCACCCTCTGCCACTGTGAGAGTGGATGAGAGCGAGTGCATGTTGGTGTGTGGGGATGAGGATCACTGAGAACCCTGATACTGGGAGTGAGACAAACTTATGCATACACGCTCCCCTCACACTTTCTCTCCCTCCTTCTCCCCTTCACACTCTCCCTATCCTTCTCCCCCGGCAACATTCTCTCTCCTTGCTTCTCCCCCTCAAACACTCTCCCTCCTTTTCCCCCTCATTCTCTCCCTCTTTCTCTCCCTCACACTCTTTCTCTGCTTCCTTCTCGCCCTCACACTCACTCTCTCCCTCCTTCTCCCCCACACTCACTCTCTCCCTCCTTCTCCCCCTCACTCACTCTCTCCCTCCTTCTCCCCCTCACTCACTCTCTCCCTCCTTCTCCCCCTCACTCACTCTCTCCCTCCTTCTCCCCCTCACTCACTCTCTCCCTCCTTCTCCCCCTCACTCACTCTCTCCCTCCTTCTCCCCCTCACTCACTCTCTCCCTCCTTCTCCCCCTCACTCACTCTCTCCCTCCTTCTCCCCCTCACTCACTCTCTCCCTCCTTCTCCCTCCTCACACTCTCTCTCTCCCCCTTCTCCACCTCACATTCTCCCTTCCCCTCTCTCCCTCACACTCTTTCTCACTTTTCTTCACCCCCTCACTTTCACTCTATCCCTCTTTCTCTCCCTCACACTCACTCTCTCCATCTCTCTCTCCCTCATACACAGTCTCTCCCTCCCTCTCCCCTTCAGCTCTCTCCCGCTCAAGCTCTCCCTCAACCCTCACACTCTCTCACTGCCCCTGCATGCTCTCACTTTCGATTTTTCTAAACAAGTGTTCTTACTTTTGCTGTTAGCTGGATTTAATTTACTGGAGGGTCATTCTGGTCAGATGACATTGTTGGAAAATATTTTTCCAGATAAAGCAGGGACAGGACTGGAATATGAATACCAGCAAAGTGCCCCTGAAACAAACCTGTGTGTTGCAGATTTCTTCTGGCCATTGTGTGTTAGCGACATGATTATCACAACTAGATCATCAGCCATACTAACCTTTCCCACGTCACAACAGAGACTACCGGCGAAATTGTCCCAGATTTGTACAAAGTGCGGTAGCGGGTGGGTAAGACGATGTCTCACCTGCTGGCTGCACTGGTGGATTTTCATGCTGTATCATCCCAAACTGCTGCATTAATTATGTGTTCCCAGGAAACACACCGTTTCCATGGCGAGTGGGCTCTGATTCGCCCACCACGCCATCACCTCGCTGCTTCATCATGCCGGGCGCCATATTTGAAGTCCAGCCGCGCGCACACCTCTCAGCGCTTCCAGCCCACGACAGCCGCACAGAAGACAGGGTGTCCCCGATAGGTAAAAAGACTGCAGCCCCCAGGTTTAATGTTTAAGATTTAATAAGGTCCCTCGAGCGCCTTTTGGACACTGTGGAGGCCCGCCATGATGTCCTCTATTCCTGCTCTGGCCGCAGGAGAGGCAGCAGCATCGTCAATCCAGCTTGGGAGGTGGTGACAGTGGTGGTCAGCACCAATGCCCTGCAAAAGAGGACAGCCTCCCAGTGCTGCTACTGAAAGCTCTCACTCACTCTGCTAGGGAAGTCACTCATGTCATCACTCTCAACTCACACACTCACACCCATCACACATCCACAGGGATCTCACACCTCAGGAGAAAATACCACTAACTCTCACACACACCCTCACATCTCCATCAGGCTCATACCCTCTGGAGCTCACGTCCTCATCCTGTCCATGGATCCATTCACCACACAAACATTCCAAGCGGTGCCACGTGACCTGTTCACACTCTCTCCATCTGTTTTCATGAAGGAGAAGCTGGCTGACAGCAGCAGGGAGAGGTCCCAGACCGGGGGTGAAGTGGTCCACGTTAGGCCCCTCACTCACTTTGAGGAGTGTGCCATTGCGCTGACTGGTGAGGATATGGACCCTGCCTGTGGTGATAGTGAGGTCGGCAGTGAACGCCCGTGTGAGGAACCTGCACCCCATCATCCCTCTCTCAAAGCAACTGTGAGTGCTCTCTCTCTCCTGTTTTTGACTCAGCTGTCATGCACTACATACTTTGATTCACAGGGAGCTCTGGCAAGCGACCAACACCCTCAGTCAGCCAGTCCCTCAGCTCCAGCAAAGAGGACACCTCCTCCATTGAAAAGTTGGAAATAAACAGCCTGGAAGACCCATCACAGCCCTTACCCATACCCTCCACCAGCTCAGTGGGACTCCTTTGCCTGTGACCCGCTCAACCTCATCCTCTGTCACCACAAAGGGAGCAGCGAGCCAACAAGTGATTCTGGACGGAGAAGTGTGTGTGTGGGGCATGGTCTTTCGGAACCCCACCTCCCCCCTGGAACCCTTTCCCCCCCCCCCAGACACCTTCTCCCCCAGAATCCCTTCTCTCTTGGAATCCCTTTCCCCCCCACTTAGTCCTCCCACACCCCTCCCCCACCCCGGACTCCCCATCCCCTCCGTTTAGTCCCTCCCCCTTCCTGACTCCCTCAGATACCCTTACTTCTTCTGCCACCCTTAGTCCTTCTCCCCTCCTGACTCCTTCCTCCAACCTCACCTCTTCCTCCAGCTTTACTCCTTCCCCCTTCCTGATTCCTCAGGCACCCTCACTTCTTCCACTGGCTTTATTCCTTCCCCCTACCCGACTCCTTCCTCTGCCCCCACTTCTTCCTCCACCCTTACTCTGTCCCCTTTTCGCAATCCTTCCTCCCCCCAGACTCCCTCCCCACTCCGCACGTCTTCCTCCCACTGGACTCCCTCCCCTTTCCTCACTCCTTACCCCCCCCCCAAACTCCTTCCCTTACACCTTACACCCCCTTACACCTACCTCTCCAGTTGTCATCGTCTCCCCCACTAAGCCTTCCCCGCCCCGCACTCCCTCCCCCCCAGCCTCACCCCCCCAACATCTTCATTCCCCAGTAACCTTACCCCCTCAGTTAATCCTAGACCTTCCTCTCCCAACCCCTCGACCATCATCCACTGTGAGCATCAACGGTGACTATCCAACTTCTGTCAGCTGCTTCTCAGCAGAGCCATTTCTATGAGAATCCACCCAGCATGCCATGGACGTTCCCTCCAGGATCCCGTTGCTGCCGGGTCCCGCATCATCTGCTCCTTGGATGTCTGCGGTGTGAGCAAAGTCTTGGCGGTGATTCCCGCCTTCTGCACATCGCAGCTGTCAAGACATGTGGTGCGCCGGCGTGTTTTCCCGTCGACGTGGGCAGACGATCCTGCGGCGGTGGGGAGGGTGGGTGGATTTGTCTGGCGGGCTGGCCTTAACATGATTCGCTGATGTATTACAATGAGGTTCCCGACGACCGATGGCGGGAACGCACCCTGCCTTTGACGGGCTGAGCGGACGATCACGAACTGGTTTCATGATGTCGCGAAACCGAATTTTGGCCTTGTCGCCATATTGTCCACCAAACACGCCCTACGCCAGCGGGGATGGACGATTCCACCGTACACCTCAATAGTGCTGTAAATCGCTTTGGAACATCCTGTGGTTGTGAAAGGCGCTACATAAATGCAAGTCTTTTTTTTTGCACCTAGAAGAATGTATCAAAGATTATTACAAGAAAAAGTGATTAAAGGAAATCTTCCTGTTGTCTTTGAATGAAAGATTTGCATTTATATAATTGTGACCTCAGAACATCCCAGTGAAGTACTTTTGAGGTGTGGTGGTTGTTGTAATAATGTAGGAAATGAGGCAGCTATTCTGTGCACTGCAAGCTCCTGCAAACTGCAATGTCAAAATGGCCAAATAACCTGGGATTGTTTTAGGTGACACTTGAGGGATAAGTATTGGCCAGCTCACATCAATTTATAATAGATCATATATTCAAGATTTGGAGCAAGGTTTGAAACAACATTGGGTAAAACGGCACATTTTTAACAAATGTCGCGGCTGAGAGATAGTATTCAGAGTTGGTGAAGCGTCACAGTTGTTAAATATAATGTTCAAAGTCTGCAATACCCCATTTCCACATTTTCTAGAGTGTCATATTCCACCTTACCGTCATCCCTTCTGATACGTCATCAGCTCTCGATACTATCTCTCAGCCACAACACTTGTGAAAAATGCGCATCAGTTTTGTTTCAAGCCCCACTCCATGCCTAGAGCATCATGGTGCTGTGCAATCCACAGTTCTTGCATTGTCATTTTCTGTAACAGATGTTTCAGGAATGGGGTAGCTGGTGACAATTATCACTGCACATAAACTGTAGAGTGCTTGACCAGTAGAGAATCATAGAATCATGGAACAGTACAGCACAGATGGAGACCAGTGACCCACTGAGTCTGCACCAGCTCTTTTGAAGAGCAATAAAGTTAGTCCCATTCTCTGGTTCTTTTCCTATATCCTTTTTTTTAACCTTCAAGTATTTATCCAATTTCCGTTAGAAAGCTACCAGTAAATCTATTTCCATCACCCAGTCAAGTAGAGCTTTTCAAATCATTTGTTGCATAAAAACGGTTTTCGCCAAGTTGCCTCTGGATCTTTGGCCAATCGCGTTTAATCTGTGCCTCTTGTTATCAACAATTGGGTACAGTTTCTTTGTATTTATTCTATCATTCCCATCTTGATTTTTAACACTTCCATCAAACCCGCTCAGCCTTCTCTGCTCTAAGGAGATCATTGGCTATGCAAACTAAAATATTAGATTTTCCAGAGAAATTATTTTTTTCTCCTGACACAAGTTTGTGTAGCAGGCTCTGGTCCGAAGTATGGGACATTCATTAATTCTTCTAGAGATTAAAACTAAGCTGGTGTTCTAATATCAGGCTCTAAATGGGTGAAACTCCTCTAATCATGCTAGCAGCTACATTTAAAAAAAATCATTCTAGGATGGAGGCATCCCTAACATTGCTGGCTTGTATTGCCCATCCCAAGTTGCTCTGTAAAGGTAGTGATATAACTGGATGGCTTACTAGGTCACTGCAGAGAGCAATTAAGACTTAACCACATTGTCTTGTGACTGGATTCGCACATAAGGCAAACCGGGTAAGGACAGCAGGTTCCTATCCTTAAAGGGCACATGTGAACCAATTAAATTTTTACAACAATCTGACAGCTTCATGGTCATTTTTACTGATAGTGCTTCTTACTTCCAGAGTTTTAAAATCTAAATTGAAATTCTCATATGGCCATGAAGGAATTTGAATTCTTAGGGCAGAACCGTCCCAGACTTGCACTAAGTGCGATAGCGGGTGGGAGAAAGGAGGTTTTACCTGCTGGCCGCAATGGCGGGTTTTCGCCCTCAATCCTGCCTCATTAATCATGCATTCCCGAGAAACAGGCCATTCTGATGGCGGGTGGCCTCTGATTCGACTGCCACGCCATTACCTCACCTGCTTTCTCATGCAGGGCACTATATTTAAAGTGCAGCTGCACACACATCTCTCAGTGTTTCCAGCCCAGGACTGCTGCACAGAAGACATGGCCTCAAAAGGCAAGAAGACTGCAGCCCCCTGATTCAGTGTCGGGCCCCTGGAGAGCCTTTTGGACACTGTGGAGGCCCGTTGTGATATCCTCTACCCGCTCCCTGGGCAAAGGCCAGCGGGCAAGATCACCAACCCTGTGTCGGAGGCGATGGCAGTGGTGGTCAGCACCAATGCCCTGCAGAAAGAGGATGAATAGTCTCACCTGTTCTGCCAGGGTAAGTTAGTCTTCTCACAAACCCAGATCCTTCCTCAATCACCCTCATCTCAATGTTCTGAGCATTTTCAATGCTGCCAATGCTGGCGTTCTCTTTCAGTTATCCATCTGCACTGACCTGAATCTCAGCTCACCCACTGACCACACTCCCATGCAGCAGCTGTTCTCACCCAACACAAGGCACCTTTCACTTTCAATTTTGCCAGATGGTACTGGTGGAGCATGTCTTTAACTCCCCCGACCTTTCCCCTACCCCAGTCGCCCACGTCCTTTCCCTCATCACTGTCGAACTCCCTGGTATCACCTTCCACCTCACCACTGTCACCTACCAGCTAGAACCCTTTTCTTTACAGGATGTCCAGATGAACATGTATACGCCCTACCTTCCTGAGAATCCCAACCCGTCCACGTTGACCTCTTCCACCTCTTCCCTCACACCCCCAGGGTCCATGTCTGCCTCCGAGTCCCCACCAATCACCCTCGCCGTCCCTTCTACTACTACCATCGCACCCTCACCCTCCCACCCTACCGGCTCACTCTGCCCTCTCTCATTCTCACCATTCCCTCCTACCACGCCCATCATTTCACTTCCCAGAAGGCAATCATTGATTCCACAGACCCCTCCCTTGCATGTCCGCCTGGACATCCCCCACTTAATCATCCACCCTTACTCCTTCCTCCACACTTACTCTTTCCTCCACCCTTGCTCCTTCCACCCCCTAGACTCCTGCGCCCCCCCCACCCCCCCACTGAATTCCTTCCTCCACCTGAAGTTCTTGCCCCCTCTAAACTCCTTCCCTTTGTTGTGGTCACTTTGACAAATGGACCACAGGAGTCTCAGGTACAGGTCACAATCATTTATTCGAACAATTGCAAGGAGTGCACCATCTCAATACAGCTTGAGATAGCACTCTGCTAAATTAAGAGTGTTCAACATATTTATATATTATTGGTCAGGTACAAGAACAGTTTCCAGATTCCGATCTTGTCAACATATAGGTTTACATTAAACAGACATCTCTGGTAACAGGTACATGCATCGTATGTCCCTATTTTCCACCCAGGCAGAGACCTTCCCTCCTACCTAAACTAGGACTATCTGTTCTTCCCCTATCTGTTGAAGAGCACACTTAATCTTAGTTGTTATCGCCAATGCTCTGACTGCAGTCCGGCGCACAAGGCCTTTCTGTTGTTTGCAGGCCCTAAGGCTGTGCGAGGTTCATCTGGTACCTTTAACTGTTAATATGCTTGGTAGCTCTGGTTGTCTGGAGATTTTAAGTAATTCATTCCTTTTCAATAAATTCTCCCTTACCATAAATTCTTAGTTACTTTCCTTCCCCTAACACCTTACACCTTCCTCCCTCCTTACACCTAGTTGCCAAATTCTCCCCTGTTACATCCTCCTCTCCCTTACTCCCTCCCACCCTCCAAAACCTCACCCCCTGGCACCATTGTTCTCCCCCTCTCAACTCAACCTCACCACCCCTCCACCGACACCATTGTTCCCCCTTTCCTAACCTTACCCCCCCACCCCAATACACCTTATTCTGCCAGTCAAACCTAGACCTTCCTGTTCACCCCACTCCCCCCGGTATATCTTCCTCTCCCACTCACAGCTGGACCTTCCTCTCCACCTCCTCGTCGATCATCGGTAGCAGACATGTCCAAAACACCAATGTCCTGAAGCAGACCCCCAATGGTGACCTTCCACCTTCTGTGAGCTGCTTTGCGGCGGAGCCATGTCCATCAGAATCTAGCTAGCATGTGATGTACGTGTTCCTCCAGGGTCCAGTTGCTCTAGTGCTCCAGTATCTTCTGCTCCTTGGATGTCTGCGATGTGAGCAAGGCCCTGATGGTAAGACCCGACTCCTGCACATCACACTTGTCAAGACGTGTCCTGCACCAGCGTGTTTTCCCCCCAACGTGGGCAGTATATCTGACGTGGGGGGGGTGATTCCAGCGAGCAGGGCTTATAATGATATGCAGATATGTTCAAATGAAGTTCCCAACGTCCGGCAATGGGAAAGGCGGCCCGCCATTGACGGGCAGAGCGGATGATTGCAAACTGGTTTCATGACAGCGTAAAATCGATCTTTGGACTTCCCGGCATATTGTCCACTCACACCCGCCATGACGCCCGACGCCAGGGGGCACGCATATTTCGGTTCTTAGTCTCTGGATTATTAGTCAAGGCCTCTGGCATACTAATGCAGTAACATAACCACTGCTCTCCCATTCCTCTGGTTCCAGTTGTTTCAGCTGCCCTAGTTGTCCATTGAGTAAACCAAGTGGTGGTCTCACAGAATGGATAGGAATCCTGTTGGACCTCGAGCATTCCTCCCTACATCACACCCAGGAATGAAAATCAGGTATGGTGTATAATGGGAGGTTGAAGTATGATCACTAATGCTCAAAATGTGGTCGGGCATTGACCACCTGTTCAGGGAATATGGCAGACTGTTGAGGAGACATTTAATAACTCTCAGCAAAGATTTATTCCAGTGAGAAAGATAAACTCCTTGAGAAGAATGCATCATCTGTGGTTAAATAAAGAAGTTAAGTATGGTATCAGATTGAAAGGAACTCTACCCAAATCTGCGAATTAGTGGTAAGTCATAAGATTGGGCTGATTTTAAAAACCAACAGAGAATAACTAAAATAAAATTGAGAAATTAGGGCATGAGAGAACGTGAGCTACAATTACAAAAGCAGAGAGTAAGAGTTTCTACAAGTATTTAAATACAAAAAGAGTAAGTAAAGCTAGTGTTAGTCCTCTGGAGAGTGAGTCTGGGGTTTGATAATGGAAAACAAAGAAATGTTGGAAGTGTTGAACAGATATTTTGTGTCTGTCTTCATTGTATAAGACTTAAAAAACATCTCAAAGATACTTGTAGATCAAGAGGTGAAAGGGAGGGAGGAACTTAAAACAATCACCACCACCAGGGAAAATGTAGTGGGAAAACTATTAGACCTAAAGGCTGACAAGTCCCTGGACCTAATGACCTGCATTGCAGGGTTTTAAAAGAAGTGGCTGCAGAGATATAGAGACATTGGTTATAATCTTCCAAAATGCCTTAGATTCTGGAAGAGTCCCAGCAGATTGGAAAACAGCAAATGTAACACCTTTATTCAAGAAATGAGGGAGACTGAAAACAGGAAACTACCAACCAGTTAGCCTAACACCTCTCCTATAAAAATTTCTAGGATTCATTATGAAAGTGGTTGTAGCAAGATACTTAGAAAATCATAATAAATCAAGCCAAGTCAACATGGTTTTGTGAAAGGGAAATCATGTTTAAATAATTTATTAGTTTCCTGAGGATGCAGCAAGCCAGCAAGGTGGGTAAAGGGGAACCTGTAGATGTAGCGTACTTGGGTTTCCAAAAGGCATTTGATAATGATCTGGGGACACGGGTTCAAATTCCACCATGACAACTGGCGGAATTACAATTCAATTAGTAAATCTGGGATTGAAAGCTGGTTTAGTTATGGTGGCCATGAAACTGTCAGCGATTGTTGTAAAAACCTATCTGGTTCACTAATGTCCTTAAGGGAAGGAGATCTGTCATCCTTACCCCGGTCTGGCCTACTTGTAACTCCAGACTCACAGCAATGTGGTTGATTCTTAACTGCCCTCTGAAATGGCCTAGCAAGCCATGCAGTTCAAGGGCAATTAGGGTTGGGCAAAAAATGCTGGCCTTGCCAGCAATGCCCAGTCCACATGAACAAATAATAAAAAAAATAAGGTGCCACATCAAAGGTTACTTCACAAAGTAAAAGTCCATGGTGTTGGCAGGAACATATTAGCATGAATAGAGGATTGATTAGCGAACAGGAAGCAGAGAGTATGGATAAATGGGTCATTTATAGTTATGACGGGGCATAACAGGGCAAGCTGTAACTAGTAGAGTGCCACAGGGATCAGTGTGGGCCTCAACTATTATAATCTGTTTCAATGACTTGGATGAAAGGACTGAATGTATAGTAGCTAAATTTATTGATGATAGAAAGATAGGTAGGAAAGTTAGTTGACAAGAGGAGATAGAGAATTTGCAAAGGGATATAGGTAAGTTAAGCGAGTGGACAAAGGATTGGCAGATGGAGAACAATGTGGGAAAATGTGACCCTGCACACTTAGGAAGGAAGAATTGAAAAGCAGTGTACTATTTAAATGAGAAAGATTGCAGAACTCGGTGCTATAGAGGGATCTGGTACATGAATCATAAAAAGTAAGTATGCGGGTACAGCAAGTGATTAGGAAGACAGATGAAATGGTTGCATTTATTACAAGCAGAATGGAATATAAAAGTAGGAAAGTTTTACTACAGCTGTACAGGGCATTGGTGAGACCGCGTCTGGAGTATTGTGTACAGTTTTGATCTCCTTATTTAAGGAAGGATATATTTGCAAAGGAGGCTTTTCAGAGAAGATTCAGAAGGTTGAGGGGGTTGTCTTATGAGGAAAGGTTAAGCAGATTGGGCCTATACTCATTGGAGTTTAGAAGAATGAGAGATGATCTTATTGCAACATATAAGGTTATGTGGGGGCATAACAGAGTAGATGCTGAGAGGATGTTTCCCCTCATGGGGGAATCTAAAACAAGGGGGCACAGTTTAAAACAAAGGGGTCCCCGATTTAAGATGGAGGTGAGGAGGCATTTTTTCTCTCAGAGGGTGGTTAATCTTTGGAATTCTCAATCCAGAGAGCAGTGGAGGCTAGGTCATTGAATATATTCAAGACTGAGTTAGACGTATTTTTGATTAACAAGGAAGATAAAGGGTTTGGGGGGCAGATAAGAGGGTTGAGGCCACAGTCAGGTCAGCCATCATAATGAATGGCAGAGCAGGCTTGAGGGGTCAAATGGTCCACTCCTGCTCCTATTTCATATGTTCTGATGTTCTTATGTTCAAAGGCAATTAAGGATGAGCATCAAATACTGGCCTTGCCAACAATGCTCACATCCCTTAAACGAATAAAAACAAGTTTCTACCTAGGAACATAAAACTTGGGAGCAGGAGTAGGCAATTTGAACTCCAGAGGTGAAGTCAGGTTGACCTGAACTCCAGAGGTGAGGTGAGAGTGACTGTCCTGACATCAAAGCAGCATTTGCCTGAGTGTAGCATCAAGGGGCTCTAGCAAAACTGGAGTTAATAGGAATCAGGGGGATAAACCTCCATTGGTTGGAGTCATACCCTAGCACAAAGGAAGATGGTTGTGGTTGTTGGAGGTCAATCATCTCCGGCCCAGGACATCACTGCAGGAGTTCCTCAGGGTAGTGTCCTCGGCCCAGCCACCTTCAGCTGCTTCATCAATGACCCTCCTTCCATCATAAGGTCAGAAGTGGGGATGTTCGTTGATGATTGCACAATGTTCAGCACCATTAGTGACTTGTCGGGTACTTTTTAAAAATTCATTCACGGGATGTGAGCTTTGCTGGCTAGGCCCATATTTATTGCCCATCCCTAGTTGCCTTAAGAAGGTGGTGTTGAGCTATCTTCTTGAACTGCTGCAGTCCATGTGGTGTAGGTACACCCACAGTGCTGTTAGGGAGGGAGTTCGAGGATTTTCACCCAGCGACTGAAGGAATGGTGATGTATTTCCAAGTCAAGATGGTGAGTGGCTTCAAGGGGAACTTCCAGGTGGTGATGTTCCCATCCATCTATTACCCTAGTCTTTCTAGATGGCAGTGGCCGTGGGTTTGGAAGGTGCTGTCGAAGGAGACTTGGTGAATTCCTGCAGTGCATCTTGTAGATGGTACACACTGCTGCTACTGTGCGTCGGTGTTGGAGGGAGCGAAAGTTTGTGGATGTGGTATCAATCAAGTGGGCTGCTTTGTCCTGGATGGTGTCAAGCTTCTTGAGTGTTGTGAGAGCTGCACTCATCCAGGCAAGTGGGGAGTATTCCATCACACTCCTGACTTGTGCCTTGTAGACGGTGCACAGGCTTTGGGGAGTCAGGAGGTGAGTTACTTGTCTCAGGATTCCTAGCCTCTGACCTGCTCTTGTAGCCATAGTATTTATATGGCTGGTCCAGTTCAGTTTCTGGTCAATGCCATTGAACATCAAGGGGTGATGGTTAGATTCTCTCTTGTTGGAGATGGCCATTGCCTGACACTTGTGTGGTGTGAATGTTACTTGCCACTTGTCAGCCCAAGCCTGGATTTTGTCCAGGTCTTGCTGCATTTGGACATGGACTGCTTCAGTATCTGAGGAGTCATGAATGGTGCTGAACAATGTGCAATCATCAGCGAATGTCCTCACTTCTGACCTTATGATGGGTCAAAGACACTACCCTGAGGAACTGCTGCAGTGATGTCCTGGAGCGGAGATGGCTGACCTCCAACAACCACCTTCCTTTGTGCTAGGTATGACTCCAACCAGTGGAGGATTTTCCCCTGATTCCCATTGACTCCAGTTTTGCTAGGGCTCCTTGATGCCACTCGTGACCACTATCCAAACCATCACCACCTAGAAGGACAAGGGCAGCAGTTATATGGGAACACTACCACCTGGAAATTCCCTCCATTCATCACCACTCACCATCCTGTCTTGGAAATATATCGCCGTTCCTTCAACGTCGCTGGGTCAAAATCCTGGAACTCCCTCCCTAAAAGCACTGTGGGACTACATTGGTTCAAGAAGGCAGCTCACCACCACCTTCTCAAGGGCAACTAGGGATGGGCAATAAATGCTGGCCCAGCCAGCAAAGCCCACATCCTTGAATGAATAAAAAAACATGCCAAATGCTGTCTTGATGGGATGTTTGTGTTGCTGGCTAGGCCAGTATTTATTTACCATCCCAAATTCCCCTGTTAAGAGTCAACCATGTTGCTGGAGTCACATGTAGGCTAGGTAAGGACAGTAGATTTCCTTCCCTAAGGGGCACTAGTGAACCAGATGAGTTTTTAACAACAATCAACTTTTAATTCCAGATTTTTATTGAATTCAAATTTTGCCATTTGCCATGGTGGGATTTGAACCTAAGCATTACCCTGGATCTCTAGAATACCAGTCCCAGTGATGGTGCCACTATGCCACTGCCTCCCCCACCTCACATCTGGAGTTCAGCTCTTTCATCCATGTTTGAATCAAGGCTGTAATGAAGTCAGGAGCTGCATAGTCCTGGTGAAACCCAATCTAGGCATCAGTAAGCAGGTTAATGCTAAGCAAGTGCTGCTTGATAGTACTGTTGATGATCGCTTCCATCATTCTCCTGATGATCTACAGTAGAATTAAGGGGCAGTAATTGGTCAAGTTGGATTTGTCCTCCTTTTGTGTACAGGACATACCTCGGCAATTTTCCACATAGTCGAGTAAATGCCAGTGCTGTAGCTGTACTGGAACAGCTTAGCTAGGGGAGCGGCAAGTTCTGGAGCACAAGTCTTCAGTACTATAGTCAGGCCCACAGCCTTTGCAGTATCCAGTGTCTTCATCCATTTCTTGATATCATGTGGAGTGAATCGAATTGGCTGATTAGCATCTCTGATACTGGGGATCTCCAGAAGAAGCCGAGATGGATCATCCACTCCCCACTTCTAGTTGAAGATTGTAGCAAATGCTTCAGCCTTATCTTTTGCACTAACGTGCTGGGTTCCCCCATTGTTGAGGATGGGGATATTTGTGGAGTCTCCTCCTCCAGTGAGTTGTTTAATTGTCCACCACCATTCATGAATGGATGTGGCAGGACTGCAGAGCTTAGATCTCATCCATTGGTTGTGGGATTGGTTAGCTCTGTTTATCACAAGCTGTTTATGCTGTTTGGCACGCAAGTAGTCTTATGTTATAGTTTCATCAGGTTGATACTTAATTTTTAGGTATGCTTGGTGCTGTTCCTGGCATGTCATCCTGCACTCTCCATTGAACCAGGGTTGATCCCCTGACTTGATGGTAATGGTAGAATGGGGGATATGTCAGACCATGAGGTTACAGATTGTGTTCGAGTACAATTCTGTTGCTGCTGATGGCCCACAGTGCCTCATGGATGCCCACTCTTGAGTTGCTTGATTTGTTCAAAATCTATCCTATTTAGTACGGTGGTAGCGCTACACAACATGATGGACGGTAACCTAGAGCATTCCATGTCCAAATGCAGCAAGACCTGGACAATATCCAGGCTTAGACTGACAAGTGGTAAGTAACATTCGCACCACACAAGTGTCAGGCAATGACCATCTCCAACAAGAGAGAATCTTACCATCGCCCCTTGACATTCAATGGCATTACCATTGCTGAATCCCCACTATCAACATCCTGGGGGTTACCATTGACCAGAAACTGATCTGGATCAGCCATATCAATACTGTGGCTAAAAGAGCAGATCAGAGGTTAGGAATCCTGTGGCAAGTAACTCACCCCCTGATTCCCCAAAGCCTGTCCACCATCTACAAGTCACAAGTCAGGAGTGTGATGGAATAGTTCCCACTTGCCTGGATGAGTGCAGATCCCATAACACTCAAGAAGATTGCCACCATCCAGGAGAAAGCAGCCCACTTGATTGGCACCTCATCCACAAACACTCGCTCACTCCACCACCAGTGAACAGTGTGTATCATCTACAAGATGCACTGTAGCAACTCACCAAAACTCCTTAGACAGCATCTTCCAAATCCACAACCACTACCATCTAGTAGGACAAGGGCAGCAGGCACATGGGAACACCACCACCTGTAAGTTCCCCTCCAAGCCGCACTCCATCCTGACTTGGAAAAATTGCCATTCCTTCAGTGTCACTGGGTCAAAATTCTAGAGCTCCCACCCTAACAGCAATGTGGGTGTACCTACACCACATGGACTGCAGCAATTGAAGAAGGCAGCTCACACCACCTTCTCAAGGGCAATAAGGGCAATAAATGCTGGACTAGCCAGTGACTTCCACTGCTCCCTGGGGAAGGGAATTCCACAGACTAACAACTCTCTGAGAAAAAATAATCCTCCTCATCCCCATCTTAAAAGGGAGACCTCTTATTTTTAAACTGCGTCCCCTAGTTAGTCTCCCCTGCTAAAGGAAACATCTTCCTGGTATCCACCCTATCCCATCCCCTCAGGAACTTACATGTTTTAATAAGATCACCTCTCATTCTTCTAAACTCCATTGGGCATAGGCCCAACCTGTCCAACCTTTCCTCATAAGATAACCACCTCAGCCCAGGAATGATTCAAGTAAACCTTCTATGGACCTGAGTATTGCTGAAAAAAAGACATTTCGTCAAAACTTTTTGTCTTGCACTCAAGATTATCACAGGAATACCAATGTCAGTGGAAGCAACAATACTGCATGAGAAGAGAGTGCTGACTGGTTGGCAAGTGGACTCTGATTGCTAGTGGCGTTGCCATGGGGAATGCACCAGTTAATGGTGACTGACAATTATCTACCAAGCATTATTTGAAATTTAAGCCAGGTAACTTGACTCTGATTGACCAATTGCCTTGAGGAATGAGTCAGTGAATGGCTGTCACTTATTTTGTTTAGCTGAAACAGGCGCAATGTGTGTTGTCATGACTCACTGGGGATAGTGCGCTGTAATATCAAGCCCCACTGTTCCCCGAGCCACGACAAATGAGAAAAAGCTTGATCAAACCAACAGATTGTCCCAATTCTACCTAACTGTTTAATTTAGGTTAACAGAATATGAGTACCAGTTTTGTAAACTTAATAAGTAAATAACTGTTTATTGAACAAACTGTTATTAACTAATGGCAAAAGAAAGAAATATGAACTGATAGCTTCTAACACTATAACCTAAACTCTACCCCTTCTTAAATCCCTATACACACACATACCAGACACAAAAGACACACAAAAACATGGATTTTAAGGATGGGATAAAACAGTTCAATATCACCAATTCCAGAGTATGGGATTCAATGGGTTGATTTTGATCAATGTCTTCTAAATTCCTTTCAGTTCTTGTTGATGACACAAGGTGGTCTTCCAGCACTTTCAGCATTTAGTTCACTGGTTGAGCACTTACCTTTCAATTTCTCTAACTGTGATTTTCCCCTTTGCCTCTTGACAGGGGTTTACAGAAAGAGAGCAGACTGTAGAGATATGAGGAGAAAAAGCCAGCTAGTAATTATTGTGGAACTACTGGAATATTCCACAACAGGAGAGAGAAGTTTTAGATCTTTTTCCTTGCATACTAGGAGCTATTCACACAAACCCTGGTCACCTGGTCAGGATCCAATTAAAATGCTGTTGTCAGGCAACTCCCTTGGTCCAGAACTCCTTTTCGGCACCATCCTGTCTTTCATGGCACAATCTGTTCCAGGACTGCAACATTGCATATATCTCTCATCCTGTTCCAGTAGACATGTCTTTCAAACTGCAGCCATTATAATTTTCAAATCCACATTCCAACAGAAAATAAAAATATATGTTCTTTACAACAGTTCAACAGAAATAAAAAGATATGCTTCTTACAGTGTACATGTCCGCAAAGAACAGGGCCCTGTGTGTTAATACATGTAGCTTCCAATACATGCAAATGCACCACATTGCGAGCCTGACTGACAATCTTTAATTGGTTGCCAGTGTAACTTTTAGCACTCTGAGGATTACTTAGCAAAAGTTATCCAATCGTGGGATCACATATAATGTTGGACACTGTGTTTTGGGTTTTTTAAGCACAGGCTGATTGGGTATGGTCTGTAGCCTGCCCGCTGTGAACAGCAGCTGGGACATGCTGTTTGATACGATCCTCCAGTCTTTGGGATGCACAGCCTAAATAACTAGCATTACACTGGCACTGAAATTCATACACCACATTACTCATTTGTGAAACAGGCAGAATGTCTTTTTGGCTTGATGGCAGCAGCCTGTTAGTGGCGAATACCACTTGTGTTGCTACTACATAGTAGCAGCCGTGATTTTATTTACCTACGCCAAGTTGCTCGTGGCTCAGGTAATAATCCAGAATGTTGAATTTTAATGTAGCCCCTAGCTGTTCATACCCCCTTAGCAGAACCTATGTTGTTGGTACTTACGTGGATTATGAGAACTGAATCCTTCCCCTCCCACTCCAAGGTCCTCCCAGGCACCGAGGAGATGTCCTTATCCCTGGCACTGTACAGTAAACACAGCCTCTGGACTCTTAATCTGAAGAAAACAGTATCTATCCCCCTAACTATACTCTCCTCTATTACTACTGCTAGGTTTACTTTTACTCCCCACCCTCCCCACAATCCAGTTAAATGGCTCCTGCACCATGGTACCATGGTCAGTTTGCTCATCTTCCCTGCAGTCCCTGGTCTCGTCCAACAGGCTGCAAGAATCTAGATCATTGGGGTAAGTAAAAGGGCTGAGTCTTCTCCAGTGCTACTTTCTGAGAAGCTGCCTTCTTGAACTTCTGTATTCAATATGGTGTAGATACACCTACATTGCTGTTAGGAAGGGAGTTCCAGGATTTTAACTTTGTTACGATCCTTGGCCAGACCCTGGGATGTGGGAGATCTGGTTAAGGACCAACAATGTGTTTTTTAAAGTAGATAAAGGTTGAGATTCTTTTGGAATAAAGCATCAAGATTTCACAGATTTTGAACAAACAAAAAAGCAAACTTCACTAACAAGTTCAGAAAGATAAAACAATTTATAATATGTATCTTCTCCTGTAATATTCAGGGTAAGCAAGAGGTACATGTGAATTAACAGACGAACCAGACACGCCACACAACAGAGTAAATGACAGGTGAAACCAAAGCAGATTCCATGAATTTCTCAACAAATCACCCAGATGTTAGTCCCACTGTGAGTCAACCAATTTCACTGAAAGTTCGTCTCTCTCATGAGGGTTTCCAATCTCCACATTTGAAGATCTCTCCTTGGAATTCTTTCCAAACATCTCTCCCACCTGGACGGCTTTAACAATGGCCCACCTCACAGGGTTTCAATCTCGACTTCCAAGATTCCTTCTCCCTGGATTCCCAAGTACACTCAACACTAACTTACAAGCACACGTTCAGATCTTTGACCAAGCAGAACACCACTGCTGCAACAGGGTACCTTTTCCCCAATGGTCCCCTTTACTTAAAGTCTGCTCCCTGCAGCTCTTTCTTTCAGTTGGAGTCTGTTTCTCTGTTTCTTTCTATTAACTTAATTGGGGCCTGATCCCATCCCTTTTGTCTTTGTGACATTTGTTGGCTGGCAGACTGCCTCAAACTGACTGCCTCAAGAAGAGCTGTTCACTGACTTTGAACTGATCTGATGACCTATCAAAATACCTCCAGAGGGCCCCACCATTGTTACTGGGCCGGAACCAATGTAACAAGGATTGGAACATCCTGTACTTTAAATACTACAATATTCACAGACTGCTAATTTAGCACCCAGGGACATAGAGATCAGTGGATTTCTTGACAACCCAGTGACAGTGAAGGAATGGCAATAGTGTTCCTTATCAGGCTGGTGTGTGCCTTAGAGGAGAACTTGCTTGTGGTGGTATTCTCATGCGTCTACTGCTGCTGTCTTACTAGGTGGTAGAGGTCATGGGTTTTGAAGGTGCTGTTGAAGGAGCCTTGGCAAGTTGTTGTAGAGTGCATCATGTAGATGGTACACACTGGTGCCACTGTATGCAGGTGGTGGAGAGAATGAATGTTTAAGGTGGTGGATAGGGTGCTGATCAAGTGGACTACTTTGTCCTGGATGGATTCAAAATTCCTGAGTGTTGTTGGAGCTGCATCATCCAGGCAAGTGGAGAGTATTACATCGCACTCCTGACTTGTGCCTTGTTGATGGTGGACAGGCTTTGGGGAGTTAGGAGTTAAGTTACTTGTCACAGAATTCCCAGCCACTGACCTACTCTTGTGGCCACAGTATTTATATGGCTAGTCCTGTCCAGTTTCTGGTTAATGGTAATCCCCAAGATGTTGATAGAAGGGGGTTCAGCGATAGTAATGCCAGTAAATGTCAAGGGAAAATGGTTAGATTCTCTGTTGTTGGAGATGGCCATTGCCTGCCACTTGTCTGGCACGAATGTTACTTGCCACTTATCAGCTCAAACCTGAATGTTGTCCAAGTCTTGCTGCATATGGACATGGACTGCTTCAGTATCTGAGGAGTTGTGAGTGGTGCTGAACACTGTGCAATCATCAGTGAACATCCCCACTTCTGACCTTATAATAGAAGGAAGGTCATTGATGAAGTAGCTGAAGGTGGTTGGGCCAAGGACACTACCCTAAGGTACTCCTGCAATTATGTCCTGGAACTGAGAAAATTGGCCTCCAACAACCACAACCATCTTCATTTGTTTTAGGTATGATTCCAACCAGTGTAGACTATTCCCCCGATTTCTGTTATCTTCTCTTTGTTTACAGCTCCTGGTTGCCATACTCGGTCAAATGCTGCCTTGACATCAAGGGCAGTCATTCTCACCTCACCTCGGATTCCTTCACCCAAGTTTGGAACAAGACTGTAATGAGATCTGGGGCTAGGTGTTCCTGGCAGAACTCAAACTGCACATCGATGAGTAGGTTATTGCTAAGTAAGTAACACTTGATACCACTGCTGACAACATTCTATCAGTTTGTTAATGATTTAGAGTAGACTGAAGGTACAGTAATTGACCTAATTGGATTAGCCCATCTTTTTTGTAATCAGAACATACCTGGGCAATTTTCCACATTGTCAGGGATATGGCTAGTTCTGCAGCACAAGTCTTCAGTACTACAGCTAGGAGGTTGGCTGGGCCCAGAATCTTTGCTGCATAATGTGCCACTATCCATTTCTTGACATTACTTAAAGTGAATAGAATTTGCTGAAGACAGGCATCTGAGATGCTGGAGATCTCAGGAGGTGTCCGAAATGGATCATCCACTCGGCACTTCTGATTTAAGATGGCTGCAAATACTTCAGCCTTGTCTTTTGCGTGGATGTGCTGGGCTCCCCCATCATTGAGAATGGGTATGTTTGTGAAGCATCCTCCAGTTAATTGTTTAATTGTCCATCACCTTTCACAATTGGATGTGGCAAGACTGCAGAGCTTTGATATGATCTGTTGATCGTTGAATTGCTTAACTCTGTCTATTGCATGTTCTTTCTGCTGTTTAGCATGCAAGTATTCCCATGTTGTAGCTTCACCAGGTTGGCTTCTCATTTTTAGACATGTCTGGTCCTCCTACTGGCATACTCCCCTACGGACCTTACTGAATCAGGGTTGGTCACCAGGCTTGATGGCAATGGTAGGCTGAGGGACACATCAGGCAATGGAGGTTACAGATTGTGGTTGGATTCAATTCTGCTGTGGCTGATGACCCACAGTTCCTCGTGGATGCCAGTTTTGAGCTGCTGGATTTGTTCTGAATCCATTATTGAAAATTATTTAAAAATCTTTTGAGGAACAAGATAAAGCTTCATGTAAAAATACATGGTTAATCAAAGATAGTCAGCATGGCTTTTTTATGGGTAGGTCATAGAACCATAGAACACTACAGCACAGAAAACAGGCCATTCGGCCCTTCTAGTCTGTGCTGAAATATTATTCCGCTAGTCCCATTGACCTGCACCTAGTCCATAACCCTCTAGACCTCTCCCAACCAACTATCTATCTAATTTATTCTTAAAACTTAAGAGTGAGCCCGCATTTACCATGTCAGATGGTAGCTCGTTCCACACTCTCACCACTCTCTGAGTGAAGTTCCCCCTAAACCTTTCCCCTTTCACCCTAAAGGCATGTCCTCTCGTGTTTATTTCTCCTAATCTAAGTGGAAAGAGCCTACTTGCATTTACTCTGTCTATACACCTCATAATTTTGTAAACTTCTATCACATCTCCCCTCATTCTTCTACGCTCCAAGGAATAAAGTCCTAACCTGTTTAATCTTTCCCTGTAACTCAACTCCTTAAGACCCGGCAACATCCTAGTAAATCTTTTCTGCACTCTTTCAATCTTATTGATATCCTTCCTGTAGTTAGGCAACCAGAACTGCACACAATACTCTAAAGTTGGACTCACCAATGTCTTAAACAACCTCACCATAACATCTCAACTCCTATACTCAATACTTTGATTTATGAAGGCCAGTATGCCAAAAGCTTTCTTTACAACCTTGTCTACCTGTGACGCCACTTTCAGGGAACTATGTATCTGAACTCCCAGATCCCTAGGTTCCTCCGCACTCCTCAGTGTCCTACCATTTATTGTGTATGTCCTACCTTGGTTTGACCTTCCAAAATGTAACACCTCACACTTTTCCGCATTAAACTCCATCTGCCATTTCTGGCCCATTTTTCCAGTTGGTCCAGATCTCTCTGCAAGCTTTGAAAGCCTTTCTCACTGTTCACAACAACTCCAATCTTAGTGTCATCAGCAAACTTGCTGATCCAATTCACCACATTATCATCCAAATCATTGATGTAGACAACAAACAACAATCGTCCCAGCACAGATCCCTGAGGCACACCACTAGTCACAGACCTCCAGTCTGAGAAACAATCATCCACTACCACTCTCTGTCTTCTCCCACACAGCCAATTTCGAATCCAGTTTACAACCTCTCCATGGATACCAAGTGTCTGAACCTTCTGAACTAACCTCCCATGTGGGACCTTGTTAAAGGCCTTACTAAAGGCCATGTAGACAACATCCACAGCTGTTCCTTCATCTACTTTCTTGGTAACCTCCTCGAAAAACTCTACAAGGTTCATTAAACACGACCGATCACGTACAAAGCCATGCTGACTATCCTTAATCAGCCCTTGGCTGTCCAAATAATTATATATCCGATCTCTCAGAACACCTTCCAATAATTTACCTACTACTGATGTCAGGCTCACTGGCCTGTAATTACTTTTGGAGCCTTTTTTAAACAACAGAACTACATGAGCTGCCCTCCAATCCTCCGGCACCGCACCCGTGGCTAAGGACATTTTAAATATTTCTGCCAGGGCCCCGGCAATTTCTACACTAGTCTCCCTCAAGGTCCGAGGGAATATCATGTCAGGCCTGGGGGATTTATCTACCTTTATTCGCTGTAAGGCAGCAAGCACCTCCTCCTCTTTAATCTCTATATGTTCCATGAAACTATTGCTTGTTTCCCTTCCTTCCTTATACACTATGCCAGTTTCCTGAGTAAATACTGATGCAAAAAAACTGTTTAAGATCTCCCCCATCTCATGAGGCTCCACACATAGACGACCACTCTGATCTTCAAGGGGACCATTTGTGTCCCTTACTATCCTTTTACTCTTAATATACTTGTAGAAACCCTTCGGCTTTACCTTCACATTATCTGCCAAAGCAACCTCATGTCTTCTTTTTGCCTTCCTGATTTCCTTTTTTAGTATTTTCTTACATTTTCTATAGTCTACAAGTACCTCATTTGCTTCTTGTTGCCTATACCTGCTATACACCTTCTTAACCAGATCACCAATATCCCTTGAAAACCAAGGTTCCCTACGCCTATTAACTTTGCCTTTAATCCTGTCAGGAACATGCAAACTCTGCACTCTTAAAATTTCGCCTTTGAATGCCTTCCACTTACTGAACACATCCTTGCCAGAAAACAACTTATGCCAATCCACTCTTCCTAGATCCTTTCTCATTTCCACAAAATTGGCCTTTCTCCAACTTAGAATCTCAACTCGAGGACCAGACCTATCCTTATCCATAATTAGCTTAAAACTAATGACATTGTGGTCAATGGACCCAAAATGTGTGCCTACAACTACTTCCGTCATCTGACCTGTCTGCTTCCCTAATAGGAGATCAAGTATTGCATCCTCTCTCGTTGGTACCTGTATATATTGATTTAGAAAACTTTCCTGAACACATTTGACAAACTTCAAGCCATCCAGCCCTTTACAGTATGGGAGTCCCAGTCAATATGTGGAATGTTAAAATCTCCTACTATCACAACTTTCTGTTTCTTACATCGGTCTGCTATCTCTCTATTGATTTGCTCCTCCAATTCTCTCTGACTATTGGGCGGTCTATAATACAACCTTATTAGAGTGGTCACACCTTTCCCATTCCTCAGCTCCACCCATGTGGCCTCTGTAGACAAGCCCTCTGGACTGTCCTGCTTATGCACAGCTGTGATATTTTCCCTGACTAGTAATACCACTCCTCCCGCTTTCATCCCTCCCCCTCTATCACGTCTGAAACAACGGAACTCCGGAACTTTGAGCTGCCTGTCCTGCCCCTCTGTAACCAAGTCTCACTAATAGCAATAATGTTGTAATCCCACGTGCCAATCCACGTCCTAAGCTCATCTGCCTTTCTGACAATACTCCTTGCATTGAAATAGATGCACCTGAGAACATTTCTATTACGTATGGACCCTTGATTTCTGTCTATACATGCATTCCTCGCTTGGCCTTTATCCTCCTCCACCTCACTATCTGCTCTAACACTCTGGTTCCGCTCCTATTTCTAGCCTCACTAGCACATGGCATGGGTAGCACTCCTGAGATCGTAACCCTGGAGGTCCTGTCCTTCAACTTAGCACCTAACTCCCTAAACTCTCTTTGCAGGACCTCCTCCTCCTTCTTATCCACGTCATTGGTCCCTACATGGACCACGACATCTGGCTGCTCACCCTCCCTCCTGAGAATACTGAGAACTCGATCTGAGATATCGCAGACCCTGGCACCAGGGAGGCAACAGACCATCCGGGATTCTCGATCTCTCCCACAGAACCTACCTGTCCCCCTATCGAATCCCCTATCGCTACTGCTCTCCTCTTTTCCCTCCCTCCTTTCTGAGCTGAGGGTCTAGCCTCGGTGCCAGAAACACGATCACTACAACTTGTCCCTGGTAGGTCGTCCCCACCAACAGTATCCAAAACGGTAAACCTATTGTTGATGGGAACGGCCACAGGGGTTCTCTGCTCTTTCTGTCTATTCCCCTTCCTTCTCCTGACATTCACACAGCTGCCTGCGTCCTAACTTTTAGGGGTGACTGTCTCCCTGAAACTCCTGTCTATTACTGCCTCTGCCTCCTGTATGATCCAAAGTTCATCCAGCTCCAGCTCCAGTTCCCGAACTCGGCTTCTCAGGAGCTGCAGCTGGATGCACCTTTTGCAGGTCTAGTCATCAGGCACAATTGTGCTGTCCCTGACTTCCCACATGCTGCATTCGACTGCCCCAACTGCTGCCTCCATTACCTACTCCTAATTTACTTAAAGGACTTTACCCGGCCCTATCCCACTGGGAGCAAGCTCGTCCTCAGCCTCTGCTCGCCGAAGCCTCTCGAGCCAAAGCCTCAAAGCTCTGCTCCTTCACTGGGCCACTCACACACTGGTCATGTTTGACTAATATTACAGAGAGGAGGGGGTTTAATTTAAATAGCCCTGATTTCTCCTCTCAGTACTTGCCTGTAAACAGAAAGATGTTTTGATTTTGATTTCCTCCTTTATGAGCAGTGGTGTATTTCCCAATCCCTCAATTTTGGTGTGATCCAATTTTTATTACCAACCCCACAGCAAACTCAAGATAAGGTAAGCTCAGAGGGCTGGTTAATTGCACACACATTCGAACACGGGATGGGGACTGTCGCTATGTAGACACATTCGTACAATAAAAGAGGGTTAGAGAATGAAAGAGTTACAGGCACAGACCACAGAGCAAAGAATTATTGTTTCACTTGAGTCCAAAGCCCAATGGTGTATTCTTTCACAGAAGTTGGCAGGTTGAAGACTGTTGCTACATAATTCACTTTTCCAGTAGAGATGACTTCCACAATGGGATAGGCACGGAGAGATGAATTAGTCTTGGAGACAATGGAATATCAGATCAGAAGTTGCACTAGAAGCAATGTAGATGGAGGCCAGGCATTCACCTAGACCGAGTACTTGTTCTGAGCTGCTGCTAGTTAGATGGAAGGTGGCAGACTGAGTGGCAGTACAGCAAGACAGGATAACTGGTTCTCCCAGCTAGGGGGTGACATGACTCCCTCTTCTCCAGTAACATGACTCCCTCTTCTCCACTTTGACTTTGACAGAGGATGTTTATTCCTTTGTCTGGGTTTTTGAGATTGAGATTAACAAAGGGATTTTGGAGTACATGTTCACAGGTCTCTGAAGGTGGCTAGACAGGTGGATAAGATGCTCGAGAAGTCATATGGAATTCTTGAGATTGTTATGTTCAACCATTAAGAATTTGAAAGGAAAGGTGCAGGGTCCTTTGTCCTAGCAGACTGGTTTCTCTGTTGGCCAGGCAGGAAGCAGAGTAATGGTGGATGGGTGTTTTTATGACTGGAAGGCTGTTTCTAGTGGGATTCCGCAGGGTTCAGTGCTAGGTCTCTTTTTTGTGGTGATTTTGACTTGATCTAGAGAGTATGATTAAGAATTTTGTAGATGATACAAAAATTGGCTATGTGGTTGACAATAAAGAAGAAAGCTGGAGACTGCAGGAAGATATCAATGGACTAGTCAGGTGGGAGGAACAGCAGTAAATGAAGTTCATTCTGGAAAAGTGTGAGGTAATGCATTTGAGGAGAGCATACACAGCAAAGGAATACACAGTAAATGGTAGGATACTGATAAATTTGATGATCAGAGGGACTTTGGAGGGCATGTTCACAGATCTCTGAAGATAACTGAACAGGAAGATAAGAATATCAGGAAGACATATGGGATTCTTGCCTCCCTTGGCCGAGGCGTAGAATATCAGAGCTAGGATGTTATGCTGGAACTGTATAAAACACTAGTTAGACCACAGCTGGAACACTGTGTGCCGTTCTGGTCACCGCACTATAGGGGAGAGATGATAAAAATAGAGAGTGTACAGAGGAGATTTATGGGGATGTTGTGTGGACTGGAGAATTTTAGTTATGAGGAAAGATTGAATAGGGCTGTTTTCTTTGGAATGCATCAGGTTAAAGGAAGACCTGAATGAAGTGTATAAAATTATGACGGGTCTAGTTAGAGTGGATAAGAGGGCCCTATTCCCCTTGTTGGAGGGGTCCATAACCTGGGGCTATAGATTTAAGGTAAGAGGTAGAAGGTCAAGGGGGGATTTGAAGGCAACTTTTTTCACCCAGGTGGGGATCTGGAAGTCACTGCTTGAAAGGGTAATAGAGGCAGAAACCCTCATAGCATTTAAAATGTACTCAGATATGTAGTCAAAGTGCCATAGCCTACAAGAGTTGACAGTGTTGGTAGCAGTGACCACGCATAGTCCTTGAGGAGGTGAAGACCCCCTTCACATTGAGGATACGCTCCATTGTGTTTTGTGGCATTACCACCATGCTAAATGGAATAAATTTCGATCAGATTTAGCAACTCAAAACTGGGCAACCATGAGGCACTGTGGGCCATCAGCAGCAGCAGAATTGTATTCAACCCGAATCTATAATCTCATGGCCCAGTATATTCTTCAGTCTACCATTACCACCAAGCCAGGGGATCAACCCTGGTTCAATGAAGAGTTCAGGAGAGCAACAGCAACTCCAGGAGCAACATCAGCATACCTAAAAATGAGGTGTCAACCTGGTGAAGCTACAACATAGGACCACTTGCATGCCAAACAGCAGAAGCAGCATGCGATTTACAGAGCTAAGCGATCCCACAACGAACGGATCTGCAGTCGTGAACAGTGATGGACAATTAAACAACTCACCGGAGGTGGGGATTCCACAAATATTCCCATCCTCAGTGATGGTGGAGCCCCACACATCAGCACAAATGACAAGGCTGAAGCATTTGCAGCCAGCTTCAGCCAGAAGTGCCAAGTGGATAATCCATCTCTGCCTCCTAGCTGCGCCACTAGCCACTCTGTTCCAGTACAGTTTCAACATTGGCAATATGGAAAATTGCCCATGTATTACCTGTACATAAAAAGTAGGACAAATCCAACATGGCCAATTACCACGCCGTCAGTTTACTCTTGATTATCAGCAAAGTGATGGAAAGTGTGGTCGACAGTAAGCGGCACTTACTCAGCAATAACCTGTTCACTGACACTCAGTTTGGGTTTCGCCAGGGCCACCCAGCTCCTGACCTCATAACAGCCTTAATCCAAACATGGACAAAAGAGCTGAACTCAAGAGGTAAGGTAAGAGTGACTGCCCTTGACATCAAGGCACCAAAACTGAAGTCAATGGGAAACAAAACCAGAATTACCTGGAAAAACTCAGCAGGTCTGGCAGCATCGGCGGAGAAGAAAAGAGTTGGCGTTTCGGGTCCTCATGCCAATGCTGCCAGACCTGCTGAGTTTTCCAGGTAATTTTGTTTTTGTTTTGGATTTCCAGCATCTGCAGATTTTTGTTTTTATCTATGAAGTCAATGGGAATCAGGGGAAAACTCTTCACTGGTTGGAGTCATACCTAGCACAAAGACAGATGGTTGTGGATGGTGGAGGTCAATTATCTCAGTCCTGAGACATCACTGCAGGAGTTCCTCAGGGTAGTGCCTTAGTCCAACCATCTTCAATTGTTTCATCAGTGACCCTTCCTCCATCATAAGGCCAGAGGCTGATGATTGCACAATGTTCAGCACCATTCGTGACTCCTCAGATGCTGAAGCAGTCCATGTCCAAGTGCAGAAGTCCAGGACAATATCCAGGCTTGGGCTGACAAGCAGCAAATAACGTTCAAGCCACACAAGTGTCAGGCAATGACCATCTCCAACAAGGGAGAACCCAACCGTTGCCCTTTAATGTTCAATGGCATTACTGTCACTGAATCCCCCACTATCTGGTAACCACTGACCAGAAACTGAACTGAGCTAGCCATATAAATACTGTGGCTACAAGAACAGGTCAGAAGCTGGGAATTCTGCGGAGAGTAACTCACCTCCTGACTCCCCAAAGCCTTTCCACCATCTACAAGGCACAAGTCAGGAGCATGATGGAATACTCTCCCCTTGCCTGGATGGTGGAGCTCCAACAACACTCAAGAATCTTGACACCATCCAGGACAAAGCTGCCCACTTTATTGGTTTTTCACCCATCGCCTTAAACATTCATTCCCTCAACCACTGATAAGTAGTGGCAGCAGTGTGTATCGTCTACAAGTTGCGCTGTAGCAACTTACCAAAGCTCCTCTGAGAGCACATTCCAAACTTGCAACCTCTACCACCTAGAAGAACAAGGGCAGCAGGTGCATGGAAACATAGTCGTGACCTCAAAGTTCTCCTCCAAGCCACCCAGCATCCAGATTTGGAACGTTATCATTGTTCCTTCACTGTCGCTGGGCCGATATCCTGGGGCTGCCTTCCTACCAGCACTGTGGGTGTACCTTCTTCTTAGGCTGCCCCTCGGGGCTGAGAATGACTTGCTTCCACACTAAAAATGAGTTCTCAGGTGACTGAAGAGTCCAATGCATGACCTACAGTCTCTGTTACAGGTGGGGCAGATGGTGAGGTTGCCACGCGCTCTTTTCACTTTGACACTTTAGCTTCAGCTAGCCCTCGGCAGTGAGACTCGGTGTTCAACTCCTTCCCGGATGCTTTCCCTCCACATCGGGCAGTCATGGGCCAGGGATTCCCAGATGTTGGTGGGGACATTGCACTTTTTCAAGGAGGCTTTGAAGGTGTCCTTAAAGCATTTCCTCTGCCCTCCTGGGGCTTGTTTGCTGTGTCAGAGCTCCGAGTAGAGCGCTTGATCTGAGAGTCTCGTGTCAGGCATGTGGATGATTTGGTCTGCCCAGCAGAACTGATCGAGTGTGGTCAATGCTTCGATGCTGGGGATATTGGTCTGAGCGAGAACACTGCCAATGGATATGCAGGATCTTGCAGAGACAGTGCTGGTGGTACCTCCAGAGTTTTGAGGTGCCTGCTGTACATAGTCCACATCTCTGAGCCATGTAGAAGGGCAGGTATCACTGCTGCTCTGTGGACGATGAGCTTGGTGCTGGGTTTGAGGTCCAGATCTTCAAACACTCTCTTCCTCAGGTGGCTGAAGGCTGCATTGGCAGACTGAAGGCTGTCATCGTCGATGTCTGCCCTTGTTGACAGTAGGCTTCCAAAGTATGGAAATTGGTACACGTTGTGCAAGGCCTGGTCGTGGATTTTGATAACTGAGGGGGGAGTGCGGTGTGGACATGCAGGTTGGTAGAGGACCTTTGTCTTACGGATGTTTAATGTAAGGCCCAAGCTCTTGTACATCTCGGTGAAGGTGATGACAATGGCTTGGAACTCAGCCTCTGAGTGTGCGCAGATGCAAGCATCATCTACATACTGTAGTTCAATGACAGAGGATGGGACAACCTTGGATCTGACCTGTAGGCAGCAGAGGTTTCTGCTTGTTCTGTAGTTTAGCTCCACTCCTGCGGGGAGCTTGTTGAGGGTGAGATGGCACATTGCAGCAAGGAAGATCGAGAAGAGCGATGACACAGCCTTGCTTGACCCTGATCCGAATGTGGATTGAGTCTGTGGTGATCAATTGGTCAGGATCACAGCTTGCATGTCATCATGGAGCAGGCGGAGGATGGTGACAAACCTTTGGGAGCAGCCGAAATGGAAGAGGATGCTCCATAATCCTTTGTGGTTGACAGTGTAGAGCCTGCTCCGTCATTCAATACTATCATGGCTGATCGAACACTTCAATGCCTTTTACCTACACTATCCCCATAGCCCTTTACATTATTGTTAATCGGTAATCTATCAATCTCTCCCTTAAACATATTCAATGACCGAGCTTCCACAGCCCTTTGGCGTAGAGAATACCAAAGATTCACAACCAGGGGAAACATCTTACCTGCATCTACCCTGTCTATTCCTTTAAGTATTTTATGAGATCACCTCTCATTCTTCGAAACTCCAGGGAATACAGGCCCAGTTTCCCCAATCTCTCTTCATAAGACAGTCCCACCATTCCCGAATAAGTCTGGTGAACCTTCACTACCCCATCTCAATAATATCCTTTCTGAGGCAAGGAGACCAAAACTGCACACACTACTCCAGGTGCGGTCTAACCAAGCTTCTATACAACTGAAACAAGACTTCACTACTCCTATACTCAAATCCTCTTGTGATAAAGGCTAACATTCCATTAGCCTCCTTAATTGCCTGCTGCACCTGCATGTTAGCTTTCAGTGACTTACAGACCAGGACACCCAGGTCCCTTTGTACATCTACACTTTCTAATCTCTTTTTCTCGAGTTGGGTTGCTGTTTCAGGTTCAGAAATGCCTCGCGCTTGCGGTTTATCATCTCCTGGATCTCTTGGTCATTCTCATCGAACCAGTTTTGGTGTTTCCTGGACGAGTGACCAAGCGTCTCTTCACAGGTGCTGATGATGGACGCCTTGAGGGCAGACCAGGCGCTGTGGACACTGCGTCTCTCCGTCACCAGGAGTTGCCAGGTTGGCAGTGAGGCGCTGGCTGAATAGGGCTCTCTCATCAGGGCCCTTGAGCTGATTTTCCTGCAGCATTGTTTCTGTTGCCATTGCTGCTTTGGGGCTACATTGATGTTGATGACTGAGCAAATTATGCAGTGGTCCATCCATCAGTCGTCAGCTCCTGTCATAGCGTGGGTCATATGCATGTCCTTGCAGTCCCTCAGCCAGACAATGATGTAGTTGAGCAGGTGCTAGTGCTTGCAGCAAGGGTGTTGCCATAAGGCCTTGTATTTATCTCTCTGACGGAACAAGGTGTTGGTTATGACAAAGATGTGTTCTAGGCATTTTGTCAGGACCAGGTGGTACTGGATTTCCCTATCCCCTCTCTGCTGATTCCATCTCCCCAGAGATCTGTGTCCTTCCCAACTCTGGCACTGAAGTCACCGAGGAGGATCAGTTTATTGCCCGCTGGGACTCGGGCTAGGGATTGTTCGAGGCTGGAGTAAAATTCCTCTTTGGACTCGTCTGCAGCATTCAGTGTTGAGGATTACGTGCTGAGGACTGTAGTGCATTGATTCTGGGCTAGGGTGAGCCGAAGGGTCATGAGGCGCTTGTTTATCCTGCAAGGGGTGTCTTTGAGATGACAAACTAGTTCGCTTTTAATGTCAAAGCGATCCCGCGGAGGCAGTGACCTTCTGCTGCTTTTACCTTTCCAGAAGAAGGTGTAACCGCCACCTTGTTCCTTGATCTGGACTTCCCCTACTGCCTGGTCTCACTTAGGGCAGCAATGTCAATGTCGAAATGACTGAGCTCCCAGGCAATGTCGAAACGTCTGAGCTCCCAGGCAATGTCGAAACGTCTGAGCTCCCAGGCAATGTCGAAACGTCTGAGCTCCCAGGCAATGTCGAAACGTCTGAGCTCCCAGGCAATGTCGAAACGTCTGAGCTCCCAGGCAATGTCGAAACGTCTGAGCTCCCAGGCAATGTCGAAACGTCTGAGCTCCCAGGCAATGACAGCAGTATGCTGTTCCAGTCTGTCACTGTTGGGGCTGTCCACGTGGGTCCTTACATCCTAGGTCCCTAACTTCATTTTAAGAGGGTGGAAAATGCCTGTGCACGTGTTCTTTTAACATGGGGTGGCCGTTGCACACCAGCTACCACACAGGCTTCATGGAGCAAGGCCTTGATCCAGTGGCAAGGGGGTCCAAGACGACTGGAGACCAGGCTCCGCTGTGTGGGCCTAGGACATACAGACACACGTACTCTGACTTTCTTCTTTTCTCCTTCCCACAGGACCGCTCTCTCTGGGATTCATAAAGAGCAGTGGTGGTCTCGCAATCTCGCTGTTGGTCTGTGCTGCGCTGCTCCTAGCGGGGTTTGGTGATTCCTGCCCAACGGGTCCTCACTCGCTCTGGCACTCCACTGCCAACTGCCTCTGCTAACTGAGAGGCAGTGGCCTGAACTCTCGCTGTTTTGTCTCCAGAACTCTCACTGTTTTATCCCCTGACCTCTTGCTGTTTTATCTCTTGACCTCTCGTTGTTTTATCTCCCAAACTCTCGCTGTTTTATCTCCCAAACTCTCACTGTTTTATCTCCTGATCTCTCACAGATTTATCTCCCAACCTCTCTCCAATGACTTCTCTTCAGTGCAGCAAATAGTTACAATCTGCAATGCGCCACAAGAAAGGATGGTGGAGACAGATTCAATCATGGCAGCCGACTGAATGTCCGAGATATCTGATGAAAGTCTCTCAGTATGAGCTAGTGTCCTACTTCCTGCTCTCCACTCCTGGGCTGCTGAGTATGAGCAGCTCTTAGCGAGTGTACCTACATCCCAGGGACTGCAGTTGTTCAAAAAGGCAGCACACCACCACCTTCTCAAGGGCAATAAATGTTGGCCAATCCAGGGATGCCCCCATCCTATGCACGATTAAAAGAAAGTTGGAAAGTTGGATTAGGCTGAATGGCTCCTTTTTGCTTGGTGCCAAATGGCTTCCTTTTGCATTGGAAATTTCTCTGATTCTATCCCATTTAGTATAGTGTCAGTGCCACACAACATGATAGAAGATACCCTCAGTGTGAAGACAGAACTTAATCTCTATTTGGACAATGCAGTGGTCACTCCTACCAATACTGACATGAACAGATGCATCTGCGACAATTGGATTAGTATGAATGAGCTCAAGTGGATTTTTCCCTCTTGTTGGTCCTCCTACCATCTGCCATTGGCCCAGTATGGCAGATATGGCCTTCAGGGCTTGGCCAGAAATGGTGCTACCCAGTCACTGTTGGTGATGGACATTGAAGGCCCTCACCCAGAGTACATTCTGTTCCCTTTTCCACCCTCAGTACTTTTTCTAAGTGGTGCCCAGCACAGAAGAGTACCAATTCATCAGTTGAGGCAGGGTATTAGGTGGTAATCAGCAGGAGGTTTCATATTTGACCTGATGCCATGAGACTTCACTCCCAGGGCCACTCCTTCTTAACTGTGTACCACTGAGCTGCTACCTCTGCTGGGTCTGTGCTGCCAGTGAGACAGGACATACCCAGGGATGGTGATGGATCAGTCTTGTACGTTGGCTGTAAGGAATGATTCAGTGAGTAGGACTGTGTCAGAATGTTGCTTGACTAGTCTGTGGGACAGCTCTCCCAATTTTGGCACAAGTCCCTAGATGTTAGTGAGGTGGACTTTGTAGGGTCAACTGGGCAGTGTGTGCCACTTTCCTTTCCAGTGCCTAGAGTGATGCCAGTGATCTGTCCAGTTTTATTCTTAATCAACTTCTCTGTAGTGGTTTAATACAACTGAATAGCTTGCTAGGCCATTTCAGAGGGCAATTAAGAATCGACTACATTGCTGTGGGTCTGGAGTCACATGTAGGCCAGGCCAGGTAAGGGTAGCAGATTTCCTTCTCTGAAGGGCATTAGTGAAACAATTGACTTTTACGACAATCTGGTAGTTTCATGATCATCACTGCTGAGACTAGCTTTTATACCAAATTTATTAATTAATTTAATTTGAATTCCCCCAGTGGCCATAAAGGGATTTGAACACTTACAGGCTTATTGGTCCAGTTAGATTACCACTATACTATCGTTCCATATTGTCTTACAAGGATCCACGCAAAGGTTCAATTTAAGGCCCCTATATTTCACTAGACGGCAATGCTAAATATAATCTGCTGAATCAGATATCAAATCAGTCACCTGAGCTTGTCACCTTTCTCTTCAACAACAGTTTTTAATTAAAAAATAGAGAATCAGATAAGCTAAAAGAGAACAAAAAGATGGAAGTAAATGAAAAAGAAAGTTGTTTCGGTGTGTATCACGGGCAGCTCATCACTACTGCTAGCTTTCCACTTGATATGAAAGTCAAAATCCATTCCTGTCTGATCCTCTGCCATTTCTACAACAAGACCTGTTGTCAGCTGGACCGGGGTCAATATTATGCCAGTGGCCCTCAAAGTCACCACAGCACTGAAGTTATACTCATTTGCACGCTCAGGAATAGCAACCATATCTCCCAGCCTGCAGTACACAGCTGCATTTGGCAGGTGACCGACACCCTCTTTAACAGGGTCCTTCAGATGCATCCAAATGTTTAATTTGCCTTATTGACTATTGCCGTGGTACTTTTAAGGCCAGTTCAATGATCAAGCTCCATGCTTTTCCACTATTAACTCTGCTGGTGGCCAGCATGCCATGCTACTTTCATCCCTTACTTGCTGCATTTTATAATTAACAGTCCAAGCTTCCAACAAGCTTGAAACTAAAGAGCATTTCACAATCTATGCCTGTAATTACTCGAATAAACTACAATTACTTGACTAATTCCATTCAAAAGGGTTATTTCACCTCGTGCTAACATACGTCATAACAAAGCTAAAATTAGCTTTACTCTGTCATATTTCTTCCATATTTTTGTTACGCATTTTACAGTTTTTTATTAGATTAATTAATATGTAAAATGTGGTTTTATTCCACATGTTTTTTTTCTGCTATTTCTCTGACAAGTTCATTGGTGTACTGAGACAATAATACGCCACAGAACTACATAATATTCCCAGCTTCATGGCAGGTTGGCAGAGGGGGTGGGGTTGCTTTGTTAGGAAGAAATGAAATTAAATCAATAGCAAGAAATGACGTAGGATCAGATGATGTAGAATCTGTGTGGGTAGAGTTGAGGAACCACAAAGGTAAAAAAACCATAATGGGAGTTATGTACAGGCCTCCGAACTGTAGTCAGGATGTGGGGCACAAGATACACCAGGAGATAGAAAAGGCGTGTAAGAAAGGCAAGGTTACAGTGATCATGGGGGATTTCAATATGCAGGTAGACTGGGAAAATCAGGTTGGTAGTGGATCCCAAGAAAAGGAATTTGTAGAATGTCTACGAGATGACTTTTTGGAGCAGCTTGTGGTGGAGCCCACTAGGGAACAGGCAATTCTAGATTTAGTGATGTGTAATGAGACAGATTTGATAAGGAAACTTAAGGTGAAGGAACCCTTAGGAGGAAGTGACCATAATGTGATAGAATTTACCCTGCAATTTGAGAAGAAAAAGCTGGAATCAGATGTAATGTTATTACAGTTGAATAAAGGCAACTACAGAGGCATGAGGGAGAAGCTGGCCAGAATTGATTGGGAGATGAGCCTAGCAGGAAAGACAGTGGAACAGCAATGGCAGAGTTTCTGGGAGTAATTTGGGAGACACAGCAAAAATTCATCTCTAGGAAGAAGAAGCATACTAAAGGGAGGACAAGGCAACCATGCTGACAAGGGAAGTCAGGGACAACATAAAAGCTAAAGAGAAAGCATACAATGCGGCGAAGAGCAGTGGGAAACCAGGGAATTGGGAAGCCTACAAAGACCAACAGAGGATAACTAAAAAAGAAATAAGGAGGGAGAAGATTAAATATGAGGGTAAACTAGCCAGTTATATAAAAGAAGATTGCAAGAGGTTTTTTTTAGATATATAAAAGGTAAGAGAGAGACAAAAGTGGACATTGGGCCGCTGGAAAATGACACTGGAGAAGTATTAGTGGGGAACAAAGAAATGGCAGAGGAACTGAATAGGTACTTTGCGTCAGTCTTCACAGTGGAAGACACGAGTAACATCCCCAAAGTTCAAGAGAGTCGGGGGGCAGAGGTGAGTATGGTGGCCATTACCAAGGAGAAGGTGCTAGGAAAACTGAAAGGTCTGAAGGTGGATAAATCACCTGGTCCAGATGGATTACACCCCAGAATTCAGAAGGAGATAGCTGAAGAGATAGTGGAGGCGTTAGTGATGATCTTTCAGGAATCACTGGAGTCAGGGAGGGTCCCAGAGGACTGGAAAATCGCTAATGTAACCCCGCTGTTTAAGAAGGGAGAGAGGCAAAAGACGGGAAATTACAGGCCGATTAGCCTGACCTCAGTCGTTGGTAAGATTTTAGAGTCCATTATTAAGGATGAGATTTCAGAATACTTGGAAGTGCATGGTAAAATAGGGCAAAGTCAGCATGGTTTCATCAAGGGGAGGTCATGCCTGACAAATCTGTTAGAATTCTTTGAGGAGGTAACGTGTAGGTTAGACAAAGGAGACCCAATGGATGTTATCTACTTGGACTTCCAGAAGGCCTTTGACTAGGTGCCGCACAGGAGGCTGCTCAATAAAATAAGAGCCCATGGTGTTAGAGGCAAGGTACTAGCATGGATAGAAGATTGGCTGTCTGGCAGGAGGCAGAGAGTGGGGATAAGCGGGTCCTAGTGGAGTTCCGCAGGGGTCAGTATTGGGAGCACAACTTTTCACTTTATACATTAATGATCTAGATGAAGGAACTGAGGGCATCCTGGCTAAGTTTGCAGATGATACAAAGATAGGTGGAGGGACAGGTAGTATTGAGGAGGTGGGGAGGCTGCAGAAGGATTTGGACAGGTTAGGAGAATGGGCAAAGAAGTGACAGATGGAATATAACGTGGGGAAGTATGAGGTCATGCACTTTAGTAGGAAGAATAGAGGCATAGACTATTTTCTAAATGGGGAGAGAATTCAGAAATCTAGAGTGCAAAGGGACTTGGGAGTCCTAGTCCAGGATTCTCTTAAGGTTAACTTGCAGGTTGAGTCGATAGTTAGGAAGGCAAATGCAATGTTGGCATTTATTTCAAGACGACTAGAATATAAAAGCAGGGATGTGCTGCTGAGGCTTTATAAGGCTCTGGTCAGACCACATTTAGAATATTGTGAGCAATTTTGGGCCCTGTATCTCAGGAAGGATGTTCTGGCCCTGGAGAGGGTCCAGAGGAGGTTCATGAGAACGATCCCAGGAATGAAAGGCTTAACATATGAGGAACGTTTGAGGACTCTGGGTCTATTCTCGATAGAGTTTAGAAGGATGAGGGGGGATCTGATTGAAACTTACAGAATACTGAAAGGCCTGGATAGAGTGGACGTGGGGAAGATGTTTCCATTAGTAGGAGAGACTAGGACCCGAGGGCACAGCCTCAGAGTAAAGGGAAGACCTTTTAGAACAGAGAAAAGGAGAAACTTCTTTGGCCAGAGAGTGGTGAATCTATGGAATTCATTGCCACAGAAGGCTGTGGAGGCCAGGTCATTGAGTGTATTTAAGACCGAGATAGATAGGTTCTTGATAGGTAAGGGGATCAAAGGTTACGGGGAGAAGGCAGGAGAATGGGGTTGAAAAACTTATCAGCCATGATTGAATGGCGGAGCAGACTCGATGGGCCGAATGGCCTAATTTCTGCTCCTATGTCTTATGGTCTTATGGTCTCCTCCACCATTCCATGTAAGGATGTAACAAAACATAGAACAAGAAACGGTCTTTCAGAGCAACATGCTCTGACCTTAACTCTCCCTTGTTGCTGTCTTTCAGCCAGCCAGCCAGGTCCCTCAAGCTGCTGGGGCACATCCTGCAAGGTCACCTGCAGCGACCACCACTGGAAGTCAGCAGCCTTCCACCATGCTGTGTTAACTCAATGTTATTACAATTATGCAGCTCCTTCTTGAGGCTTTTCCCTGCCTGGTTGATGCTTTGTAACTACAAAGCTGAAAAAATATTTTTATGAAGAGCTTCCATCTCATTGCGGAAACATCAGGACAGCCCACATCTAACAACCTGCTCTGAAAACTCTGCTCACATTTGGACAGCTGAGACAATCCACAACATTCTAAAATAATCAATAACATTCTACTTCAAACAACCAACGACATTTTACAAAAAAAGTCAATTCACCCGATCAGGTGCAGGTACACCTACAGTGCTGTTAGGAAGTAAGAAGGGAGTTCCAAGATTTTGATCCAGTGACAGTGAAGGAAAGGTGATGTAACAGAATTTAGAATTGTACCCTTTACTCTACATTGCTTCTCCTTCTTCCTACCAAAATGAATCACTTCACACTTCGCTGAATTAAATTTCATCTGCCCCTTGTCCTTCCATTCAATCAGCTTGTCTTTGCCCCTTTGAAGTTTATCTCTATCTTCTTCACAGTTCACAATCCTTCCGAATTCTGTATCATCTTCAAATTGTGTCCTTTACACTTAAGTCCGGGTCATTAATATATACCAAGCAAAGTCCTAACGCTGACCCCTGGTGCATTCCACTATGTACTTTCCACCAGTCCAAAAAACAACCATTCACTGCTACTCTCTGTTTCCTGCCACTCAGCCAATTTTATTTTTATGCTGCCATTGTCCCATTTATTCCTCGGACTCTAACTTTGCTGACAAGCCTTGTGGCACTTCATCAAATGCCTTTTAAAAGTCCATGTACACCACATCAACAGCATTACTCTTATCAACCCTCTCTGTTACCTCATCAAAAAATTCAGTCAGGTTAGTTAAACATGATTTGCCCTTAAGAAATCCATGCAGGCTTTCCTTAATCCACATTTGCTCAAGTGACTTTTAATTTTATCTGGAATTATCATTTCCAGGAGCCTTCCCACCACTAAAGTTAAACTGACTGGCCTATAGTTACTAGACATATCCTTATACTCATTTTGAACAAAGAGGTAACATTTTCAATAATCCAGCCCTCTGTTACCAGAGAATTGAAAGATTATAGCCAGTGCCTCTGCAGTTTCCACCCTTATTTTCCTCAGTATCCTTTAATGCATCTCATCTGGTCATGGTTATTTATCAACTTTAAGTACTATCAACTTAACTAATTCATCCCTTTCATCAATTTTTAGTACATCCAATGTTTCAACTATCTTGTCTTTCACTATGATTTGGACAGCATCTTCTTCCTTGGCAAAGAAAGATGTGAAGTAGTCATTTAGTACAACAGCCGTGCACCCTGTCTATATGATCCAACAGAGGGCGGTAGTGGGAAGTGACTGAGAAGCATTCTGGGAAAAGTCAGTGCAGTCACTGCAACTCAGAAGGGGATCGAGGAGGACCCACTATCAAAGAAAGGAATAGCCCCAAACATTACATTGCTGCAGTGTTTCCATCCCTCCCTCCTCCTCAAACCAAAAAAAAAGAGAGAGGGAGAGAGGGAGAGGCAGTGTCTTCAGGAGTGCACCAGACCTGCGAGAGACACTATTCCGAAACTGGGTTTTAAAAAAAGCAGCTGATTGGTGAGTAAATCCTGGTGAGTTTTTTTTTTCAATCTATGTACGTAATTCATTGCTTAATACTGAGGTAGGAGCTTAAAAAAACATATAGAGTAGTACTGTACAAGTACAATTAGTCAAGAAACAGGGTTCCTAGCTAACATAAGTAAGGCCCCGAGCTAGCGTATTTTTTAAGGGAGTAACTAGCTTAATCGAGAGGGACGTCATGGCAGGAGAACTCAGACCCGTGATATGCTCCTCCTGCAGGATGTGGGAGATAAGGGACGCTTCCAGCGTCACTGGTAATCATATGTGTGGAAGGTGTGTCCAAATGCAGCTTCCAGCTAACCAGATTTCAGAGCTGGAGCTGCGGACGGACTCATTGTGGAGCATCCGCGATGCTGAGTAAGTTGTGGATAGCATGTTTAGCGAGGTGGTCACACCGCAGGTGAAGATTACACAGGCAGAAAGCTAATGGGTGACCATCAGGAACAGTAAAAGACTCAGGAAGGTAATGCAGGAGTTCCCTGTGGTCATCCCCCTCTCTAACAGATATACCGCTTTGGATACTGTCGGGGGGATGGCCTCTCAGGGGAAAGAAGCAACAGCCAAGTTCACGGCACCGTGGGTAGTTCTGCTGTTCAGAAGGGCAGGAGGAAAACAAGTGGCAGGGCTATAGTGATAGGGGGTTCAATAGTTAGAGGCACAGACAGACGCTTCTGTGGCTGCAAACATGAATCAAGGATGCTATGTTGCCTTCCTGGTGCCAGGGTCCAGGATGTCACGGAGCGGCTGCAGGACATTCTGGGGAGGGAAGGTAAACAGCCAGTGGTCGTGGTACACATAGGTACCAACGACATAGGTAAACTAAGGGATGAGGACCTGCAAGCTCAGTACAGGAAATTAGGAAATAAATTAAAATGCAGGACCTCAAATGTAGCAATCTCAGGATTACTCCCAGTTCCACGTGCTAGCGAGAGCAGGAATAAGAGGATAGACCAAAGGAACATGTGGCTGGAGAGATGGTGTAGCCAGGAGGGATTCAGATTCTTGAGGCACTGGGACCGGTTCTGGGGAAGGTGGGACCTGTACAAACTGGACGGGCTGCACCCAGGCAGAGCTGGGACCAGTGTCCTTGTGGGGACTTTTGCTAGTTCTGCTGGGGAGTATTTAAACTAGTCTGGCAGGGGGATGGGATCCCAGGAGTAGGATCAGATAGGTCAGATTCAGATCAGAAAAATGGAGGTAGAACATTAGCCAGGGACGTTGTGATAGATGTGGAGTTACAGGAGAAGCAAAGTTTACAAAGTGTCCAGCAAGGGAAATTGACAGGGTTAAACTGTTTATATTTCAATGCAAGGAGTATTACAAACAAGGTAGATGAGTTAAGAGCACAGGTAGACCCCTGACAGCAGGGTGTCATTGCTATAATGGAGACCCGGCTAAAGGAGGGACAAAACTGGCAGCTTAATATCCCTGGTTATAGAGACTTCAGACACGATAGAGTAGGAGATAAAAAGGAGGGGGTGGGGTGGGGGGGGAGCGGTTAGCATTAATGGTTAAAGAATCAATTCCAGTTGTGAGAAGGGATGATATACTAAATGGGTCAACAAACGAGGCTTTATGGATTGAGCTTAGAAATAAAAAAGGGGCTGTCACTACAGTATACAACAGAACCCCAAATAGTGAAAGGGAGATAGAAGAACAAATATGTAGGCAAATTTCTGCTTGTAAGAACAAGAGGGCAATAATAGTAGGAGATTTCAACTATCCTAATATCAACTGGGATTCAAACAATGTAATGGGCATTGAGGGAAAAAAATTCACGCAGTGTGTCCAGGAAAATTTTTTCAACCAGTTAGTAACAAACCCAGCGAGAGGAGATGCAACTCTAGACTTAGTCTTGGGGAACGAAGAAGGGCAAGTGGGTGAAGTGACAGTTGGTGACCATATTGGGGATAGTGATCACAATTCAGTTAGATTTAGCATTACCATGGAAAAGGACAGAGATAAGGTAGGAGTAAAAGTCTCGAACTGGGGGCAGGCAAATTTTGCAGAAATGAGAAGGGACTTGGCTGAGGTGGACTGGACAGCACTGCTGGAGGATAAATCAATGGAAAACCAGTGGGAAGCACTAAAAAGCAAGATCCTAATTGTACAAAGTAGACATGTCCCCTACAAAAATAAGAGTGGTACTGCCAAATCTAAACCCCTCTGGTTGTCTAGAGGAAAACAGGGAAGATCAAGCAGAAAAAGAAAGTGTACGATAGGCACAAAGAACTAAGCACTGCAGATAGCCCAGACGAATATAAGAAGCGCAGGAACGAAATAAAAAAAGGAAATAAGGAAATCAAAAAGAGAGCATGAAAAAAGATTAGCAAGTAAAGTTAAAGATGACCCAAAGATGTTTTACCAGTACATTAATGCTGAAAGGTTAGTTAAGGAAAAAGTGGGACCTATCAGAGATGAAGATGGAAACTTGTGTGTAGATGCAGTGGCTGTGGGAAGGGTTTTGAATGAATATTTTGTCTCCGTGTTTACAAAGGAAAGGAAGGATATAGATATAGTAGTCCAGGAGGAACACTGCGAGATATTGGACGGGATAGTCATGAAGAGAGAGGAAGTACTCAAAGGGTTGAAATCCTTGAAAGTTGATAAGTCACCAGGGCCAGATGGATTGTTTCCGAGGCTGCTGAAGGAAGTCAGGGAGGAGATAGCAGATGCTCTGAGGATGATTTTCCAATCTTCACTAGATACAGGGGAGGTACCGAAGGACTGGAGAAATGCAAACGTAGTTCCATTGTTTAAAAAGGGATCAAAAGAAATGCCAAACAATTATAGGCCAGTTAGTCTTACATCGGTGGTGAGCAAACTAGTAGAATCAATCCTGAGAGAGAAGATTAACTGTCATGTGGAAAGGCATGGACTAGTCAGGGATGGTCAGCATGGATTTGTTAAAACAAGGTCTTGCCTCACAAATTTGATTGAATTCTTTGAGGAAGTGACAAGAAGGGTTGATGAAGGTAGTGCAGTGGATGTTGTGTAGATGGATTTTAGCAAGGCATTTGACAAAGTCCCACATGGCAGATTGGTCAGGAAAGTAAAAGGCCAAGGGATTCAGGATAATGTGGCAAACTGGATAAAACGTTGGCTTTGTAACAGGAAACAAAGGGTAATGGTCGATGGATGCCCTTGCAAATGGAAAGTTGTCTCAAGTGGTGTTCCACAGGGCTCAGTGTTGGGACCCTTGCTGTTTGTGTTATATATTAACGATTTGGACGTGAACGTGGGGGCACGATTGGGAAATTTGCAGATGACACAAAGATTGGCCGAGTAGTGGATAGTGTAGAGGGTAGTCATAATCTCCAAAACGATATAGATGGGTTGGTGGAGTGGGCGATAAAGTGGCAGATGGATTTTAACATAGAGAAGTGTGAGGTCAGACATTTAGGGAGGTCAAACAGTTACAGGGATTACACAATAAATGGGAATATACTAAGAGGGGTAGATGAAGTGAGAGATCTGGTAGTACAAGTACACAGATCCCTGATGGCAGCAGTTCAAGTAGACAAGATTGTAAAGAAGGCATATGGAATGTTCTCCATCATTGGCAGAGGTATAGAATATAAAAGTAAGGATATAATGTTGGAATTGTATAAAACACTGGTGAGGCCACAACTGGAGTATTGTGTGCAGTTCTGGTCACATTACAGGAAGGACGTAATAGCTCTGGAGAGAGTGCAGAGGAGGTTCACAAGCATGTTACCAGGGTTAGAAAAGTGTAGCTACAAGGAGAGATTGGATAGGTTGGGGTTATTTTCCTTAGAACAAAGAAGGCTGAGAGGTGACTTTATTGAGGTGTACAAAATTATGAGGGGCATAGATAAGAGCGGACAGGATAAAATTGTTTCCCTTAGTGGAGAATTCTAGAACCAGGGGACATAGATTCAAGATAAGTGGCAGAAGTTGTAAGGGGGACATGAGGAAGAACTTTTTTGCACAGAGGGTAGTGGGTGTCTGAAATTCGCTGCCCAAGTTGGTGGTAGAGGCAGAAATCTAAACTCTTTTAAAAAGTATCTGGATTTGAACCTTTAGTGCTGTAAGCTGCAGGGCTATGGGCCGGGTGCAGGAAGCTGGGATTAGAAAGGGCACCTGGGTGTCCTCGGGCTGGCATGGACAAGATGGGCTGAATGGCCTTTTTCTGTGCTGTAACTTTTCTATGGTTCTATGGTTCTCTGTGTAAATCCCCTTTGACGTTCATAATTGCCACCATTCCGCCTTTAATCATTCTCTTACTATTTATATGCCTATAGAAGACTTTTGGATTCCCTTTTACGTTAGCTGCCAATTGCTCCTCATCCTCTCTCTTTGCCTCACTTATTTGTTTTTTCACTTTCCTTCTACATGCAGCCTTGTTCTCAATTGTGTTATCCACCTGACATATATAATATATACCGTTTTCCTGTTTCATCTTACTCTGCATCTCCTTCATCATCCACGAAGGTCTGAATTTGTTTACCCTACCATTCCCCTTGTGGGAATGGACATTGGCTCTATCTGAATTATCTCCTTTTAAAAGGCAGCCCATTGTTCAGTTACCTTTTTGCCTATCAATTGTTGATTCCAATTCACCTGGGCCAGATTTGTTCTCACACTATTGAAGTTGGCCTTCCCCCAATTAATTATTTTTACTCTGGATTACTTCTTGTCCTTTTCCATAGCCAACCTAAACCTTATGATGATATGGTCACTGTCCCATAATTGTTCCCCTACTGACACTTGACCCGCCTCATTCCCAAGGACCAAATCTCACAATGCTTCCTTCTTTGTTGGAAGCATAATGATGTAGAAAATTCTCCTGAACACACACTGGAAACTCTTGCCCCTCTCTGCTCTTTGCACTATTACTATCCCAGTCTATATTAGGATTAAAGTCTTCCATTATAGCTACTTTACAATTCTTACACTTGAGCTGCTCAGACATCGGAGCTGTTATTTCAGAATTTCAGTGTTTTGCTCCATGACTTTCCCACTGGGGAAGCTTATTTTAGGTGAGCTGGCCGAATGTGGTTGGGTAGTGGAGGGTGTCATGAGGGAGATGGAGTCTTTGTCACCACGCAGCCAACGTCTAGTTCATTGTGGTGACCCAGAAATGGAGGGTAGTGCTGAATAGTGCAGAGTATTGCTACCAAGATTGAAAGGATTCGTCAACAGTATGCTCTGTGCATAATCACACAACAACTGCAAGTGGTGGCACTTGCAATTGCAGTACATCTCTCTGTTAATATGTGGGGCCTGCAGAATCACATGCTCACAATTGATAGTTTGCTGCACCACCAGGAATCTTGTTATCAGGGGAAAGCCATGTGCTTTCTCTCATGTTTCTCTCTGGTAAGAGAGAAGAAAGAAAGAGAGGGCTTCTGTCACCTCCATGAGCAGAGATGTATGGTGAAGTGTAAAATGTTGGCAATGTTGCCTGCTGCTGCCTGGAAGGATCCACTAGCATTGAAATTGAGGGACACAGTGATCTTCACAACCTCTGGCAACACTGTCCTCACGCTGCTGTGTGGCTGTATGTCTGATTGGAGGAGGTGATACAGTTCAGTGACTACCTCTTTGTTGAAACATAGTCATCTCAGACATTGCTTCTGGCTGAGTTGGAGGCCAGAGAAGTGCTCTCTGAAGGGCTTGGCCTTCTGTTGAGAACACTCCTCCACCTCCCTCTGCTACAGCTCCCCCCACTCTGCTGCGGGTGCTCCATGTCCCTGTCATGTTGCAGGCCAAGAGGGACTATAGCCCGCATTACTGAAAGCAGGCCTTCTCCAGACTGGCCTTCCAATCCTCAGATCTCCTTGCAAAGGTCCAATATCACAGTTTATGAATCCAAAATCTTTTCCAAAATTGATTGGTGATGCTCAACCCAGTAATTCCATTCAGTTTGCAACAGCTAAAGGAAGGGTACCTCAGCTGGAAGACCTTTTAAGTAGAACTAGTGGCGGCAGGGGTTGGGGGGTGGGGAGGGTGAGGGGTTGTGCAGTCTCTCATGCAGCTAAACCATTTGTTCAGCTGAGAGTGACTAAAAAAGATATTTTAAAGACCTGGGGCAGAATATTGAGCTCAGTGGGAGGGCGCCTGACCCAGCTGAGCGCAATGAGGCCTGGCGAGCATTCCGATGTCACCACGTAGTCCCACAATATTTCGCTCAGCGGGCATGTGCCAGAATCGGCAGTGTGCCTGCTGACAATTAAAAGGCCTATTAAGGCCATTAAAAAGATAATTAAATTCAAATTTATGCTGCCCTTCAACCTTACGGTTGGCGGGCAGACAAAAAGGCCAAGCGGCTTTTGCACCTCTTAGGAAACCTCATCCACGGGCAGGATGAGATTTCCTAAAGCAAATAAAAATAAAATAAAAATTTTACATTTGAATTAAAAACATGTCCCTGCTCATATCACGGAGTCACATGAGGGGACGTGTTTTATGGCATTTTTATTTTGTTCATTAAGTTTTTTTAAACAGCGTTTCATCTCCCTGAGGCAACTCCATCCGGAGATTGAAGTGTTCTTTCGCACGAGGTTTGCACTGACCCACTTGCCCTCCTCCCCCTGCCCACACAGGCAGCGCTCAGCGCTGCCGCTCGCATTCCACCTTAAGACCCACCCGCGTAAAATCGTGGTGCAGTGCCGATCGCGGGCAGTGGTCGGCTTCCCAACCACCCCCACCAGCCCCTGCCGAGCACCCTCCACCAAGGGCAAAATCCTGCCCCTGATGTCTAAAATGGCAGATCATGCTCCAAGTCAGTGTTAGATGCTGTTTAATATTACAATCTGGCCACTCCGCCTGCTTCTAGCACACACACGGCATGTTCAGAAAGGCTGCATGAGAATTGGCTGAACGCAGTCTGGCCAACATTTTTGGCATTTTGGGCTTCCATAGTGCCAGTTCCAGCAGTGCATGGAGCCCAATTTTGCAGCCAGCATCTTTGAAGTGATTTTCCTTCAGGCAAAAAGTGTGCTGGTGCCAGCTCATTCCTTGGTTTAGATAGCATGATTTTTAAAATAAATTTGTATGTATTTTCTTTAATTCTTAGAATAAATAGCTAGTCTAGTCGATTGATTGCTGGACTGATGCTTAAATGGTCTGAATAAACAATTTGAGGGTATGGGGATAACACACATTTGCACAATGCTTACCAGATGGGCACACATAGTCTTTGGACACTCTTCCAAATCAAGAAAACTCCTACATATCAGGACTCTCCTTCAGGGCACTCTTTTCTTTTTCATTCATGGGATGTGGGTATCGCTGGCTAGGCCACCATTTATTGTCCATCCCTTACATATCAAGACACTCCTACACGGCAGGACATTGCTACATTTCAGCAACACGTTTCAAAGTCATGATTCCATTTGCCAGTGAGGCTATTAGTCTCTATTTCTAATTAATAGAATGCTTTTCTATATGTCCATGTAAAAAATGCTTTTGCACAATATCTGTCTGCTGTACTCCAGACATTACATTTTGTGTTGTGTAATCTTTCTAAAAAAAGAAAACCTGGGATTAAATGTTCCTACTTTTGACTTGCAGCCTGAAATTGACCAACTCTGCTGGTCTCCAAACATTTAAACTCTGAATGAGCTGAAGGGGTGTTTGCTTAAAAATTGGACTTTGTGATCTTCAAGGGCCTGAGATTTAACTTACCAGTAGAATAAGACATTGAGAATGATATGCTTCAACACTTCAGTGCTTTTATGTAATATCTCAGGAGATCTGCTGGTGTCAAATAAATCATGAGAAATGCACAACAGGGTAAGGCACCTAGGTTTGTCTTTCAAGCATGAAAGTTCATCATAAACAAGATTTCCAAAAGAAAAATCAATCCTTGCAATGAAAATAACGAAGAAACAAACAAAAAAGATTGGAAGCGTTTGCTAAAATAACCAGAAAAAAAGGTGTTCGGAATTGGTAAATTCTGACTGACAGTGAATAAAATCAAAACAAAGAACTTGTTGAAGGAAATACAAATAAATGTGAGTTAAAGCAATTATAATTATAAAGGAGAAAATTATATTTCAATAAAATATATTCCAAAGATTAAAGTAAAATACTGAAAAGATCATAAAGTTATTTAATTAAGATGATTATAAAGGTAAAATTAGCTTCCCAAAGGCCCAGCCAATGAGGGCATCATCACATGTAATGCTGAGCTATATAGAAAAGGCCACAAGGATGCTGATTCTGTACTTGATCTGTGCTGAGTTAGCTGATCTCAAATGTGCTGAGCTGTTCTGTCTAGGCATACATGAAGAATGAACAAGATGTCTGCAGTGGTTCAAGGAGGCAGTGCTCCAATACCTTATCAAGGGCAATTAGGGATGGGAAATAAATGCTGGCCTAGCCAGCAACGCCCACATCCTGTAAATGAATTAAAAATAAAGAACTATTACTCTTTTCTTAGGTAGTCCCTCAGGATCAAGGATGGCTTGTTGCCACTCTGGTTCAGTGGATTTTGAGATGGTTGATAAGTCCAATGCATGATCTGCAGACTCTGCCACATGCAAGGGTAGGCGGTGCTTGAAGGGTTGGCTAGATGTGTCATTTTGAGGTTTTTGTGCTCCTTCTGATGCCTCGATTTTGCTTCTGCACCTTGCAAACGGATCATTAAGCTCATTGAAAGACCTGCCCGTCCAACCTTAAGACTGGGGGGCAGGCCAGGAGCCCCAGCAGGCTTCTGAAAAAAGATAAAACCTCACCCACTGGCAGGATGAGGTTTCACCTCAGTTTTTAATAAGTTTATTAAAGTTTCTCTCATATTTATTAACATGTCCCATCTCGTGTGACAGTGTCACATGAGGAGGGCATGTTAATAATGTTTTTCTTTCTCTATTTTTAAAGTTTTTTAAACATTCAGCGCTCTCCCTGAGACAGCACTTAGTCTCAGGGAGCAGTGCGCTCTTTTGTGCGCATGCGTGAAAGAGCGCACTTTGACAGATGGGGAATCCTTCCCACCCCCGGCCCCGGAACAGGGAGCACATAGTGCTTCCTGTCGGCAGGCCGCTGGGCGGGCCTTAATTGGTCAGCCCACGTAAAATGGTGGCCGGCCCTGTTTCTGTGGCGGAGTTCAGCTGCCCGTCCACCGCCAAGCCGGTGGGGCCTGCCCGCCCATCAAGATCAAAATTCTGGCCATAGACTCATAGATGTCTACTGCACAGAAGGAGGCCATTCAGCCCATCCTGTCTGCGCTGGTCAACAAAGATCTGACTACACTAATCCCATTTTCCAGCGCTTGGCCCATAGCCCTGGAGACTATGGCAACGCAAGTGAATATCTAAATACTTCTTAAATGTTATGAGAGTTTCTGACTCAACCACCCTTTCAGGCAGATATATTTGACGTCTTTGAGGACACCCCTAAAGCATTTCCATTGTACTCCTGAGAGTCGCCTCCTTTGAGGAAGGCCCACCATACTAAGTGCTAATCAGACTTAAGTGGCAAACAGCGGGCCTTCCCCAGGCTTAAAGACTCCAGGAGCAGCAATCCCGCACCCTGGGAGCTGCCGGCCAATCAAAAGCTGATAGCTGTCCATTGTAGACAGTAGTAGCAGTGGCAGCTGCTGGAAGTTTACCCACCAGAAGCTAAAGGTTGCTGAGGGTCTGAGGCCATAGGTGAATGAGGGTGGGATGGGTATTGTGGGCTGAGATGTGGGAGGAGTATTGGGAAGCAAGGGTAGCTCTCAGTGGACCTCCCTTCCAAATGCCGGATTCCTCAATCAGGCACTCAGTGCCTTTGAATGAGAGACATCCTCTGGGAGCCAACAAGCAAACATGACAGCAGAACATAAGAACATAAGAACTAGGAGCAGGAGTAGGCAATTCAGCCCCTCGAGCCTGCCCCGCCATTCAAAACGATCATGGCTGATCTCATTTCAGCCTCAACTCCAATTTCCCGCCCTCTCCCCATAATCTTTCAGCCCATTACTAATTAAAAATCTGTCTATCTCCTCCTTAAATTTATTCAGCATCCTGGCATCCACTGTACTCTGAGGTAGTGAATTCCACAGAATCACGACCCTTTGAGAAAAGTAATTCCTCCTTATCTCTGATTTAAATCTACTACCCCTTAGCCTAAAACTATGACCTCTCTTTCTAGAATGCCCCAAAGGGCGAAACATGCGCTCCACATCTACTTTGTCTATCTCCTTTAGCATCTTATATACCTCAATTTGATCTCCTTTCATCCTTCTAAACTCTAGCAAGCATAAGCCTAAACTGCTCAATCTCTCCTCATTAGACAAACCCCACATCTCTGGGATCAATCTAGTGAACCTGCTCTGAACTACCTCCAATGCAACTATATCCCTCCTCAAGTAAGGGGACCAAAACTGTGCACAGTACTCCAGGTGTGGTCTCACCAATGCCTTGTAGAGTTGCAACAACACTTCCCTATTTTTATACTCTATTCCTTTAGCAATAAATGCCAAAATTCCATTTGCCTCCTTATTACCTACTGTACCCGTATACTAGCTTTCAGTGATTCATGCACGAGGACATCCAGATCCCTCTGCACTGAAGCATTCTGAAGTTTCTCTCCATTTAAATAATGTCGTCTTTTTATTCTTTGCCAATCCTCTATCCAAGCTAATATATTACCCCTAACTCCGTGTGATCATATCTTGTGTATTAATGTTTTGTGCGGCACCTTATCAAAGGCCTTCTGGAAGTCCACATATACTACATCTACAGGATCTCCATTATCCACTTTGCTTGTCACATCTTCCAAGAACTCTAGCAAATTAGTTAAACACGATTTAAGCTTCATAAAACAATGCTGACTCTGATGGATTACATTTTGACTTTCCAAATGCCCCATTACTACTCCCTTAACAATGGATTCCAACAGTTTTCCAATGACAGACGTTAAACTAACTGGTCTATGGTTTCCTACTTTCTGCCTCCCCCCCATTTTTGAATAAGGGTGTTATATTAGCATTTTTCCAATACACTGGAACTTTTCCAGAATCCAGGGAATTTTGGAATATTATAGCCAAGACATCAACTGTCTCTACTGCCACTTCCTTTGAAACCATGGGATGTAGACCATCAGGTCCTGGGGACTTGTCACACTTTAATCCCAATAGTTTGCTCAATACTTTTTCTCTAGTGATGGTGATTGTTCTAAGTTCCTCCTTCGCTCTACCCTCTGCACTACCTATTACTATTGGAGTGGTACTAGTGTCCTCCACCGTGAAAACTGAGGCAAAATATTGATTAAGCGTCTCTGCCATTTCTGCGTTCCCCACTATTAACTCCCTAGTCTCATGCTCCAAGGGACCAACATTCACTTTAGCTGCTCTCTTTCCTTTTATATACTTGTAGAATCTTTAGCTAACAGTTTTTACATTTTGCGCTAGTTTTCTTTCATAATTTACCTTTGCTTTTTTTGTTATTTTTTTAGTAACCCTTTGTTGATCTTTAAAAGTTTCCCAATCTTCCAGCCTGCCACTGACCTTTGCAATTTGGTACGCCTTAGTTTTTGCCTTTGTGCTATTTTTAACTTCCTTGCTTAGCCATGGATGCTTTTCCCCCTCCTACCATCTTTCTTCCTCTTTGAAATATATTTTACTTGGGAGGAATTGAATATCTCCTTAAATATCTGCCACTGTTCATCAACTATCCTACCTTGTAGTCTTCCTGTCCAGTCCACTAGGGCCAAATCTGCCCACATGCCGATGTAATTACCTTTGTTTAACTCCAGAACACTAGTGTGGGACACGTTTCTTGCTCTCAAACTGAACTTGAAATTCTAGCATGCTATGATCACTCTTCCCTAGAGGATCCTTTACTCTGAGATCATTCATTAATCCCATCTCACTACATAAAACCAAATCCAGAATAACCTACTCCCTGGTTAGTTCCAGAACATATTGCTCCAAGAAACAATCTCTAATACACTCTATGAACTCTCCCTTGAGGCTACCCTTGCCAATTTGTTTAGTCCAGTCTATATACATATTAAAATCACCCATGATTATTGCCGTGCCTTTCTTACATGCTCCCAGTACTTCCTGGTTTATACTGTGTCCTACAGCTGAGCTACTGTTTGGAGACCTATAGATTACTCCCTTCAGGGACTTCTTTCCCTTGCTATTTCTTATTTCTACCCAGACTGACTCTACATCTTGCTCTCCAGTGCCTATATCATTCTCACTACAGTACTGATCTTTTCCTTTACTAACAAAGCTACACCACCTCCTTTTCCTTCCTGCCTATCCTTCTGAAACACTGCGTACCCTTGGATATTCAACTCCCAAACCCGTTCTCCCTGTGACCACATCTCAGTAATCACCACCAAAACACTCCTTTCAAGTGAAGCAGCATTTCACTTGCACTTCCCTCAACTTAGTCTACTGCATTTGCTGCTCCCAATGTGGTCTCCCCTAGATTGGAGAGACCTAACACAGACTGAGTGACTGCTTTGTGGAACACCTTCTGTCTGTCTGCAAGCATGACCCAGACCTCCCTGTCACTTGCCATTTCAACACTCCACCCTGCTCTCATGCCCACATGTCCGTCCTTGGCCTGCTGCAATGTTCCAGTGAAGCTCAATGCAAACTGGAGGAACAGCCCCTCATATTCCAATTAGGCACTTTACAGCCTTCTGGAATTAACATTGAGTTCAACAACTTCAGATCATGATCTCTCTCCTCCATCCTCACCCCTTTTTGATCCCCTTTTTTATAATAAGTATGATTTTTAATATTTTTTTTCTTTTCCCACCTATTTTTATTATTATTTTAAAAATTTATTTCCATCCATTGTTTTACCTCCACTTTTTAGTTTATTTTGATCTCTTCTCCCCACCCCACCTCCACTAGGGCTATCTGTCAATTGCTCATCCTGCTTTCTATCCTTGATGTCACCATTAGCACATCCTTTAGCTAATATCACCACCGTCAACATCCTTTTGACCTTTTGTTTATGACATCTTTGGCAATCTCTCCATTGCCTCCACCTATTACTGGTCTATCCAGCTCCACCTGTCCCACCCCCCTCAACCAGCTTATATTTCACTACATTTCTATTTCTCTTTAGTTTGGATGAAGAGTCATACGGACTCGAAATGTTGACCCTGTCTTCCCCCTCCACAGACGCTGTCAGACCTGCTGAGTTTTTCCAGCAATTTTTGTGCCACCAAATCATACCTATTTATCTCTATTTGCACTGTTAACTCATTAGTTTTATGCTGAATGCTACGCGCATTCAGATACAAAGCCTTTAAGTTTGCCCTATTGTCAATTTTCCCTACTCTTATATGATTCCTTAGTGCAACATGGTGTTCACACACTCTGTCCCTTCCTTTCACTTTTTGGTAACTATCAGCCTCCTCACTAACCTGCACTCTTACCTTCTCCTTAAACTTTGATTTTTTATATTTCCATGCAACTGAACCTTCCCCCCCACTATTTAGTTTAAAGTCCTATCTATAACTCTTGTTATGCGAATCACCAGGACACTGGTCTCAGCATGATTCAAGTGGAGCCCTTCCGAACAGAACAGCTCCCTCTTTCCCCAGTACTAGTGCCAATGTCCCATGAATTCGAACCCACTTCTCCCTCACCAATCTTTGAGCCACCCATTTACCTCTTTAGTCTTATTGACCCTGTGCCAATTAGCTCGTGGCTCAGGTAGTAATCTGAAGATTATTACCTTTTAGGTTCTGCTTTTTAATTTAGCCCCTAGCTGTTCGTATTCCCTCAGCAGAACCTCTTTCATTCTTCTACCTATATCGTTGGTACCTACATGGACCATGACAACTGGATCTTTCCCCTCCCACTCCAAGTTCCTCTGCAGCCCAGATGCGATATCCTTAACCCTGGCACCAGGTAGGCAACACAGCCTTCATGACTCTCGATTCTGGCTACACAGAACAGTATCTATTCCCCTAACTATACTATCCCCGATTACGACTACATTCTTCTTTTCTCCCCCCACTTGAATGGCTCCCCGTACCACAGTGCTATGGTCAGTTTGTTCATCGTCTCTACAGTCCCCGCTCTCGTCCACACAAGGAGCAAGAATCTCAAACCTGTTGGATAAGTGCAAGGGCTGGGTCTCCTGCAATGCTACTTCCTGGATCCCTTTACCTGCCTCACTCATAGTCACACCCTCCTATCCCTGACCACTGGCTGAATTTAAGGTAGTTCATCTAAGGGGTGTGACTGTCTCCTGAAACACAGGGTCCAGGTAACTCTCCCCCTCCCTGATTTGTCACAGTGTCCAAAGCTCAGACTCCAGCTCATCAACTCTGAGCCAAAGTTCCTCGAGCAACCAACATTTGTTACAGATGTGGTCACTTGGGAACCACAATGGGGTCCACCAGCTCCCACATCATGCAGCTACAACACATCGCCTGATCCTGCATCTCTATTTTATTTAATTAGTTTTTCAATTTGTTTTTAAATTTCCTACTGGTCTTTAGTTTATCAATCTGTAAAATATTTCTCCTATTTACCTTTAACGTGAAAGCAAGTTAGAATAGAGATTCAAAATACACTCTTTAATATCAACTGGAACTCGCTCTCTCTGCTTAGTTAAAGCTAAAGTGTTAGGCACATGCTGGCTCTTCCTTATCAATCCATATTTTTCCATGTAACTACTAATTGTTGGATTGGAAACATACTGCTGTAGAAAATTCTCCTGAACACAATCTAGGAACTTTTGCCCCTCTCCAACCTTTACACTACCACTGTCCCAGTCTACATTCAGGTAATTAAAGTCACCCATTATGACTACTCTATAACGCTTGCATCTCTCTGTAATTTCCCTCCAGATTTGTTCTTCTACATCCTTCTCACTATTTGGCAGTCTATAGACTATACCGAGCAGTGTAATTGCACCCTTTTTGTTCCTTAGCTCTAGCCAAATTGATTCTGTCCTTGAACCCTCTGGGACATCCTTTTCTCTCCAGCACTGCAATTCTTTCCTTAACCAATACTGCCACCCCTCCTCCTTTCCTATCTTTTCTGAACACCTTGTACCCGGGAATATTTAACACCCAGTTCTGCCCTTCCTTGAGCCAGGTCTCTGTTGTCGCCACAACATTATATTTCCACATGGCAATATGCGCCTGTAACTCCCCAACCTTATTTGCTATACTCTGTGCATTCACATACATGCATAATAACCTTGATTTAGATTTTGCTACTTTCTCCATTATCCTGACTTTACTATTAACTTACTATTCTTCATACTAGTGCTATCTGTCCCTCCTAGTATTTTGTGTACCCTGGTATTCCTCGTTAATATTTCCTCTTGGTTCCCACACCCCTGCCGAGTTAGTTTAAAGCCCTCCCAACAGCACTAGCAAAACGCCCTGCAAGGAACTCTTAAGGAAGGATGTGAAGGCATCAGAGAGGGTACAGAAAAGATTCATAAGAATGGTTCCAGGGATGAGGAACTTGTTATGTGGATGGACTGGAAAAAGCTGGAGTTGTTCTCCTTGGAGAAGAGAAGGTTGAGGGATTTGATAGAGGTGCCTGGGCTCTGGACAGCAAATAGGGAGAAATTGTTCCCTTTGGTAGAAGGCTTGAGAACCAGTGGGCACTGATTTTAAATGATTGGTAAAAGAAGCAATGGACACATGAGGAAAAGTTTCTTTTACGCAGCTAGTGGTGAGGATCTGGAATGCACTTTCTGAGAATGTGGTGCAGGCAGATTAAATCATGGCTATCTGAAGAGAAAAAAATTGGGCTCGGGGAAAACACAGGGAAATGGGACTAGGTGAGTTGCTCTAACAGAGAACAGGCACAGTCGCAATGGATTGAATGATCTCCTGTGCCATAACCATTCTATAATTCTATGATTGGGCACAGGGTTTGGATTGGTGCTTGGTTCTTGAAAAAGGTAAGAGGTCACCAAGGGGTAGCGATTTGTCTATTTTTTTAATACGTTTATGTCCATTTTGCAGAGAACCTGAATGCATTGTGTTGTTTGTTATCAGTAATTTCCCCTTTTTGTTTAGTTGCTGTTTCTGTATTTTCCAAATGGATCATTCCTTTGTTCTTTTTGCTAATTTTAATTTCTTATCTCAATGCTCTTCCTACTATGATGTTCCTTTTTCTGCGTTCTTCATTTTGCTCTGGCACTGTCCTTCACATCAGTTTCTTTTCTCTCACTTCATTTTCCTTTGATTCATCTCTGCTCATTCTCCCTGGATGACTCTCAGAGTCATTTTTCATTACATTCATTTTTGCTTTCATTCTTCCTCTGTTTTCAGTAATCATGGCCACAAGTTTTCATGTAAAGGAAGCAGAATTGCAGGATGTACTTCTCAGAACGGCTGAATATTCCCAATGAATCCCTTGCAATAAAATGAAATTTGATTTATTCCACACTGTAAACCATTAGCACTGATCAAGCAGAAACAGTGACCACAAGATCATTGGTCTTTCCATTTTAGTAGAAAAACCAACTCAATCATGATAGCATGACTGAAAAACAAAGTAAAGATTCCAGACTCTCCATGCAACGTTAGTAAAATCTGCCATATCTGAGGGGAGGTCATTCACCTAGAACATTGACTCTGTTTCTCTCCCCACAGATGGTCCTTGATCTGCTGAGTATTTCCAGCATTTTCTGTTTTATTTGAAATTTGCCTGTCTGGGTCATTGTATTGCCCCAGGACTGATCTCCCCTTTCTATCACAAATCAACCCAGAAGGTTCTCTTTTACCTTGTTATTATTTTAAAGCTGCTCATCTTGAACGTCTTCCACTTGAGGATAGCACAGAAGAACACCTACAAATGAAGGTTACAGTATGAATAATCAGTATGGGTTTTAGATGCGAAAATCTTGCTTGGTCAACATTATTGAATTTTTTGAAAAGGTGAGGTGATGGTGTAGTGGTATTGTCGCTGGACTAGTAATCCAGAGGCCCAGGGTAATGCTCTGGAGACCTGGGTTCAAATCTTGCAAATGTTGGAATTTGAATTCAATAAAAAAAAATCTGGAATTAAAAGTTCAATGATGACTATGAAATCATTGTCGATTGTTGTTTAAAAACCCATCTGGTTCACTGATACCCTTTAGGGAAGGAAATCTGTTGTCCTTACCTGGTCTGGCCCACATGTGACTCCAGACCCACAGCAATGTGGTTGACTCAAGCCACTTAGTTGTAACAGACTGCTACAAAGACACAAAAAATGAATGAAACTGGAAAGACCATCTGGCGTCAACCAACAGCAATTGCAGCCCTGTCGACCCTACAAAGTCCTCCTTACTAATATCTGGGGGCCTAGTGCCATTTGGAGAGCTGTCTCACAGACTAATCAAGGGCCAACAGCTGGACATAGTTATCCTCGCGGAATCATACCTTACAGATAATGTCCCAGACACCACCATCAACATCCCTAGGTATGTCCTGACAGACAGACCCAGCAGAGGTGACAGCACAGTGGTATGCAATCAGGTGGGAGTTGCCCTGGGAGTCCTCAACATCGACTCCAGACCCCATGAAGTCTCATGGCATTGGGTCAAACATGGGCAAGGAAACCTCCCCCTGATTACCACCTACGAACCTCCCTCAGCTGATGAATCAGTGTTTCTCCATGTTGAACATCACTTGGAGGAAGCACTGAGGTGGCAAAGGCAGAGAATGTAGACTGGGTGGGGGACTTCAATGTCCATCAGCAAGAGTAGCTCAGTAGCACCACTACGACTGAGCTGGCCAAGTCCTAAAGCTGCTAGACTGGGTGAGCAGGTGGTGAGGGAAAAACATACTTGACCTCAACCTCACCAACCTGCCTGCTGCAGATGTATCTGTCCATGACAGTATCATTAAGGAGTCACCACCGCACAGTCATTGTGGAGACAAAGTCCCGCCTTCACATTGAGGATACCCTCCATCGTGTTGTGTGGCACTACCATAGTGCTAAATGGGACAGATTTTGAACAGATCTAGCAACTCAAGACTGGGCATCCATGAGGCGCTGTGGGCCATCAGCAGCAGCAGAATTATACTCGAACATGATCTATAATCTCATGGCCCAGCATATCCCCCACTCTACCAGTACCATCAAGCCAGGGGATCAACCCTGGTCAATGAAGAGTGCAGGAAGGCATGCCAGGAGCAGCACCAAGCATACCTAAAAATGAGGTGTGAAGCTATGAAACAGGACGACTTGTGAGCCAAACAGCATAAACAGCAAGTGATAGACAGAGTTAAGTGTTCCCACCACCAACAGATCAGATCTAAGCTCTGAGGCCCTGCCACATCCAGTCATGAATGATGGTGGACAATTAAACAACTCACCGGAGGAGGAGGCTCCACAAATATCCCCATCCTCAATGGTGGAGGAGCCCAGCACATCAGTGCATTTGCAATAACCTTCAGCCAGAAGTGTCAAGTGGATGATCCATCTTGGCCTCCTCCGGAGGTCCCCAGCATCACAAGTGCTAGTCTTCAGCCAATTCAATTCACTCCACGTGATATCAAGGAGTGGCTGAAGGCACTGGATACTGCAAAGGCTATGGGCCTTGACAATATTCCGGCATTAGTATGAAGACTTGCACTCCAGAACCTGCCACACCCCTAGTCAAGCTGTTCCTAGTCAAGCTGTTCCACGACAGCTACAATATAGGCATCTACCTGGCTATGTGGAAAATTGCCCAGGTATGTCCTGTACACGAAAAGCAGGATAAATCCAGCTCGGCCAGTTACCACCCCATCAGTCTACTCTCCATCATCAGTAAATTAATGGAACAATGTTATCAAGTGGCACTTGCTTAGCCATAACCTGCTCACTGATGCCCAGTTTGGGTTCCACCAGGGCCACTCAGCTCCTGACCTCATTACAGCCTTGGCTCATACATGGACAAATGAGCTGAACTCCCGAGGTGAGATGAGAGTGACTGCCCTTGATATCAAGGCAGCATTTGACCGAGTGTGGCATCAAGGAGCCCGAGCAAAACTGGAGTCAATGGGGATCGGGGGGAAACTCTCTGCTCGCTGGAGTCATACCGAGCACAAAGGAAGATGGTTGTGGTTCTTAGAGGTCAGTCATCTCAGCTCCACGACATCACTGCAGGAGTTCTTCAAGGTAGTGTCCTAGGCCCAACCAAGTTCAGCTGCTTCATCAATGACCTTCCTTCCATCATAAGGTCAGAAGTGGGATGTTCACTGATGATTGCACAATGTTCTGCACCATTCGCGACTCCTCAGATACTGAAAGTCCATGTCCAAATGCAGAAAGACCTGGACAATATCAAGGCTTGAGATGACAAGTGGCAAGTAACATTTGCAGCACACAAGTGTCAGGCAATGACCATCTCCAACGAGAGATTATCCAACCATTGACCCATGACGTTTAATGGCGTTACCATCACTGAATCCCCCACTATCAACAGCCGGGGGGTTACCATTGACCAGAAACTGAACTGGACTAGTCATATAAATACTATGGCTACAAGAACAGGTCAGAGGCTAGGAATCATCCAACAAGTAACTCACCTCCTGACTTCTCAAAGCCTGTCCACCATCTACAAGGCACAAATCAGGAATGTGATGGAATATTCTCCACTTGCCTGGATGAGTGCAGCTCCTACAACACTGATTAAGCTGGACACTGTCCAGGACAAAGCAGCCCGCTTGATTGGCACCACATCCACAAACATTCACTCCCTCCACCACCAACACACAGTAGCAGCAGCGTGTACCATCTACAAGATGCACTGCAGGAATTCACCGAGGCTCCTTCGATAACACCTTTCAAATCCACAACTACTACCACCTAGAAGGACAAGGGCAGCAGATAAATGGGAACACCGCCATCTGGAAGTTGCCCTCCAAGTCACTCACCATTCTGACTTGGAAATATATTGCCATTCCTTCACTGTTGTTGGGTCAAAATCCTGAAACTCCCTTCCCAACAGCACTGTGGATGTATCTACACCACCATGAACAGCAGCAGTTCAAGAAGGCAGCTCACCACCACCTTCTCAAGGGCAGTTAGAGATGGGCAATAAATGCTGGCCCAGCCAGTGAAGCCCACATCCCCTGAATGAGTTAAAAAAAAAAATTTTTTACAGGTGGTTGTTGTAAAATGTTGGACATAGTTTGGTAGGTCTTATTAAGTTATTCATAGCATTAGGTAGTTCAACAGTAATATTTATTGACTACTCGAAACTATATACATGGATACAGTAAAGGTCCAAGCCAGAGCTATTTGCATGCTTGCTTCTACACATAGCTCTGTCCAACATAACACTGGCCCCTAGGTGTGGGTCACGTGTTCTCTTACATCACTGTGGGCAGTACTGTACTCAGTCCCACTTTAACCCTTTATGTGCTTCCCAAGTCTTTATCCAATGTATTTACAAGTTACCCCAGTTTACTCCATGTATTACATTATTATTACTACCCCATCTCTCCCCTCTTAAGTCTCCAACTTGATAGGTTCAGGCAGTCTGGGGGCCTTGTAACCCTTCCACACCTTGTTCTCACTACTGTCAGGGGAGTGGTAGGCTCTGTCGCTGCAATTAAACTTTGTTGAATCAGAGGTTGTTCTGGAATCTGGATGTCTTTTCATTCTCTTTTTCTGTTCTTTGAAAGAGCATTGAATTGCTCTTTGTTGATTCCCCATTGTATTGATAGGTGGTAGTTGGTTTATCCAGCTCTTTACAGGGTGGACGAGCTCTGGGCTCGTCTATAGTGTTTTTTTCCTCCTCTCTCTCTGTGCGGCTCCCTGTGATGCATGCTGGGATGAATGATGGCTCTTCCTGATGGGACGGTGTGACTTAGCATTAAGCTGACATTTGCATTTGGATGTGTGATGTGCTGTCATCAATGGATGGCTGCTACTCGGTCCCAGCATCATTTGTGGCACTGTCATGCTGGCTGGGAATTGCAGTGCCTGCTCTCTGGTCTCAGGGTTTCTCTCTCCAACTGGCATCGGAGATGGCCATTCACCGAGGGAGAACCATAGACCCATAAAAAAGTTACAGTACAGAAAGAGGCCATTCAGCCCATCATGTCTGCACTGGCCAAAAAAGAAAACAAAAATAGCCACTAATTTTAGTCCCACTTTCCAGCACCTGGTCCGTGGCCCTGCAGGTTACAGCGCTGCAGGTGCAGATCTAGGTACCTTTTAAATGAGTTGAGCGTTTCAGCCTCAACCACCGATTTAGGCAGTGAATTCCAGATGCCCACCACCCTCTGGATGAAAAAGTTTTTCCTCATATTCCTCTGATCCTTCTACCAATCACTTTACCACAATCTATGGTCATTGACCCCTCAGCAAGAGGAAACAGTCTTTCCAGTCCGAGAGGTCCACATCCTAGAATGAAAATCCAGGATCTTTGACCTCACCCAAGAAGCGTGGTTGTGTGTCCTCTTGGAGTGCTGTCTCAACCTTGTGAATCCGCTTGGGAGCTTCTGTGTGTTTTGGTCCTATTCAGTATATTGAAAGCATTTTGCTGAAATTGCCGGACATTGATCATGCCTTTGGGGGCGCTTTGCTTCACAGAGCTGGCATAGTCATTCCACTGGTTAGTTAGGGTATTGCCTCCCTTGGCCTGGCATGTCCCTGTTTCTGTGCTGTTTAACTTACTGGACAGTGGGGTTTACTTTGTACCGTAGTTTGCTTTCTCCACTTAATATGGATCTGCAAAGGGATTTCAGATTACCGGACAATTTGCAAGGCTTTCTCAAGGGTTAGATCTTCCTTCGCTTGGAGCATGTCTGAGAGTGCGTCACCCGCCACTCCTACAACTATTCTATCCCTGATTAACTCAGATTTCAGATCACCATTAATCACAGCCTTTAGCCATCCTGTACAGATGTTTAATGAAGGAGTTGACAGTTCCCCTGGCTGTTGGATACATTTATTAAATTTAGCCCTTTCAAAGAGTACCTTACCTCTGAGGTTAAAATAAGCGTTGAATTATTTTAAAACTTCATCAAATTTTGCAGATGATTCATTGATTCCTTGTCTAGCCATCATTAGGCTATCAGCTTCTGTCTTTTTATCCAGATCTGAAGCAATTGTGTATCTAAGGAATCTCTTTCTCCAAAGTCCCCAATTTTGTGATTGATCTGGACCAAATTGATCTGTGAGTGGATTTCTGATTCATTGTAAAATTTTTTAAATTGCAGGTTCAGCTTTAAGAGGTTTCCAAAAATCCAAGATAGTGCCACTGTATGCTTCTTCCCAAATGGTTTTCATGCACTTGCAGGTTTTGACGGGCTCCCTCAGTAATGGTGTTCGCAATTTTTCAACAATGGCTGCCTGGATCGATAGTTTAGAGCCTTCTCCACTCTAGCGCAATGTTCTTGAGTTTTGGAAGTGTCGAATCGCAGCTTTTCCTGGTTTCTAACACTGCCTATTCTGTCATGATTAATTTTTAATTCATTATTTTCTTTGTTCAGAGCGAGCCCAGCTACCATGCGTTCAGGGGTCAATTCAGGAATTGAGTTTCTTGGACTGCGATTTAAACAGCAATTTCTGACCAGTATTTAACTTTTTTCAGGAGTTGTGTTGTCCAGGGATTTTAAATTTTTAGCTCACCCCTGCTAGGTCTGCTGGCTCTGTACACTCTGGGTATTGAAGCTGGACTTCCATAGGATTCAACAGTGTTCTGCATAGGAACATAGGAGCAGGAGTAGGCCAGCCACCCTTTCCAGCCTGCTCCACTATTCAATAGGACCATGGCTGATCATCCACTTCAATGCCTTTTTCCCACACTGTCCCAATATCCCTTTATGGCATAGGTATTTATAAATCTGTCAATCTCGACTTTAAACATACTCAATGAGTGAGCTTCCACAGCCCTCTGGGGTAGAGAAATCCAAAGGTTCACAACTCTCTGAGTAAAATATTTCTCCCCATCTCAGTCCTAAGTGGCTTCCTCATTATTTTCAAATTGTGTCCCTTGGTTCTAGTCTCCCCAACCAGGGGAAACATCTTTCCTGCATCTACCCTGTCTGTTCCTTTAAGTATTTTGTAGGTTTCAATGAGATCTCATTCTTTGAAACTAGAGAATACAGGACTGATTTTCCCAATCTCTCTTCATAGGACAGTCCCACCAAGACTGGTGAACCTTTGTTGCACTCCCTCTATGGCAATAATATCCTTCTTAAGGTAAAGGGACCAAAACTGCTCACAGTACTCCAGATGTGGTCTAACCATGGTTCCATATAATTGAAGCATAACTTTGCTCTTACTGTACTTAAATCCTCTTGCGTTAAAGGCTAACATACCATTAGCCTTCCTAACTGCTTGTTGTACCTGCATGTTAGCTTTTAGTGACTTATTGACGAGGACACCCAGGTCCCTTTGTACATCTACACTTTCTAATCTCTCACCACTTAAGAAATACTCAGCACTTTCTTCCTCCTACCAAAGTGGATATCCTCACATCTTTCCACATTATATTCCATCTGCCATGTTCTTGCCCATTCGCTAAGTCTATCCAAATCCCCTTGAAGCCACTTTGCATCTTCCTCACAACACACATTCGCACCTAGCGTTGTGTCACCTGCGAACTTGGAAATGTTACATTTAGTCCCCACATCCAAATCATTGATATATATGTGAATGGCTGGGGCCCAAGTGCTGATTCTTGCGCTACCCCACTAGTCACAGTCTGGTATTTTTTAGATTCATTTCATAGGATACGGGCTTCACTGGCTGGGCCAGCATTTATTGCCCATCCCTAACTGCCCTTGAGAAGGTGGTGGTGAGCTGCCTTCTTGAACTGCTGCTGTTCATGGTGGTGGAGATATATCCATAGTGCTGTTAGGAAGGGAGTTCCAGGATTTTGACCCAGCAACAGTTAAGGATCAGCGATATATTTCCAAGTCAGGGTGGTGAGTGACTTGAAGAGGATCTTCCACGTGGTGGTGTTCCTATTGCTCTGCTGTCCTTCACCTTCTGGATGGTAGTGGTCATGGGTTTGGAAGATGCTGTCGAAGAAGCCTTGGTGAATCCCTGTACTACATCTTGTAGATGGTACATACTGCTGCTACTGTGTGTCAGTGGTGGAGGGAGTGAATGTTTGTGGATGTGGTGCCAATCAAGCGGGCTGCTTTGTCCTGGATGGTGTCAAGCTGTTTGAGCACTGTGGGAACTGCACTCATCCAGGCAAGTGGAGAGTATTCAATCACACTCCTGACTTGTGCTTTATAGATGGTGGACAGGCTTTGGGGAGCCAGGAAGTAAATTACTTGTCTTACAATTCCTAGCCTCTGACCTGGTCTTGTAGCCACAGTATTTATATGGCTAGTCCAGTTCAGTTTCTGGTCAATGGTAACCCCCAGGATGTTGATAGGTAATGCCTATGAGGATTCAGTAATGGTAATGCCATTGAACATCAAGGGGCGATGGTTGGATTTTCTCTTGTTGGAGATGGTCATTGCCTGACACTTGTGTGGTGCGAATGTTAGTTGCCACTTGTCAGCCCAAGCCTGGATATTGTCCAGGTCTTGCTACATTTGGACATGGACTGCTTCAGTATCTGAGGAGTCGTGAATGGTGCTGAACATTGTGCAATCATCAGTGAACATCCCCACTTCTGACCTTATGATGGAAGGGAGGTCAGTGATGAAGCAGCTGAAGATGGTTGGGCCTAGGACACTACCCTAAGGAACTCCTGCAGTGATGTCCTAGAGCTGAGATGACTGACCTCCAAGAACCATAACCATCTTCCTTTGTGCTAGGTATGACTCCAACCAGTGGAGAGTTTTCCCCCGATTCCCATTGACTCCAGTTTTGCTAGGGCTCCTTGATGCCACACTCAGTCAAATGCTGCCTTGATGTCAAGGGCAGCCACTCTCACCTCACCTTAGGAGTTCAGCTCTTTTGTCCATGTTTGAAGCAAGGCTGTAATGAGGTCAGGAGCCGAGTGGCCCTGGTGGAACCCAAACTGGGCATCAGTGAGCAGGTTATTACTAAGCAAGTGCTGCTTGATAGCACTGTTGATGACCCCTTCCATTACTTTACTGATGATGGAGAGTAGGCTGATGGGGCGGTAATTGGCTGGGTTGGATTTGTCCTGCTTTTTGTGTAAGGGGCGTACTGGGCGATTTCCTACATAGCCGGGAAGATGCCAGTGTTGCAGCTGTACTGGAACAGCTTGGCTGGGGCTGCGACAAGTTCTGGAGCACAAGTCTTCAGAACTATTGCCAGAATATTGTCAGGGCCCATAGGCTTTGCAGTATCCAGTGCCTTCAGCCATTTCTTGATATCACGAGGAGTGAATAGAATTTGCTGAAGACTGGCATCTGTGATGCTGGGGATCTCCAGAGGAGGCCGAGATGGATCATCCACTAGGCACTTCTGGTTGAAGATTGTAGCAAATGCTTCAGCCTTATCTTTTGCCCTGCTGTGCTGGGCTCCTCCATCATTGAGGATGGGGATATTTGTGGAGCCTCCTCCTCCAATGAGTTGTTTAATTGTCCACCACCATTCACAGCTGGATGTGGCAGGACTGCAGATCTTAGATCTGATCTAACTGGCTATGTGGAAAATTTCCCATGTATGCTGTACACAAAAAGCAGGAGAAAGCCATCATGGCTAATTGCAGCTCCATCAGTCTACTCTCGATCATCAGTAAACTAATGGAAGGGGTCATCAACAGTGCTATCAAGTGGACCGCCCTCGACATCAAGGCCGCATTGGACCGAGCGTGGCATCAAGGAGCCCTAACAAAACTGGGGTCAATGGGAATCAGGGGGGAAATCCTCTGCTGGTTGGAGTCATACATAGCACAAAGGAAGATGGTTGTGATTGTTGGAGATCAGTCATCTCAGCTCCAGGACATCACTGCAGGAGTTCCTCAGGGTAGTGTCCTCGGCCCAACCATCTTCAGCTGCTTCATCAATGACCTTCTTCCATCATAAGGTCAGAAGTGTGGATGTTCGCTGATGACTGCACAGTGTTCAGCACCATTCATGGCTCCACAGACACTGTAGCAGTCCATGTCCAAATGCAGCAAGACCTGGACAATATTCAGGCTTGGGCTGGCAAATGGCAAGTAACATTCGTGCCACACAAGTGTCAGGCAATGACCATCTCCAACAAGAGTAAATCCAACCATTGCCCCTCAATATTCAATGGCATTACCATCACTGAATCCCCCACTATCAACATCCTGGGGGTTACCATTGACCAGAAACTGAACTGGACTAGCCATATAAATACTGTGGCCACAAGAGCAGGTCAGAGGCTAGGAAGTGTGTGATGAGTAATTCACCTCCTGACTCCCCAAAGCCTGACAACCATCTGAAACAAAAACAGAAAATGCTGGTAAAACTCTAACAGCATCTGTGAAGAGTAAAAAAAAGTTAACGTTTCGAGTCCGTATGAATCTTCTTCAGAGCTAATGAGAAGGAAAGATGTGATGAAATTTATACTGTTTAAGGGGTTTAAGTCCACCATCTACAAGGCACAAGTCAGGAGTGTGATGGAATACTCCCCATTTGCCTGGATGAGTGCAGCTCCCACAACACTCAAGAATGTGAACACCATCCAGGACAAAGCAGCCTGCTTGATTGGCACCACATCCACAAACATTCACTCCCTCCACAACCAACGCACAGTAGCAGAAGTGTGTACTATCTACAATATACACTGCATCACCAAGGCTCCTTCAACAGCACCTTCCAAACCCACGACCACTACCATCTAGAAGGACTAGAGCAGCAGGTGGATGGGAATGCCACCGCCTGGAAGTTCCCCTCCAAGTTACTCACCATCCTGACTTGGAAATATATCACTGCTCCTTCACTGTTGCTGGGTCAAAACCTTGGAACTCACTTCCTAACAGCACTGTGGGTGTACCTACACCACATGGACTGCAGCGGTTCAAGAAGGCAGCTCACCACCACCTTCTCAAGGGCAATTAGGGATGGGCAATAAATGCTGGCCCAGCCAACAAAGCCCACATCCCATGAATAAATAAAAATAACATATATAAGCAGCCCTGCCCTAAGCTCACAATCTGTATTGCCTCCACGATGAAGCCATGGATGGTGAACCATGCCCACTGGGGGGTGGCTTGCAGTACCATGGATGCCTCATCACTTCTAAACAGGTGTGTATTGCGTCTGAAGAACTGGTGCTACTGAATTCCGAGTCCTTGGGTGGAATCGTCCCAGATTTCAGTAAGTGCAGTAGTGAGCAGGAAAAGGAACATCTTACCCACCGGTCGCAATGGCGGGTTTTCATGTCGTATCCTCCCAATCCCGCCTCATTAATTATGCATTCCCAGGAAACACGTCATTTCGATGGTGGGTGGGCTCTCATTAAACTGCCATGCTGTCACCTCATCGCTTCATCACGCCAGCTCCATGTTGAAAGTGCAGTCCGTGCACACACTTCTCAGTGCTTCCTCGTGTTTCTGTAGCATGGTGGTTATCACGTTCACCGAACATGAAAAACGGCCCTGGTTTGAAACATGATCCAAAAGCTCTTCATTTAAATGTGAACCGAATTTCGATAATTCACTTGTTAAAAATAGTGATAGTGTCGCTGGACTAGTAATCCAGAGTCCCAGGGTAATGCTCTGGGGACCCAGGGTCGAGTCCTGCCATGGAATTCGAATTCAATAAAATATCTGGAATTAAAGAAGTCTAATGATGACCATAAAATCATTGTCAATTATTGTAAAAATCCATCTCAGTGCTTCAAACCCAGGACTGCTACACAGAAGAAATGGCCCCAAAAGGCAAGAAGACAGCAGCCCCCCTGATTTAGTGATGTGTCCCTCATGTGTCATAATGTCCTCTACCCCCTCTGTGGCCACAGGAGGGACAGCAACATCACCAATCTAGCATGGGAGGCAGTGGCAGCGATGGTCAGTGCCAACACCCTGCAAAAGAGGACAGCCACCCAATGCCGCAAGAGGATAAATGATCTCCGTTCCTCCAGGGTAAGTCACTCTTCTCATCACTCTCAACTCACACACTCACAAACTCATCACACATCCACAAGGATGTGTGACTCCTTGCCAGTTCAAGGGACATCACCATTCACTCTCTCACATACACCTTCAAAGTCCTTATCCCGTCCATGGTACCACTCACCACCCACACATACCAGGCATCCTTCTCATCCTGCCAGACAGGCCTCCTGCTTACACTCTCACCATCTGTATTCATGCAGACAAGCTGGCACACAAGGGGTAGAGGTTGCAGACTGACAGAGGAGTATCTGAAATCAAGGTTCTCACAGACTTTTAAAACAGAGCCATTCAGCCGGCCAGTGAGGATCTGGACCGTTCCTGTGCTGCCGGTGAGGTCGGTGCTGCTCTACCAAGTGAGGATACAGCAGTGCAACATCCATCAGACAACTATGCTGTGAGTGATGGATCCTCTTTCACAGGCCACTGCCGGCACTAATTATCTCCCCTTGCTTTCGCAGGCACATCTGGGAAACAGCGGAGTCCATGACCCAGGGCTTCCAATCAAGCCCCGAAGACACATCAGAAGAAGAACCTGATGACACCCTCATTGAAGACCCATCACAGCGCTCACCCACACTCTTCACCAGCACAGAGACAAACCTGGGACCTGGATCACAATCTGGTGAGCACATCGCACATTCTGATCCACAGCAGGCAGAGTCAGGGACCTCCCAGATTTCTGGCACTCAGAGAACTGCCGGATACCAGAAATCTGCTGAGTCCGAGTCAGATGACGAGTCTCTGGATTCAGTCATGTCACAGTTGCTGGAGCTGCAAAGACAAGCTCGGGAACATCAGGAAGGGATGTCCGCTGCGCTCCTCAGATTACAAGGCACGATGGAGGAGTCCGTCCACCTTCAGTCTGAGGTGATAGTGCCAGCATGCCAGTGCATCGTGGTCGATATTGGTAGGATGGCGGCCGCCATGGAGACCTTGGTCCAGGATATCGGTCCCGCACTGCTGCGTGGGCTGAACTCCATCACTGACACCATGGCCAGCTCAATCTCACTCCAGCCTCCCCTTCCCCTCAAGGAGTCAGCTAGGATCCTCGGGTACCCGTAGGGATGAGGACCAGCAGATGCGCTCTCCAAGGTCATCCACCCAGGTGACTCAGAGTGTCAGGCCAATCCAAATCCCTACTTCATGTGACCCCAGCAGCTCCAGCTCCACAGGCCAAGGTGGGTGCCACTGCCACACAGCAGGACCCCGAAAGCAGGCCAGGGCCCTCCAGGTCTCGTCCCTCCAGAGGACACCCGCCAAGGTCATCACAGAGTGTTGCAGTCAGCAGGCTGCCCCACCTCCGCTGTGAATGTCAGGGGTGCACCAAGGCAGGGTTAGCAAGGTTAAAAAGGTGTAACTCTTTAGTTACAAACCAAATAAACTAAACTAACAAATTCAGGGACAAATTAAAAGACAGTCCTTCAAAGGGAAACTGCAAAAACATAAGACAAAATTTAAAGGAAACTTACCAACATTAAAACAAAATATGATTAATGGAGTCTATAAAATACCCCAGTCCCCGGAGTGCCTACTGAGCACAGAAAGCCTCGATGGTGCTGGTGGACACCATGTGCACCCTCTCCAGGGACACCCGGCTATGAAGAGGGGCAGTCAGGCCGGACGACCCCCTTGATCGCCTGCTGTCTGGACCTGTTAATGGCCAACTTGGCCAGGCCCAGGAGCAGGTTCACAAGGAGGTCCTCCTCCCTACCCACCTCACTCCCATTCTCCACATCGGATGCTCATAAATCAGGAGTATGAGACTGAAGTGCAAAAAAAAACAGCAAACAATTTTCAAGAAATTAAAAAGGGGGTTCAGCCTACAACAATTAACATATGCCTAGTCCGTGGGCTCCAGTAGCCCACAAAAAATGCAGGCGTCTTGTATGGTTGTATGGGACTGCTGCGTGCAACACCCTCCACCCCAGGTCAGTGATGGTAAAGGGGAGGACACCCTTGTGGAGAGACCTCCACTGGGGACCTCCACTGCTGGACGGCAACAGGGCACGCCAGGGTGTGTCCAGGCGGTGGGCGAGGGCAAGGAAGTGAAGGGTGTGCAGCAGCAGCCCATACAGGAAACCCTTCTGCACCAAGCTAAAAGCCACAGAGGGCGTTTCCGCAAGGTGACTCAGGTTGTGGGGCTCCAGCTCCAGAAGTAGGGTTCAGGGCTTGGGGCCAATGTTAAATTCTGTCCAAACAGGGGTACACTCGGACGGAAGACTACTGCGCATCAGAGTGTGCTCAAGACCACATATGACATCAAGGCCAAGCATCAACCGTTCTAAGGTCATGGATGGCACTGGCCACAAGCTGGGCATCCACCGACACGCGATGCACCAACTCTTGTGGAAGCATCCAGCCCACTCCTCCGCCATCCAGTACGTCCCTGATTCTCATCACCCGGGCAGCCACAGCCCTCCTCTCCGCCGGCCACCGAAAATGGCAGAGGCGTGGATCCCTGAGCAGCAGCTGTCTGACAAAAGCCACTACTTCTGACGGTGGGCAGCTATGGCACAAGGCGACCATGTTCCAGACTTTGACCTGATCCTGGCAAAAGACGGGTAAAGCCTGCAAGGAGCCACGAAGTCCCCTCAGGTCTACAAACAGGAGCTGCACGTCATAATTCAGGCCATGTGCCTGGTGGAAGAAATACATTACCAGGGCACACCATCTCAGAGGAGGCTCTACCTAAAAGTATCACTGCAGGGCCTGAAAGCGGAAGGTCGCCACCTCGGTGCGTAGGCACACCATCGCCTGACTGCCCTCCCTAAATGGGAGACTCAGCACCTCAGCAGTGACCCAGTGCAGACTTTTGTCCCAGAAGGAGTTGACAAGCATTCTCTGGATTTTTGTGACAAACTCCTGGGGGACAGGTCAAAGTGACCAGCCAGCACCACAACATGGCGGCAATCAGCTGGTTTGTGACCAGCACTCGACCCGGGTCAAACAGCACTCGGAGCAGTCCTGTTCAGCACCGCAGGCCCCCAGCCAGTTCACCAGCCAGGATTCCTCAGCTGGGCAGAGGTGAACCCTCAAGTAGAGGAGGCTGGTCCAGCTCCAGGTGAAAGGCCTGAGCATCTCGAGTATGGGGTCCATCTGCCACTGACTGACCAGGAGTCCAGAACAGTTGTCCCAGTTGATCCTGGCAGAGGGCATGGCAGAGTAGACCTTCTGCTTCAGGTCAGCTGGGTCAGTGAACATGAGGAACATGTCATCGGCATAAGCAGAGAGGACCAATCTGATGCCTGGCCTGTGCAGAACTAACCATGACAACCTCCTCTGCAAGAGGCGCAGGAAAGGCTCCACGCAGACAGAATACAATTGGCCAGACAGGGGGCAGCCCTGATGCACCCCTCTCCCAAAGCAAAGGGGAGCGTCAGGGTCCCGTTAACCTTAACCTATGGCAGCGTACAAAAATTGGATCCAGGTGACGAAAGGCATCTTGAACCTGAATGCTCGCAGAGTCCTGAATAAATATTCGTGATCCACCCTGTCGAATGCCTTCTCCTGGTCAAGACAAGAAGGTGCTCGACAGACCAGTTGTCTGGGAAAAGTGGATGATGTCTCAGACCAGAACGGTGTAGGACTGGTCAGGGTGGATCGTGTGGTCCAGCACGGTGCAGAGGCGAGAAGACATTGCCCTGGCAAAGATCTTGTAATCCATGCTGAAGAGGGAGACTGTACGCCAGTTCTTAAAGTGGTGGAGATCCTCCCCCTCTTAAGCAGCAGGGCAAACACAGCCTTGCATCACGGGAGGGGCATCTCCCCGGTCTCAATACTCTCTCCCAGGACCCCCGCGTAGTCGTTCCCCAGGATGTCTCAGGACGCCCTGAAGAACTCCACGGTCAGCCCGTTCAGCCCTGGGGATTTGTCCCTGGAGAGAATGTCGAGGGCACCGATCAGCTCTCCGAGAATTATAGGGGAGTCAAGCTTTCCGGCGCCCTCCGGGTTGACCTGCGGCAGGTCATCCCACAGAACTCTGCGAGCATCCTTGCTGGATGGATCCAGAGAGAACAGGGCGGTGTAATAGTCTCAGGTGTTGGCCTTGATGCCCTCCGGATCTGAGACAAGGGATCTGTCGTCGGCCAGCAGTGTAAGGAGCTGCTGACTGACTCTGTGCCTTTTTTCCAAGCAAAAAGAAGGGGGAGCCGCAGTCCAGGTCCCGGAGGAGCTGGATCAGTGGCTTCATGTACGTGCTGCAGTACCCGAGTTGCAGGTCCCATAGCGCACCCTTCTTCTCTTCGTATGCCAGCAACAGGGCCGGGTCCGCATCAGGCTGATGGAGACCTGCCTCCAGGTCAAGCACCTCCTTCTCCAACTCCTCAACCCTGGATTTCCACCTGTCAACCCCCTCGCGTACTCCTGACAGAAGATGCAGACGTGAGTCTTGCCCACGTCCCACCATAGCCTCAAAGAGGGGAAGTCTCCCCGCTTCCTTCTCCAGCTGGCCCAGAAACAACGGAACGAGTCAGGAACCGCTCGTCCTCCAGTAGCAGGTTGTTAAAGTGCCAGTGCACATCTGAGCGCAGAATGGAACGGGTTCCCCCCCCACCAGACAGTGGTCCAAACACGGCACCTGCTGCACAGAAGCCAACAGAACACGGGACACAAATGCCTTGGGAACGTAAAGGCAGTCGAGTCTGGACGCTCCGACTCCAGATGACATGAAAGTGAAAACCAGGGAGTCAGGATGGAGATGTCGCCAGACATCCATCAAGTCGAAGGACGCGACCAGGTCCTTGGCTTACTCACACCGAGGGTGTGGTGCTGGGCACCGTGACAGTCCCGGGCCTCGAGGGTACATTTGAAATTCTCCACAAGGAAATGCACTCACCCGCATCGATGACACTGAGATGAGTTGACTTCCTCAAGAAGCTTGCATGTGGTTGCACACCCAAGGGAGCGTACACATTGACAAAGTGAAGTGCCGTGCCCCCTAGGCGCACAGTCAGGTGCAGCAACCGGCCTGGCACCGGCTCCTTGACCCTCAAGATCTCCGGCTGAAAATTTTGGGTCAACAAAATAGCCACCCCGCCAGAATGGAGGCTGGGTGACTCATGCAGACCCCCCCTCACCACTCAAACAGCCACTTAACTTTGTCTCCCGGGATGGTATGGGTTTCCTACAGGAAGCACACCACATACTTCCCGTTCCTGAGGACTGAGAAGTTCTGGAAGCTGCGCAGTGCGTCCCTGCTGCTGTGACTGTTGAGGCTGGCTATGGTAGTCTTCATTGCCACAAGTGTTTAACCCATCACCAACACCTCAGATAATGCAAGAGGAAGAGGAGTATTAAGCCTTCCTCTCCTTCAGGAGCCCAGCGAGAAACGAGCGACCCTCCGCCGGGCATTCCAGTCCAGCCCAGGGGCCTGGAGGACCTTGTGGGTGGACCAGAACACCAGAGGAAAAGAACGCCACCCATCCAAGACCGACTGGACCATCTCGGTGATCATGATTACTCACTAAAAAATCCTGGAGCTCCCGTGCAGGAATGAGAGGAGAATTGATGGGGGGCGGGGGCACCAGGACATCCACCAGTTCACCCAACAATGACTCTACGTCATCCCCAGTGCTCACCACCGAAAACCCCGTCCTCCTCCAGGTCGTCGCCTCCAGCTTCCAGCCCCTCCCCCGTATAGAGTACGGGGGCTGGTTCGGAGCTGCGATTTGGCTCCACCTCCACCTCAATACCACCCCTAGGATCAAGGGCAGAGGGGTTTTCCCCAGTCCCTTGTTCCAGTCCTGGGCCACAGGGCAGTGGCAGCTCAGAATGCCGCTCCGCCCCAGTCACCAGGTCACCCGGCAACTCCAGAAAAATCTCCAGATCTAAAACGGAGGCGGCCGGTGCAAAAGGTTTGGGGGGGAGTGGGGAAGACTTCCTCACCACCATCACACAAGGAGCCAGTGCTTGGGGCTATAAAGGGACTGCTGCAGTCCACTGGCAGGTCAGATGGCATCTCAGGGATGCAAGGTGGATCAGAGTGGTGTTCTAGTGCAAGGATGAAACCCTCACCAACCCCATAGGGGCCCTGCTCAAGGGGCCGCGGCAAGGTGTCAGGGATTTGAGCCCTCGACAAAGGGCAGAGGGCGGACATACGGGGCGGAGACACCACTGCCTTTTCATCGGGGAAGGAGTCACATTTGACCTCATGAGTCACGAGGTCCTCCTCCTCCGAAGATTGGTGCCTTTTCCGAGGTAGCCTGGGGGGTGGGAAGACTTCCATCTCCAAAGTCTCCGCTGCCTTATCCAGCACCTCCGGATGCTCCGTCCTGTGGGGTTTGGGCAGGTCAATCCTTTTAAGGAGACTACAGGCTTGGGGTTGCAAGCGCTATCGCCGTCGGTGCCGGGAACTTGCACAGGGACAACACCGGGCCCAGCACATGGAAATGAGGTGCCCACGAGCCTGAGGGGACTCACTGCCATGTCGCAGGGCCCAGCACTCAGTGCTGAGGTGCCCATGGGCCTGGGATCACGCACTGCCACATTGCTGGGCCCAGTACTCGGTGCTGAGGTGCCCACTAGCCTGGGAGCAGGCACTGCCATGTCGCCGGGTCCAGCACTCGGCGTAGGGGTGCCCATGGGCCTGGGAACAAGCACTGCCATGTCGCCAGTTCCAGCACTTGGCGCAGGGGTGCCCATGGGCCTGGGATCACGCACTGCCATGTCGCCGGGTCCAGCACTCGGTGTAGGGGTGCCCATGGGCCTGGGCGCAAGCACTGCCATGTTGCCAAGCCCAGCACTCGGCGCAGGGGTGCCCACAGGCCTGGGAGGATGCACTGCCATGTTGCCAAGCCCAGCACTCGGCGCAGGGGTGCCCACAGGCCTGGGAGGATGCACTGCCATGTTGCCAAGCCCAGCACCCGGTGCTGAGGTGCCCATGGGACTGGGAGCAGGCGCGGACATGTCACTGGGGCCGGATGTTGTATTTTCCCCCCAGCCGGCATTTTCATAGGCCTGGGGATCAAGGCAGGTTTGGAGTGTTTGAGGGGCTTGGAGGGGCGGCTTCTATGTGACGGGACTTCCTCCGCGCCCTCTTACGGTGCAGGGTCCCCCTCTGCCCCACCGGCAGCCGAGGTGATGGCAGCTGCCAACGGCTCTCCCCCTCGCAGAGAGGGAGATGGAGTGGTGGCGGGGGGAGGAGCGGCAGTGCCTGAATGTTGCTAGTAGCCTTGGAGGCGGGGCAGTTCTTTCTTATGTGCCCCACCCCTAACAGGCATGACTCCGCAAGCCATCCGCCAATCAGAATGTAGTTGGTGGCCACCCCTCAAGGTGACATCAAACCCCCCTTGGTGCACTCCTCTCAGGCCAGGTGAACGAAAACGAAGGGAGGTGGTGTGGGGGGATGTGTGGGGGGGGGGTGTGGGGGAGGTGGTATGGGGGGGTTGGAGGTTGGTGTGGCAGTGGGGGGAGGTTGTGTGGGGGGGTGTGTGGGGCAGGTAGTGTGGGGGAGGTGGTGTGGGGGGGTTGGGGGTTGGTGTGGGGGTGGGGGGAGGTTGTGTGGGGGGGTGTGTGGGGCAGGTAGTGTGGGGGAGGTGGTGTGGGGGGGTTGGGGGTTGGTGTGGGGGTGGGGGGGAGGTGGTGTGGGGGTGGGGGGGTGCTGATGTGTGGGGGTTGGGGGGGAGTTGGTGTGGGGGGATGGGGGGAGATGGTATGGGGGAGGTGGTGTGGGGGGAGGGGTGAGGTGGTGTGGGGGGGTGGGGGAGGTGGTGTGGGGAGAGGGGTGAGGTGGTGTGGGGGTGGGGGGGAGGTGGGGGGCAGGTGGTGTTGGAGGGTGGGGGGGAGGTGGTGTGGGTAGGTGGGGGGGAGGTGGTGTGGGAGGGTGGGGGGAAGTGGTGTGGCGGGGAGGGGGTAGGTGGTGTGGGGGAGGTGGGGGGGAGGTGGTGTGGGAGAGTGGGGGGAGGTGGTGTTGGGGGAGGGGGAGGCGGTGTGGGGGAGGTGGGGGGGAGGTGGTGTGGGAGGGTGGGGGGAGGTGGTGTGGCAGGGAGGGGGTAAGTGGTGTGGGAGAGTTGGGGGGAGGTGGTGTGGCAGGGAGGGGGTAGGTGGTGTGGGAGTGGTGGGGAGGTGGTGTTGGGGAGCTGCTGTGGGGGTGGTGGGTGGGAGATGGTGTGGGGGAGGCGGTGTGGAGGGGAGGTGGTGTGGAGGTGGTGGAGGAGGTGGTGTGGGGGTTGGGGAGGTGGTGTTGGGGTTGGTTGTGGAGTTGGTGTGGGGGGTGGGGGGAGGTGGTGTTGGGGTGGTTGGGGAGGTGGTGTGGGGGTGGTGGTGTTGGGAGAGATGTTGTGGGGGTGTGGGGGGTGGGGGAAGTGGTGTGGGAGGGTGGGGAGGTGGTGTGGGGGTGTGGGGGAGGTGGTGTGCGGGTTTTGGAGAGCCGCTGTGGGGGTGTGGGGGAGGTGGTGTGGGGGATGGGGGAGGTGGTGTGTGGGGGGGTGGGGAGGGGGTGTGGGGTGGTGTGGGAGGGTGGCTGGGCCAGCTCCTTTCCCTGTTGCAGCATCAGATTATAAAGGGTGCAGCAGGCGCCCTTTGAGGACTATATTGCTGGACTCCACATTACTGGACCAGGCACCAGAAACTCATCTTCAGCATCCCGGTGGTCTGCTCCACCAAGGTATCAGTTGCAGCATCGTTGTACCTTAGCCCTGCTGCAGCCTGAGACCACCAGATGAGTCCCATCAGCCACGTTCTCAGCAGGTAGCTGTTGTCCCCAAGGAGCCATCCCTGCAGCCTCTGTCAATCCTGGAAGACGTCAAGGATCTGAGACTGACTGAGAATGTAGGAGTTGTGGACATTCCCTGGGAATCGTGCACAGATCTGAAGGATGCATTTGTAATGATCGCACACCAGCTGAACACTCAGCAAGTGGAAGCCCTTCCGGTTGACATTGTTAGCCGCATGTTGCCATGGAGATCTGAGCGTCATGTGAGTGCAGTCGATGGCACCCTGCACCTGTGGGAAATCTGAGATCTTGGCAAATCCCAGCGCTCTTGTATCCTGGCTTTCCTGGTCCCAAGCGAAATGCACAAAGTTGAATGCCCTTATGAAGATGGCATCCGTGACCTCATGGATGCATTTGTGGGTGGAGGCTTGCGATATCCCATAGAGGTCACCTGTGGAACCCTGAAAGGAGCCACTGGCATAAAAATTGAGCGCCAAGGTTACTTTCACAGCCAGAGGCAGTGGATACCTTCCATATCCCCTTGGCGCCAAATCCTGCAGTAGCTGGTAGATATAACTGATCAGTTCCCTAGACATGCGCAGTCTTCAGCAACACTGGTTCTCAGTCATCTGCAGAAATGACAGATGCCATCTATAGACCCTGAGTTTAGCTAGGCACCAATGAGCGATGGCTCTTCAGCGGTGTGTGCAGGAGCCCCTGCCATCCCTTCTTCCTGAGGGTGCTGCTCTTCCCTCTGCCCAGCCAGGCGCCTCCATCTCTTTCTTTTCCTTTGTCTCTGCTCTCTGTAAGCCACGAAGGATACAGCTGGTTCACCAGGCTCCATGCTCCTAACGTATTCCTCCCGCAGGATGAAAGAGAGAGACATTGGGTTAGCTTGCATGTTCTACGAACCTCTCTTGGTTAAGTCTGAAGGTCCCTCAAAACACATCCCAGAGAATGCAGACCATTCTTGGACGGCTAGAGTTTACGACGCTGCATGGATGCCTGAGACCCACCCAACTCCACCCCCCTCCACCTGACTGATTGGTGGCAGCTTCACCCACTGGACTGCCTGCTGTGCTCTCAGCTCACGCACAGGTATTCTCCTAACCCGCACTGCAAGGCTGCACTGTTAGCTTGAACCATGGGGGAGACTGGTCCAAACCGGGATGATGACAATGCAAGGGGCTGTGAGCACCTCCACCAGTGATTGTTCCATGGCCAGCTTTAGCGAGGAGATTGTACAATGTGCCCAGTTGTCCAGCTGTTCTGCAGTCCACTAAAACACTTATTCGTTTGTAGTCTGTGCCCGTGGAGTGAAACGTTCTGGAGCACGTGTTGGCAATTTCATGCCTCTGCGTTGCTTGAGTGGACAGATAAGCAAGCAGCCATAATTGGCCAGAAGATGAAAACAAGTGACATAAAGTGAGGTGTTGTGCACAAGGAGGCGCAGCCAAGTGACTAATTTATTCAATCATCTAATTGTATTTCCAATTTGTTATATCAGTGGGTTTAATGCTTCATGATCTTAGCTGATCTATGGCAAGATTATGAGCAATATCTAATTTGGAAGGCATTAGCAGGAAAGATTACAGAGGTTGCCTTGAAGTCATGGCTGAGAGATAAGAATAATGAGTATGGAATGTGTGAACTCAGAGAGGGCATAAACAAACAGATGTAGAAAGTGAATGAGTTGAAGGTCCCACAGTTTAAAAGGAGCGCTATGCATTAAATCAATTTCAGTTGTGTAATAGAATAAATGAGACAAGCGAATAACATGAATGTCAGTGCCACTGGCTACAATGCGTAGGTGTATGTGGAGCGCAACATGATCACATCACAACCACATCTGCAGTGAGCGTATCTTGAGGAACTCAGGTCGGAGTTGTTGAGCTGTAGTCTGGGCAGCTGACATTGCAGTACGAACATATAAACATACGAAATAGGAGATGAAGTAGGCATTCTGCCCCTCGAGACTGCTCCACCATTCAATAAGATCATGGCTGATCTGTTTGTACTTCAAATTCCACATTCCCATCTACCCTCCCGATAATCTTGGATTCCCTTGCCTAACAAGAATCTATCTACGTCCACTTTAAAAATATTCAATGACCCCGCCTCCACCATCATCTGAGGCAGAGAGTTCCAAAGTTGCACAACCCTCTGAGAGAAAAATTTTTTCCTCATCTCTGTCTTAAAATGGCAACCCCTAATTTTAAATCAGTGCCCCCTAGTTCTGGACTCACCCACAAGAGGAAACATCCTTTCAATACCATTCAGGATCTTATATACTTCAATCAAGTCATCTCTCACTCTTCTAAACTCCAGTGGAAACAAGCCCAGCCTGTCCAAACTTTCCTCATAAGACAATCCGCTCATTCCAGGTATCAATCTAGTAAACCTCCTCTGAAACACCTCCAATGCATTTACCTTCTTCCTTAAATAAGGAGACCAAAACCGCACACAATATTCAAGATATGGTCTCACCAATGCCCTGTATAACTGAAGCACAACATCCTTACTTTTATGTTCAATCCATCTCAAAATAAAGGATAACATTCCATTAGCCTTCTTAATTACTTGCTGTACCTGCATACTAACTTTTTGTGACTCATGCACTAGAGCACCTAGATCCCTCTGCAGCTCGGAAATCTGCAGCCGTTCTCCATCTAAGTAATACTCTGCCTTTTTATTCTTCCTTCTAAAGTGCACAACTTCATATTTTTCCACCTTATGCTCCTTCTGTCATATTTTTCCTCACTCACTCAACATATCTATATCCATTTGCAACTTCCTTATGTCCTCTTCACAACATACTTTCCTACCTCTCTTTGTGTTATTTGCAAATTTAGCTATCATGCCTTCGCTTCCTTCATCTAAGTCATTGATATAAATTATAAAAAGTTGAGGCCCCAGCACAGACCCCTGCGGGATCCTTCACTCATCACATCCTGCCAATCAGAAAAAGACCCATTTATGCATACTCTCTGTTTTCTGCCAGCCAGCCAATCTCCTATCCAGGCTAATATGTTACCCCCTGCACCATCAGCTTTTATTTTCAGCAATAGCCTTTTATGCGGCATTTTATCAAATGCCTTTTGGAAATCCAAGTACAGCACAGCTACAGGCTCCCCTTTATCCACTGCACATTTTACTCCTTCAAAGATCTCCAATAAATGGGTTAAACATGATTCCCCTTTCACAAAACCACATTTGGGAGATGTGTTCCTCTCCAGAAACAGGGTTCAGGTGTCTCCTCATGGCTTTGGGATATAAGCACAAGTGCAACCCTACTGTGTCCATGTCACCTTTTTGAGAGGTTTCCGTGTGCTGCCACGAGCACCATCCCAGCATCTGCAGATGTGGTGGGGGCAGGCTGCTGTTCTTGTTGCCTCATGGCCTTTGATGATTATGATGGACATCATCTAACAACGACTGGCCTGGATGAGCTAGGGCAACTAAGGGTCTCCTACGACAGTGCAGAAGCTTCCTCTGTGGCCACTGCTGCAGGCCGAGTCTGGGTCACTGGCAGAGAGGTTGGGGAGCCCCTGCACACTCACAGTGCCTTAACAACTCTCAAATGTGTCGGGCTGCAGCTGTCCCAACCTCTCACTGCAATATAACACTTCCTTGCTTCCAAATGATTGGGTTGCACCTTGAAGGGCATTCACGGGCACCGGCAACCTCTCACTGACCCACCACAGCTGAAGTGAGCCCATGGTGCCAGTGATGGTGAGCAGGTTTGCCGCAATACTTGGGGGTGGGGGGGTGGGGAGTGGTATGGAGTGGAAGAGATGGGAGGAGAGGGAAGGAGTGGAGGGGATGGAGGGTACAGCAGGGAGCAAGGTGGGGGGGAGTGGGGGCATATATAAATAAGGGGAAGTGGAGGAAGGTTTGGGCTGAGACAGGGAACTAAGAGGGCTGAGAAGAGAGGAGGGTTGTGATAGGGAACGAGGAAGGAAGTGGGGAAGAGGGAGGAGGAAGGTAGCGAGGGGACGGGGAGGAAGGGAGTCATAGGGAGGGGAGAAAGGAAGTGGGGTTGGGGGAGGGGGAGAAAGGAAGAAGGGAGAGGAGAAAGGGAGTTAGGGGGGCAGAAGGATGTGGGGCGAAGAAGGGTGTAGGGGAGAAGAAGGGTGTGCAGGGGGATGGGAAGGAGTTGGAGGGAGGCAGAGAGAAGGAGCGGAGGGAGGGGGAGTGAGGGAGTCAGGGAAGGGTGAGAAAGGGAGTAGGGGAGGCGGAGAAAGCGAGTTGGGGTAAGGGGAAAGGGACTGGGAGGAGGTGGAAGGTAGGAGTAAGAGGGAGGATGAGGGAATCAATGGAATGGAGTGGAGGGAGGGGGACTGAGGGAGTGGGGTGGAAGGAGGGAAGGAACGGAGGCAGTGAAGGAGTGGGGGGAGGAAAGGCATGGTGTGGAGAGGGAAGGAGGGATTGGGAGGAGGGGGATGGAAGGAGTGGAGGGAGGGGAGGAAGGGACTGGTTGTAATGGGAGGGAGTGGGTGGAAGGGAGGGAGGGAATTGGTGGAGGGGCAGGGAGGGAGGAGCAGGCACAGAATGGCAGGGGGCAGGAAGAAAGTAGGGGGAGGGAGGGAAACGGGGGTACTGGAAAAGGAAATGAGTCCAAGGGAGACAGGAAGAAGTGAGGTGGGGGGCAGGGAAGGAGTGGGAGAGGGGGGAGGAGTGGGAGGGGGCAGGGAGAGAGTGAGGGGCAGGGAGGGAAGGGAGCAAGTGGGGGTGAAAAGAAGGGAGGAAGTGAAGGGAGGAAGAAGGAGGGAGTGAAGGGAGGGGGATGGAGGAAATAGGGAATGGAGGGGAGAGTGAGGGAGTGTATAGAGGGGGAGGGGGTGGGAGTGGGGCGAAGGGGAGGGAGGGAGTGGGGAAAGGGAGAGTGAAGGAGTGGGGAGAGGAGAGTGGAAGTGGGGATGGACTGTGGGGCAGGAGGAGTGGGGTAGGGGAAGGAGAGAGTGGGGGTGAGGAAGGAATTGGGGAGGCAGGGAGTGGGGTGAGAAGGGGAGAGAGTCAGGGGAGAAGGGGAGAGAGTTGGGGAGAAGTAGGAGGGAGCAAGTGGGGAGAGGGGGAGGGAGGGGGTGAGGGGAAGGGGAGGGGTGAGGTGGGAAGAGGGGGAGGGAGCAAGTGGGGGAAGGGGAGGGAGGAAGTTGGTGAAGAAGAGCGAGGGAGTGGGAGGAAGGGAGAGAGGGAATGGGGGAATGGCAGGGGGAGGGAGTGCAGAGTGGGGAGGGTGGAGGGGGTAGGAGTGGGGCGAAGGAGAAAGAGGGAGTGGGACGGGGAAGGAAAGCAGTGGGGAGAGCAGAACAGGAGTTGAGGGCATGGAGTGTGGGTGGGAGTGGAGTGGGGAAAAGGGGAAGGACAGAGTTGGGGGGGGTGGAAGGGCATGGGGGAGAGGGGTAGGGAGCGGGGGAGTGAAGAGGGTTGGAGGAGGGGCAAGGAGAGAGTGGGGGAATGGAGATGAAGGGAGCAGGGTGGAAGGGGAGGGAGGGGGTGGGAGTTGAAGGAGAGGGTGGGGGCAGGGATGTAAGGGGATGGAAGGAATGGGGGACAGGAGGAGTGTGGGGGTTGGAGGTAGGGAGTGGGGAGGAAGGGGAGAGAGGGAGGGGGAGTTGAAGGAGAGGGTGGAGGCAGGGATGTAAGGGGATGGAAGGAATGGGGGACAGGAGGAGTGTGGGGGTTGGAGGTAGGGAGTGGGGAGGAAGAGGAGAGAGGGAGGGGGAAGGGGAGTGGAGCAGGGTGTGGCAAGGTGTTGGAGGGAAGGGTGCAGGCAGGGGACAGGGGGAAGGGTGGAGGAAGGGGGAAGGGGGAGGGGATGGGACGGGGAGGGGGAAAGGGGGCGGGGGCAGGGGGAGGGCGGTTGCAGGGAGTGGACAAGGGGGGCAGGGAAGGGGAGAGGGAGGAGGGAAGGGGAGGGGATTGGGGAAAGAGGAGAGGAGTGGAGGGGAGAGGAACGGGCAGGAAGAGGGAAGTTGGGGTCAACAGGGAGGGGTAGGGAGAAAGGGAGTGGAGGGGAGGAGAAGGGGAGTGGAAGGACTGGGAAGGGGAGTTTTTGATGAGGGGGAAGGGGAGTAGAGGGGGACAGGGAAGAGTAGTGGAGGGATGGGAAAGCAGAGGGGAGACGGAGGGAGTTGAGGGGAAAGAGGGAGAGTAGAGGGGGAGGGGGGTTCAGAGGGCGGGAGCAGAGTTGGGAGGGGAGGAGGAAGAGGGAGTTGAGGGGAGAGGCAGAAGTGTGTAGGGGAAAGGGCCGGGTGAAGGGGGAAGGGGAGATGGAAATGCAGGGGAAGAGCAGAAGGGAAACAGAGGAGGGGAAGGGGAGGAATGAAGGGGAGGGGAGGAAGGAAGGTGGGAAGGTGAGTGGGTGAGGGATGGGAGAGGGAAGTGAGGAGGGGCAAGGGGTGAAGGGGAGGGCAGGAGGGGTTGGGGAAGAGCTGAGTGGCAACAGGTGGAGGAAGAGGGAGAGGGCTGGAGGAGGTGTGATGATGGGGGAGGGTGGGAGATGTTGGGGAAGGGGAGGGCAGGAAGGGTTGGGGGCGCATGGGAGTGGGTTTGAGGAAAGAGAAGGGTGGGATGGAGTGGGGGTAGTTGGGGAAGGCAGGAAGGTGGGGTGAGTAAGTGAGGGCAGGAGGGGATGGGGAGGCTGGAGGGAGTAGGGGTGAGCTATAGAGAGAGGGGATGGGGAGAAAGGGGGAGGACAGGCGGGTGGGAGGGTGTGTGGGAAGATGGGGTGGGCAGGAGGCGGTGGGGAGAAAGGGGTAGGGTGGGAGGGAGTGGGGAGAGGGGATAGGCAGGAGGATGAGGGTCAGAGGGGTTGGGAGAAAGGGGAAGGGTGGGAACGGCTGGGGGGAGAGGATGTGGGCGGGAGGGCAAGGATAGAGGGAGAGGGCAGGAGGGGATGGGGGGATGGGAGTGTGGGATGGGTTGGGGGAGATAGGGAGAATGTGAGGAGCTGGGTGGAGAGGGGGAGGGAATGGGGGAGGAGATGTGAGCAAGTTAGGGAAGGGGGGTAGTAGGATACTTAGCATACAGGTACTGTAAAGAACATATCTCTTTACTTCTGTTGGGCTGTGGATTAAAATTACAATGGTTGCAGTTTGAAAGGCATGTCTACTAGAACAGTGTGTGCGATATATAAAATGTTGCTGTCCTGGAACAGAATGTGCCATGAAAGACAGGATGGTGCTGAGGAGGAGTCTGGTCTAATGGGGAACTGCCTAGCAACAAAGTTTTAATTGGCTCCTGACCAGGTGACCAGGGTTTGTGTGAGAGCAGTGCAGCAGAATAGCTCCTAGCCTAATAGGAAAAATGAACTAAATCCTCTTTCTCCTGTGTGTGTAAGATTCCAGTAATTCTACAATAATAGCTAGCTGGCTTTTTCTCCTCATATCTCTACAACCTATTCTCTTTCTCTGAAAACCCCTGTCAAGAAGAAAATGGGAAAATCACCATTAGGGACATTGAAAGGCAAGTGCTCAACCAGTGACTAAATACTGAAAGTGCTGGAAGACCACCTGGTGTCATCGACAAAGAACTGAAAGGAATTTGGAAGACATCAATCAAAATCTACCCACCGAATCCTGCATGCCTGAATTGGTCATATTGAACTGTTTTATACCACCCTTAAAATCCATGTTTTTGTGTGTCCTATGTGTCTTGTATGTGTGTGTATAGGGATTTAAGAAGGAGGAGTGTTTAGATTATATCAGTTCATATTTCTTTCTTCTGCAACTGGTTTAAGACAAGTTGTTCAATAAACAGCTATTTACTTATTAAGTTTACAAACCCGGTGCTCATATTTTGTTAACGTAAATTAAACAATTAGATGGGTTGATCAAACTTTTTCACATTTGTTGTGGCTGGGAGAGCAGTGGGGCTTGATACTGCAGCGTGAGTCATGACAAAGTTTGAGGACTTGGATATTTTGGAACAAAAGACAATGACAATTTGGGTGTAGATTTAGTAAGTAATAAAAGCTAAAAGGAAACACTAGGTTTGTACAATCAAAAATAAGATGGCATTGGAAACTGCAAGCGGAAGTGATGCCCCTGAAGACTTTACAGGGGATCCCAAAAGCCAGGTTACTTGTATTGGCAAGTAAATTAAGAGTTGGATTGCCTGCCAAAGCTAGGAAGGCAGAGATAATCGAAGAGATGGCACAGCATTTGAAATTGGAAGGAATACCCGAGAGACTGAATTCTCCAAGGGGTGGTTCATTGGAATGGGCTCAAATCGAGTTGCAAATTAAAAAAATGGAACCGGGGCAGCAGAAAAGGAAAGAGAACGGGCATTTCAAAGGGAACAGGCAAAAAGGCAGGAGAGAGAAAGAAAACAAGAAAGGGATGAGAGTGGGGGCTTCAGGGTGGATGAGCAAAATGACCATGGCACCATGATACAGGAAGCCATTCAAGTGGGGGGAGCAAAAAGGAATGTAGTGGTAGTATGGGACAGTATAGTCAGAGGGATTGACACTGTTCTCTGCAACAAAGAACGTGTGTCCAGACGACTGTGTTGCTTGCCTGGTGCCAGAGTTCAAGACATCTGCTTGGGGATGGAGAGGAACATGCAGTAGGAGGGGGACGCCCAGTCATCAAGGTCCATGTCAGGAGAAGCAGACCGCAAAGGTCATAATCTCTGGGTTATTACTGAGCCACGTGCAAATTGGCACAGGACAAGTCAGATTAGGGAGATGAATGCATAGCTCAAATACTGGTGTGAGAGAAGTGGGTTCCAGTTTGTGGGGCACTGGCACCAATACTGGGGAAAGTGGATCTGTGCCTTTGGGATGGTGTACACCTTGGTAGCCTAGACAAGGAGTTCATACAATGTTCCAGAATAGTTTCTTAGAACAGCATGTTCTAGAGCCAACTAGAGAGCAGGCTATACTAGACATGGTATTGTGCAACAAGATGGGATTAATTAATGATCTCATAGTGAAGGTGCCCCTAGGTAGCAGTGACCATAATTTGCTTGAACTTTACATTCAGTTTGAGGGAGAGAGGAGTGGGTCCAAGACTATGTTTTTAAACTTAAATAAGGGCAATTATGAGGGCATGAAAGCAGAGCTGGCTAAAGTGAATTGGTAAATTAGATTAAGCGATAGGTCAATAGAGATGCAGTGGTAAACATTTAAGGAGATATTTCAGGATATACAGAATAGATACATTCCAACGCAAAAGAAAAAGTCCAAGGGATGCACACACCATCTGTGGTTAACCAGAAAAGTTAAAGATAGCATCAAACTTAAAGAAAAAGTATATAATTGTGTAAAAATAGGTGGAAAGCCAGAAGATTAGACAGAATATAAGGAACAGCATAGAATGACTAAAGGATTAATAAGGGGGGAAAAATTAGAGTACGAGAGAAAGCTAGCCAGAAATATAAAACAGATAGTAAGAGTCACTATAAATATTTTAAAAAGAAATAAGATAACAAAGTGTGCGTTGGTCCTATAGAAAGTGAGTCTGGAGAATTGATAATGAAAAACAAGGAAATGGCAAATTAATTGTACAGGTATTCTGAATCAGTCTTTACTATAGAGGTTACAAGTAACATCCCAGGAGCAGCTATAAATCAGGAAATGGAAGGAAGTGAGGAACTCAGGAAAATTACAATCACCAGAGAAGCGGTACTGAGTAAATTGTTGGAGCTGCGGGTTGGCAAGTGCCTGGGTTATTTATTCCAAGGGTCTTAAAATGAATGGCCAGTGAGATAGTTGATGCATTGGATTTAATTTTCCAAAACTCCCTAGATTCAGGAAAGGTTCCATTAGATTGGAAGATAGCAAATGTAACTCCTTTATTCAAAAAGGGAGGGAAACAGAAAGCAGGAAACTACTTTCTGGCCAGTTAGCTTAACATCTGTGTAGGGAAAATGTTAGAAGCTATTATTGAAGAAGCTATAGCAGGGCACTTGGATAAGTTCAAGGTAATCAGGCAGAGTCAACATGGTTTTGTGAAAGGGAAATCATGTTTAACCAATTAACTGGAGTTCTTTGAGGAAGTGCTGTGGATAAAGGGGTGGATGTACTGTACTTAGATTTCCAGAAGGCATTTGATAAAATGCCATGTCAAAAGTTATTGTGGAAAATAAAAGCTCATGGTGTAGGGGGGCATCGATAGAAGATTGACTAGCTAACAGGAAGCTGGGAGTCAACATAAATGGATCTTCTTCTGGTTGGCAAGATTAACGAGTGGTGTGCCACAGGGATCAGTGCTGGGACCTCAACTGTTTACAATTTATATAAATGATAGGTAGGAAAGTAATTTGTGAAGAGGACATAAGGAGGCTACAAAAAGATATAGATAGGTTAAGTGAGTGGGCAAAGATCTGGCAAATGGAGTATAATGTGGGGAAAATGTGAAATTGACCATTTTGCCAGGAAGAATAAAAGGGAGCCATATTATCTAAATTGTGAGATATTGCAGAGCTCGGAGATGCAGAGAGATCTGGTTGTCCTCGTGCATGAATCGTAAAAGGCCAGTACACAGGTATAACAAGTAATTAGGAAAGCTAATAGAATGCTATCATTTCTTGTGAAGGGAATTGAATACAAAGTAGGGAGGTTATGCTTCAGTTATACAGTGCACTAGTGAGACCACATCTGGAGTACTGTGTACAGTATTTTTTACCTTATTCAAGGAAGGATGTAAATGTGTTGGAAGCAGTTCAGAGAAGGTTTACCAGACTAATACCTGGAATGGACAAGTTGTCTTATAAGGAAAGGATGAACAAGCTAGGCCTGTATACGCTGAAAGCGTAAGAGGCAACTTGACTGAAACATACAAGATCCTGAGGGATCTTGACAGGGTGGATATGGAGGGGATGTTTCCTCTTGTGGGAGAATCTAGAACTGGCGGTCACTGTTTAAAAATAAAGAGTCGCCCATTTAAAATGGAGATGAGGTGAATTTTTTTCATGAGTCTTTGGAACTGTCTTCCTGAAAAGGCAGTGGAAGCAAAGTCTGAATATTTTTAAGGCAGAGGTGGATAGATTCTTGGTAAGCAAGGGGGTGAAATATTATCGGGGGTAGGCAGGATGCAGATTCGAGGTTACTATCAGATCAGCCATGATCTTATTAAATGGTGGAGCAAGCTCGAGGGACCGGATGGCCTCCTCCTGTTCCTTGTTCGTATGAATATAAAAGTAGGGATGTTTTGCCATAGCACTGTAGGGTGTTGGTGAGACCACATCTAGAGTACTGTGTACAGTTTTGATCTCCTTATTTAAGAAAGGATAGAAATGAGTTAGAAGTAATTCAGAGAAGGTTCACTCGTCTGATACCTGGGTTGGGAGTTATCTTATGAGGAAAGGTTGGCCAGGCTGAACCTGTATACATTGGAGTTTAGAAGAATGAGAGGTGATCTTATTGAAACATAGAAGATCCTTTTTTAAAATTAATTTATGGGATGTGGGTGTCATTGGCCATGCCTGCATTTATTGTGCATCTCTAACTGCCCTTGAGAAGGTGGTGGTGAGCCTTCTTGGACCTCTGCAGTCCTGAGGGGACTTGATAGGGCAGATGCCAAAAGGATATTTCCCTTTATGGTAGAGACTAGAACTAGGGGGCACAGATTAAAAATAAGGGATCTTCAATTTAAGATGGAGATAAGAGGGAATTTTTTCACTCAGTGGGATGTGAATCTATGGAAATCTCTTGCCCAGAGAGTGGTGGAGACAGGGTCAATGAATATTTATAAGGCAAAGGTAAATACATTATTGACTAACAAGGGAGTCAAAGGTTATTGAGGGTAGGCGGAATGTGGAGTTGCGGCCAAAATCAGATCAGCCATGATCATATTGAATGGCAAGCAAGCTCGATGGGCTGAATGGCCTACTGCTCCTAACTTGTATGTACATATGTTTGTATCTTTGAGAGTTGTGTGCTTGAGAAAGCTACAGGGAATGGGGAGGAGTGAGGTCAATGGAGGGATTCGAAAGAAGGATGAAAATTCTGAAATTGATGCATTCCTTAACCAGGAGCCAATATAGGCCAGTGAGCAGAGTGGTGATGGATGCAATCAAGTTATGACATGGGCAGCAGAGTTTTGGAGGGCCTCAATTTCACTGAAGGTAGGAGATGGGAGGCTAGTCAGGACTGTGTTGGAATAGTCGAGTCTAGAGGGAACATGATGTTGCTGAGGGCTTCAACAGAAAATCAGCCGAGGCAGGGTAAGTTGAGATATTATGGAGGTAGAAATAAGTGGTCTTTGTGATGATATAGATATGTGCTGGTTAGCATGGATTGAAATACAAATCAAAGTTGCAAACAATCTAATTCAGCTTCAGACAGTTGTCAGGGAGTGGGATGGAATTGGTGGCGAGTGAAGATGAATAATGGCTTCCTTATTCCCAATATCTAGTTGGAGGAAATTTCTACTCATTCAATTCTGAATATCAGCCAAGAAGTCAGAACTAGGGGTCAATGTTTAAAAATAAGGAGTTGCTCATTTAAGATAGAAATGAGATGAAGCTTTTTCTCTCAGAGAGTTGTGAGTCTTTGGAACTTTCTTCCTCAAAAGGCAATGGAAGCAGATTGTTTGAATATTTTTAATTGAGATAGATTCTCAGTTAGAAAGAGGGTGAAAAGTTATAGGGGTAGGCAGGAATGTGGGATTGAGGTTAGATCAGCCATGATCTTATTGAATGGCGGGGCAGGCTCAAGGGGCTGAGTGGCCTACTCCTGCTCCCAATTTGTTTGTTTGTAAGATGGTGTGTTGAAATGGCAAGCGACAGGAAGGTCTGAGTCATGCTTGTGGATTGAGCAAAGGTGTTCCACAAAGTGGTCACCCAGTTTGCGCTTAGTCTCCCCAAAGTAGAGGAGACCGCATTGGGAGCAGCGAATTGAATGAAGTGCAAGTGAAGCGCTACTTCACCTGAAAGGAGTGTTTGGGGTCTTGGACAGTAAGGAGGGAGGAGGTAAAGGGGCAGGTGTTGTACCTTCTGTAATTGCATGGGAAGGGGATGAGGAGTTAGGAAGAAATGAGTTCTGTGTGGCAGGAACAGGCTGACACGATGGGTCTACCGGGACAGTCCCGTTTGTGGGTTTTGGGAAGGAGGTAGAAGCGGGCTGTCTGAGGTTAGGAGACAATGAGGTTGGAAGCTGTGGAGGGAAGATCTCCAGAGGAAATGAGGTCAGTGACAGTCCTGGAAACAATGGCTTGATGTTCAGTGGTGGGGTCATAATCCAGGGGGAGGTAGGAGGATGTGTCTGAGAGTTGGCATTCAGCCTTTGTGAGGTAGAGGTCAGTGCGCCAATAACAACAGCACCACCCTTGTCAGCAGATTTGATAACAAAGTCAGGGTTGGACTTAAGAGAACGGAGTGTAGTTCAGAAGGAGACAGGTTAGAGTGGGTGAGAGGGGCAGACAAATTAAGATGCCAATGACAATGAAAAGATCAAGAGCATGTAAGAGGCCAGAGGGAGGAATCCAGATGGAGGGAGAATACTGGATGTAGGTGAATGGATTATTGAACAGGGGGAAGGAACCCTGCCCAAAGAAGTGAGCACGGAGACAAAGAGGCAAAAGGAGAGTTCAGCATCATGCCGAGCCTGAAATTCATTGAGCTGAGGGTGTATGGGGATGAAACTGAGTCTTTTGCTGAGTACTGAACATTCAGCATCAGAGAGGGGAAGGTCAGAGGGTATAGTGAACCCATGGCAAAGGCTGGGATTAGAAGAGGAGAGGGGGGTCCAAGGGACTGGAAGGGGTGGAGGGTCCCGGATGGGCATTGGTAAGTGAATGAACAGCACTTCATCTGCCGATTGGGCACTTTATAGCCTTTTGGACTTAACATTGAGTTCAACAACCTCAGACCATGAACTCTCCCCTCCATACTTATCCCTTTTAAAATCCATTTTATTTATTTATTTATTCATACTTTTTAAACTTAATTTTAAGTTTATCCAAATTCCCCCAGCCACCCCACACACACACACCGGGCCTTCAGTCGCTTGTTTCTATGTGGTGCTTTCACAGATTGCTGACCATGAACACATTCTGCTAGTTTGCCATTATGACACTATCAGCACCCTCTTTACTCTTCACCACTTGCATTAACACTCCCTTTGCCTTGCGTCCATGACATCTTTGTCAAACCCTCCGAGTCGCAGGGTGGCGCTGTGGAGCCGACGTTAAAGCGTTGCCACTCTTGCCCCTCCCTCAGCTCCTTTGTGTAAAAAACCTCATCTCCAATGGTCACCAGAAAGCGTCGCCGAGAGCGTCACCGGCGGCATTTAAACTGGGGGAAAATAACATCAAGATTTAAAAGATCTAAAATTAGTAAATGCATCCGAGTATTTGAATACGAGTTGCTGGATCTATGTGCATCGTGGCAGCGGCAGCGGACACGGACAGTCGGGACCGTTGCGCCGTTTATTTCATGATTTAATATTCAATCGATATCTTGTTTCGCACTCCCCCGGATGTGATTTGATGGTGTTTTCTTTCCCCCCACCTCCCCCAATGTGTCGGCGATGTCCCAGTCGCCCTGCTCAGTGATCCCTCACCTGGACCTGTATAATTTCCAGTGCCCGGAGGCCGAGCTGCGCAGCCGCTATGTGCTGACCAGCCCGCGCTCGCTAGAGGCGTGCGCGCGCCGCCACCTGCAGCCCGTCCAACTGCTGCAACGGTCAGTGCGCGAACTGGCCCGGGAGAGGCCGCTAGAACCACTCCGCCAGCTCGAGCAGCGCTACCAGGAGGAGGAGAGGGAACGGAGAAGGAGACTGAGAGGTGCGTGGGGGGGGGCGGGGCGAGGTGCGTGGAGGGGGCGGGGCGAGGTGCGTGGGGGGCGGGGCGAGGTGCGTGGGGGGGCGGGGCGAGGTGCGTGGGGGGGGCGGGGCGAGGTGCGTGGGGGGGCGGGGCGAGGTGCGTGGGGGGCGGGGCGAGGTGCGTGGGGGGGGCGGCGGGGCGAGGTGCATGGGAGGGGTGAGGTGCGTGGGGGGCGGGGTGCAGGGGGAGTGGTGAGGGTGAAGTGCGGGGGTGTGGTGGGGGGGCGGGGTGGGGAGCGCGGGGTTGGGTGGGGGCGGGGAGCGCGGGATGGGGGGCTGGGCGGGGGGGGGCGGGGTGGGGAGTGCAGGGTTGGGAGGGCGGGGAGCGCGGGGTGGGGAGCGCGAGGTGGGGGGCGGGGCGGGGAGCACGGGGGAGCATGGGGCAGGGAGCGTGGGGGGCGGGGAGTGTGGGAGGGTGGGGCGGGGAACGTGGGGGGGTGAGCGGGGCAGGGAGCATGGGGGTGGGGAGCGTGGGGTCTGGGAATGGGGGCGGGGAGCACAGGAGCATGGGGGGATGCTGGTTGGGAGGAGTGGGGAATGGGGGTGAAGGAGTGGGTGAAAGGAGGGACGGGGGAGTGGGGGAAAGAAGGGACGGGGAGAAGGCGGGGCAAGGTGGGGAGAACTGCAGAGAAGGGGTTCGGGGGAATGGGGGTGGGCGGGGGGAATAAGGGGAGGGGTGGGGGACAGTTGGAGAATTGGGGGGGTGTGGTGGTGAGGTACAGGGAGAGGAGGGAGAATGGAGGGTGTTGGGAGTGCAGGCGGGGTAGGAGTGTGGGGAGAATCGGGGGCGGTGGGGAGAATGTGGGTGGGGTGGGGAGAATGGGGGAGGGGCGGGGCGGTGGGGAGAATGGGGGAGGGGTGGGGAGCGTGGGGGGGTGGGGAGCGTGGGGGGGCAGGTGGGGCGGGGAGAATGGGGGAGGGGCAGGGCGTTGGGGAGAATGGGGGGGCATGTGAGTGGGGAGAAGGAGGGAGTCGTGTCGGGTTGGGAGGAGTGGGGAGAATGGGGGTCATGGTTGTACGGAGAATGGGGCCAGGGCAATGAGGGGCAGGGTGAGTAGGGAGAACGGGGGGCAGCGGCAGTGGGGAGAATGGGAGGCGGAGGGAGTGGAGAGAATGAGAGGTGGGGCCATGGGGGGAATTGGGTTGGGGGGGGTGGGGAGAATGCAGGCGGGGTGAGGGGTGCGGGGAGAATGGGGTGCGGTGGGTTGAGGGGAGTGAGGAGAATGGGAAGCAATTGGAGAATGGGGGTGTGGCAGTGAGGGGCAGGGCAAGTAGGGAGAAAGGGGGGCAGGGGAATTGGGGAGAATGGAGGGTGGGGGTGCAGGGAGAATGGGGGGCGGTGGGGTGAATGGTGGGGGCAGGTGGGAGAGGGGAGAATGGGGGTTTGGGAGAGTGGAGAATGGTGGGGGCGGGGCGGTGGGGAGAATGGGGGTGGGGAGAAGGTGGGGCAGGTTGGGGTGAGTGCGGAGAAGGGTGGGGCGGGGGGAATAGGAGGACTGGGGCAATGGGAGGTGGGGTGGGTGGCAGTTGGAGAATGGGGGAAGTGGGGGGATGGGGTGATGAGAGGTGGGACAGGGGGAATGAGAGTTGGGGGAGGGAGAATGTGGGGTGGGGGAGTGGGGAGAATGGGAGGCAGTGGGGAGAATTGGGGGTTGGGGGAAGTGGGACGAATGGGGGTCGGTGGGAGTGGAGAGAATGGGGAATGGGGAGAAGGGGGGCGGGGCAGTGGGGAGAAGGGGGACGGGGCAGTGGGGAGAAGGGGAATTGGGGGTCGGAGGAGCAGGGAGAATGGGGGGTAGCGGGGAGGATTCGGGGGCCAGTGTGGGGAGGATAAGGGTGCGTGACGCGGAGGATGGGGCAGGGGAGCAGAGAGGATGGGAGGGCGGTGCAGGGGAGTGGGGTGTTTGGGGGCTGTGGAGCGGGGAGGATCGGGTGAACGGGGAGAATGGGAGGGCAGGGGACCAGGTGAGCGGGGAGAATGGGAGGGCAGGGGGCCAGGTGAGCGGGGAGAATGGGAGGGCAGGGGGCCAGGTGAGCGGGGAGAATGGGAGGGCAGGGGAGCGGGGAGGATGGTGGGGCTGTGCGGGGGAGCGGAGTGATTGGGGGCAGAGTTGGCACGGGGAGGATGGGGGGGTTGCGGGGAGGAGATGGAGCAGAGAAACAGGGAGAATGAGGGGCGGGGCAGCATGGGCGATGGGGCTGGGCAGAGGAACGGAGTGCATGGGGGGAGGAGAATGCATGGGGGCGGGTCGGGGGAGTGGGGAGGGATGAGGGAACGGGACAGGGACGATGAGGGTGGAGGAGCAGGGAGAATGGGGGGCGGGGTGGGGTGCTGGGAGGGCGGGTCAGTGGGGAGGTTGGGGGGAACGGGGAGGATGTGGGGGGACAAGGGAGAATGGGAGCACCGGGAAGTGGGGAAAATAGAGCGGGGGAAATGTGGGGAGGGCCGGGAGGAATGGGGAGTGGGTGGGAATGTGCACGGGCCGGGGAGAATGGAAGTGGAATGGGGAGTGGGGGGGCAGGGAGGAATAGGGAGTGAGGGGAATGGGGCAGGGAGGAATGGGGAGTGGGAGGAATGGGGCAGGGAGGACTGGGGAGTGGGGGGAATGGGGCAGCAGGGAGGAATGGTGAGTGGGGGGATTGTGGGTGTTGGGGAGGAATGGGAAGTGGGGTGGGTGGGGAGGAATGGGGAGTGGGGGAAATGTAGGGGGTTGGGGAGGAATGGGGTGTGAGTGCAATGGGGCGGGAAGGAATGGGGAGTGGGGGGAATGTAGGGGGGTGGGGAGGAATGGGGGGTGGGGGAGTAGAGGTGTGGGGGAAAGGGGAGTGGGGCGGGGTGGAGCTGGCAGGGGTGTGTGGACCGGTGAAGGGGGTGGGGGTGCAGTTGGGGCTGGTGAGTGAAAGGGGGGTTGCAGGGGGAAGAGGGAGCATTGGGGGAGGAAGGTTGGTGGAGGGTGGGGGAGTGTTGGGGACAGAATGTTGTTGGGGGGTGGAGAGCGCGGTGGAGGGGGAGTGTGGTGGGCGGTCCAAGGGATGTTGGATGGGGAGTGTGGGGCACGGGGAGTAAGGGGGTGGAGGAGTGCGGGTGGGTGGGGGAGGGGTAGTGCGGGTGGGTCAGGATTAGGAATAGGGTGGTTGTCAGGAGGGGTGTTGGGGAGCGGGGGTGGGAAGGGGGAGAGAGGGGTGGGGAGTAATGAGGACTGGGGGAGGGGGGAGTGGAGGTTTTGAGTTGGTAATAGTGTAGCTTGGCCAACTTACGCCTCATACATTTTTTTTTTATTATGGCCCTATTTGCTGCTAGCCCTTGTTTCCTCTACCTTCCACTTTTTCTAGTTTTCTGTCTTTCATTTCTCCCTTTGTTTCTCTCCCTTGTGTCTCCCTCTTTGAGAAACCATCTCCCCCAGCAGTAAGCAAAACGGAAAATCTGTTGGAGAGGGAGATGGACCCAGGGGACTCCTGCACTGGCTGCCTGCCTAGTGCTTTTACTCTGCCTGGCTGTCACCCATTCCCTATCTGCCTATGCACTCTTTACCTGTAATGTGACCACCTCACTGTAAGTGCTGTCCACGAAATCTTCCTTGCAGATGCTCCACAGTGACTCCAGGTGCAGCTCCAGCTCCAAAACATGGATTTTGAGTAGCTGCAGCTGGAGACACTTACTGCACACATGTTCTCCCTGGACACTGGAAATGCCCCTGACTTCACACCATCACACAGGAGAAGAATTCCACTTGGCCAAGCTGCCCTGCCATGACTTACTCCCTTTACTTGTACTTCCTCTAGTTTAGAGGAAATGAGGAATAGTAGAAATACTTACCAGGTCCTACTTACCAAGGCTGCAGCTCTTCTTACTGTGGAAAGGTAGAAAATGAAAGATCACCTTACCTCTTCAGCAAACTCCCTCTCTCACCTAACTCCAACTGAAGCACTGTAATGCAACCCAAAGCAGCACTCCCATGCAGACAAAATCAGCACTGTAACTTTTTCGAGTACAAACACGTTTCCATCTGTTCCTATTCAGATGAAGTTACATTGTTTTTTCATAGTTTGCCATTGTGAGATTTGAACTCTTGATCTTGGGGTTACAAGCTCAGTACCATAACCACTTGGCTATTTAGGCCAAGCCCAAAATCAGCACTATAACTCTTTCGAGTACAAAACCGTTTCCATCTGTTTCAGATGAAGTTACGTTGTTTCATAGTTTGCCATTGTGAGATTTGAACTCTTGATCTTGGGGTTACAAGCTCAGTACCATAACCACTTGGCTATTTAGGCCAAGCCCAAAATCAGCACTGTAACTCTTTTGAGTACAAACCTGTTTCCATCTGTTTCAGATGAAGTTACATGTTTCATAGTTTGCCATTGTGAGATTTGAACTCTTGATACTCTTTCGAGCACAAACCCGTTTCCATCTGTTTCAGATGAAGTTACAGTGTTTCATAGTTTGCCATTGTGAGATTTGAACTCTTGATCTTGGGGTTACAAACCCAGTACCATAACCACTTGGCCATTTAGGCCCTAATAATTTATATAGATTTTTCTTTTCCCACCTATTTCTATTATTTTTAAATCTTTTATGCCCTGTTAGTCTTTCCACCCCACCCCCACTAGAGCTGTAACTTTTTCGAGTACAAACCCGTTTCCATCTGTTTCAGATGAAGTTACATTGTTTCGCCATTGTGAGATTTGAACTCTTGATCTTGGGGTTACAAGCTCAGTACCATAACCACTTGGCTATTTAGGCCAAGCCCAAAATCAGCACTGTAACTCTTTCGAGTACAAACACGTTTCCATCTGTTCCTATTCAGATGAAGTTACATTGTTTCATAGTTTGCCATTGTGAGATTTGAACTCTTGATCTTGGGGTTACAAGCTCAGTACCATAACCACTTGGCTATTTAGGCCAAGCCCAAAATCAGCACTGTAACTCTTTTGAGTACAAACCCATTTCCATCTGTTTCAGATGAAGTTACACTGTTTCATAGTTTGCCATTGTGAGATTTAAACTCTTGATCTTAGGGTTACAAACCCAGTACCATAACCACTTGGCTATTCAGGCCAAGCCCAAAATCAGCACTGTAACTCTTTCGAGTACAAACCCGTTTCCATCTGTTTATTCAGATGAAGTTACGTTGTTTTTGCCATTGGGAGATTTGAACTCTTGATCTTAGGGTTACAAACCCAGTACCATAACCACTTGGCTATTTAGGCCAAGCTAAAACATGTTCTAGTAACGCCTTCGAGTACAAACCAGTTTCCATCTGTTTCAGATGAAGTTACAGTTTCATAGTTTGCCACTGTGAGATTTAAACTCTTGATCTTAGAGTTACAAACCCAGTACCATAACCACTTGGCTATTCAGGCCAAGCCCAAAATCAGCACTGTAACTCTTTCCAGTACAAACACATTTCCATCTGTTCCTATTCAGATGAAGTTACATTGTTTCATAGTTTGCCATTGTGAGATTTGAACTCTTGATCTTGGGGTTACAAGCTCAGTACCATAACCACTTGGCTATTTAGGCCAAGCCCAAAATCAGCACTGTAACTCTTTTGAGTACAAACTCGTTTCCATCTGTTTCAGATGAAGTTACGTTGTTTCATAGTTTGCCATTGTGAGATTTGAACTCTTGATCTTGGGGTTACAAGCCCAGTACCGTAACCACTTGGCTATTTAGGCCAAGCCCAAAATCAGCACTGTAACTCTTTTGAGTACAAACCCATTTCCATCTGTTTCAGATGAAGTTACACTGTTTCATAGTTTGCCGTTGTGAGATTTGAACTCTTGATCTTGGGGTTACAAACCCAGTACCATAACCACTTGGCTATTCAGGCCAAGCCCAAAATCAGCACTGTAACTCTTTCGAGTACAAACCCGTTTCCATCTGTTTATTCAGATGAAGTTACGTTGTTTCATAGTTTGCCATTGTGAGATGTGAACTCTTGATTGTGGGGTTCCAAACCCAGTACCATAACCACTTGGCTATTCAGGCCAAGCTGCCATTGTGAGATTTGAACTCTTGATCTGGGGGTTACAAACCCAGTACCATAACCACTTGGCTATTTAGGCCAAGCCCAAAATCAGCACTGTAACTCTTTTGAGTACAAACCCATTTCCATCTGTTTCAGATGAAGTTACACTGTTTCATAGTTTGCCATTGTGAGATTTAAACTCTTGATCTTAGGGTTACAAACCCAGTACCATAACCACTTGGCTATTCAGGCCAAGCCCAAAATCAGCACTGTAACTCTTTCGAGTACAAACCCGTTTCCATCTGTTTATTCAGATGAAGTTACGTTGTTTTTGCCATTGGGAGATTTGAACTCTTGATCTTAGGGTTACAACCCCAGTACCATAACCACTTGGCTATTTAGGCCAAGCTAAAACATGTTCTAGTAACTCCTTCGAGTACAAACCAGTTTCTATCTGTTTCAGATGAAGTTACACTGTTTCATAGTTTGCCACTGTGAGATTTAAACTCTTGATCTTAGGGTTACAAACCCAGTACCATAACCACTTGGCTATTCAGGCCAAGCCCAAAATCAGCACTGTAGATGGCTTGCTGTCTGAACCTAGCCTATGAAAACCTGTTTAAGTCAGTTTACTAATTTACTAGCTGCAGCTGCAAGCAGGGTCAGTATAACCCCTGTTTTAAAGCTGGACTAAAACTCACCTCCTCTCAACCCAAAGAGAAACTTTTAGTTAGTTGCTAAATCAAAGAAAGATTAGACATTAGATAGAAATTAACCCTCAAAAGTCCCACCAAACTCTAACTGAAGCACTTTAATGCAGCCCAAAGCAGCACTCCAGTGCAGACAAACGACACTTTCTGTTGACTCCTGACTGGCCCTCTGTGTCAATTACTGATAGACCTGTCTCATTATAGCTTTTTCTGTTATTTCATTATATTTTATGACTTTCTACTGAAATAACGGGGGTATTAAGTTAGTTTTGGTGTCTGCATATTTGACTTAAGTGAACATGTGCTGTCTAGCTCTAATGATTAACATTTTGCACTCAATGTTCCTAATGTCTAGTTTATATATAGTTATCAATATCTTATGCAGACAGATGCTTATCAGTATGTTTTGGTTGAGAGAACTGCTTTGTCATTATATGTTTTTGTCATATCTGCCAGTACTCAGTATAATTAAAAGTAGTAAATGAGTACAGAGTTGTGCACAGTCTGACAGAAATTACATAAAGTCTATATGAAATACACATAAAATCAGTGCATAAAGGTGATTGGTTAAGGTAACACAGTTCACTTAAAAATATAACATGACAAATTGAACTAACACATATATTCCTAAGCAATAAAAGTCAGGAGAGCTACTTAAAAACTTAACTCTAAGCTTACAGAACCAAAGAGCCACATATTGTGAAGGGAAGTGACAATTTCTTCTCTGAAAACATCACAAGTTAAACTACACTAATCTAAGACATAAGACTAAATGTTTAACACCTGTTTTTCTTTATGCAATAGGCCTTTTGAATCTTGGGGAATACAAATTGATAAATTTTAATTGCTAGGGAGCTTAATGGTTCCAGACCAGAACTGTTGAACCTTGACGTTCTTGCACCATTGCCTTGGGGCCATACGGTGTTACTCATTTGTCGAGTGTGGATATGACTGCTAACAAAGACCTAGCCATGGGATATACTTGTGTCCTGCATTGACTACAATTCAGCAGAATATTATATTCTGTTAAGCTTTGCAGGCCTGCCACATCCAATCATGAATGGTGGTGGACAGTTGAACTACTCACTGGAGGAAGAGGCTCCATAAACATCCTCAATGATGGAGGAGCCCAGCACATCATTGCATAAGATAAGGGTGAAGCATCTGCTACCATCTTCAGCCAAAAGTGCCAAGTGGATGATCCATCTCGGCTTCCTCCAGAAGGCCCTTGCATCACTGGGAAGAATGTCCTGCAAGTGAGCATTGCTGTGAAGCAGTCTGGGAAGAGTTTTCTGCCGTCAGCATCACTGTGAAGCAGTCTTGGAAGAGTGTCCTGCGGTCAGCGTCACGGTGAAGTAGTCTGGGAAGAGTGTCCTGCAGTCAGTTCTTGTTGAAAATCACAAGGGTGACATCACAAGACAGTGCAAAAGAGCGGCGGAGAGATCAGAACTAGCGCAAGTGCGGGGAAGCTTCAAAAAGTGATGTCAGCACAAAGGTGAGAGCTGATTGGTGAGTAGTGGGTAAGTGTTTTTTTCCATTTTTTTCTCCAGTTTAAAATAGATTAAGCTAAGGAAAAGGTAAGGGTTCTAGTTTTTATTTAAAGTACATAAATAATTTAACTTTTTTTACTATATTTAACTTAAAGTCCGGGTTTTTTTCAACTAGAAGCATGGCAGGGCAGCTCAGTCCTGTGTTATATACCGCCTGCAACATGTGGGAAGCCCTAGACGCTCCTTGTGCTCTGACCAACCACATGTGCAGGAAGTGCCACCAGCTGCAGCTACTTGAGCTCAGAGTTTCGGGGCTCAAGCAGCAGCTGGAGACCCTGAGGTGCATCTGTGAGGTGGAGAGTTTCGTGGTTAGCACATTTTTAGACGGAAGTGCAGACTGAGAGGGAATGGGTGACCATCAGTCTGAAGAAAGGTGTCAGACAGGTAGGCAGGAAATTCCCAGGGTGCATCCTGCTCGAGAACCGTTTCCGTGTTGGAAAACAGTGAGAGTGACAGTTCCTTTGGGGAGTGCAGCCACGCTCATGGCACTGAGTGGCTCAGCTGCACAGGGGGAGAGAAAAAAGAGGGGAAGAGCAATAGTGGTAGGAGACTCGATAGTAAGGGGAACAGACAGGTGTTTCTGCAGCCGTAGACGTGACTCCAGGATGGTTTATTGCCTCCCTGGTGCCAGGGTCAAGGAAGTCACTGAATGGCTGCAGGGCATTCTAAAAGAGGAGGGCAGGGCATTCTAAAAGAGGAGGGCAGGGCATTCTAAAAGAGGAGGGCAAACAGACAGATTATGGTACACGTTGGTACCAACAACATAGGTAGAAAGAGGGATGAGGTCCTGCAAGCAGAATTTAGGGAACTAGGAAAAAGATTAAAAAACAGGACCTCAAAGGTAATAATCTCTGGATTACTTCCGGTGCCACCGTGCTACTGAGTTTAGAAATAGGAGGTCAGCCCGAATGAATGTGTGGCTGGAGAAATGGTGCAGGAGGGAGGGCTTTAGATTTCTGGGACATTGGGACCATTTCTGGGGATGGTGGGACATGTACAAGGCGGATGGGTTGCACCTGAACTGGAATGGGACCAACATCCTTGCGGGGAGGTTTGCTAGTGCTGCTGGGGAGGGTTTAAACTAACTTGGTAGGAGGGATGGGATCCTGAGAGGAGGTTCAGCAGTGGATGATGCACAGCCAAAATTTGAAGAGTGAGTAAGTGAGTCTGGAAGGCATGGAAATTGTAGGGCCAATTAAGACACAAGGGAAACAAAAACAGAATTACCTGGAAAAACTCAGCAGGTCTGGCAGCATCGGCGGAGAAGAAAAGAGTTGACGTTTCGAGTCCTCATGACCCTTCGACAGAACTTGATTTCGAGTCCAGGAAAGAGTTGAAATATAAGCTGGTTTAAGGTGTGTGTGTGGGGGGGGGGGGGGAGGAGAGAGAGAGAGAGACAGAGGTGCTTGTGTAGACAAACAAGCAGTGATAGAAGCAGATCATCAAAAGATGTCAGTTACAATGGTACAAAAGAACACATAGGTGTTAAAGTTAAAGTTGGTGATATTATCTAAACGAATGTGCTAATTAAGAATGGATGGTAGGGCACTCAAGGTACAGCTCTAGTGGGGGTGGGGGGAGCATAAAAGATTTTAAAATATTTAAAAATAATGGAAATAGGTGGGAAAAGAAAAATCTATAAAATTTATAGGGAAAAAAAAAGAAAAAGGGGGAAAAAAGGGGGAAACAGAAAGGGGGTGGGGATGGGGGAGGGAGCTCACGACCTAAAGTTATTGAATTCAATATTCAGACCGGAAGGCTGTAAGGTGCCTAGTCGGAGGATGAGGTGTTGTTCCTCCAGTTTGCGTTGGGCTTCACTGGAACAATGCAGTAAGCCAAGGACAGACATGTGGGCAAGAGAGCAGGGTGGAGTGTTAAAATGGCAAGCCACAGGGAGGTTTGGGTCATTCTTGCGGACAGACCGCAGGTGTTCTGCAACGCGGTCGCCCAGTTTACGTTTGGTCTCTCCAATGTAGAGGAGACCACATTGGGAGCAACGAATGCAGTAGACTAAGTTGGGGGAAATGCAAGTGAAATGCTGCTTCACTTGAAAGGAATGTTTGGGCCCTTGGACGGTGAGGAGAGAGGAAGTGAAGGGGCAGGTGTTACATCTTTTGCGTGGGCATGGGGTGGTGCCATAGGAGGGGGTTGAGGAGTAGGGGGTGATAGAGGAGTGGACCAGGGTGTCCCGGAGGGAGCGATCCCTACGGAATGCCGATAAGGGGGGTGAAGGGAAGATGTGTTTGGTGGTGGCATCATGCTGGAGTTGGCGGAAATGGCGGAGGATGATCCTTTGAATGCGGAGGCTGGTGGGGTGATAAGTGAGGACAAGGGGGACCCTATCATGTTTCTGGGAGGGAGGAGAAGGCGTGAGGGCGGATGCGCGGGAGATGGGCCGGACACGGTTGAGGGCCCTGTCAACGACCGTGGGTGGAAAACCTCGGTTAAGGAAGAAGGAGGACATGTCAGAGGAACCGTTTTTGAAAAGATGTAACACCTGCCCCTTCACTTCCTCTCTCCTCACCGTCCAAGGGCCCAAACATTCCTTTCAAGTGAAGCAGCATTTCACTTGCATTTCCCCCAACTTAGTCTACTGCATTCGTTGCTCCCAATGTGGTCTCCTCTACATTGGAGAGACCAAACGTAAACTGGGCGACCGCTTTGCAGAACACCTGCGGTCTGTCCGCAAGAATGACCCAAACCTCCCTGTGGCTTGCCATTTTAACACTCCACCCTGCTCTCTTGCCCACATGTCTGTCCTTGGCTTACTGCATTGTTCCAGTGAAGCCCAACGCAAACTGGAGGAACAACACCTCATCTTCCGACTAGGCACCTTACAGCCTTCCGGTCTGAATATTGAATTCAATAACTTTAGGTCGTGAGCTCCCTCCCCCATCCCCACCCCCTTTCTGTTTCCCCCTTTTTTCCCCCTTTTTCTTTTTTTTTTCCCTATAAATTTTATAGATTTTTCTTTTCCCACCTATTTCCATTATTTTTAAATATTTTAAAATCTTTTATGCTCCCCCCACCCCCACTAGAGCTGTACCTTGAGTGCCCTACCATCCATTCTTAATTAGCACATTCGTTTAGATAATATCACCAACTTTAACTTTAACACCTATGTGTTCTTTTGTACCATTGTTACTGACATCTTTTGATGATCTGCTTCTATCACTGCTTGTTTGTCTACACAAGCACCTCTGTCTCTCTCTCTCTCTCCTCCCCCCCCCCCCCACCCCACACACACACCTTAAACCAGCTTATATTTCAACTCTTTCCTGGACTCGAAATCAAGTTCTGTCGAAGGGTCATGAGGACTCGAAACGTCAACTCTTTTCTTCTCCGCCGATGCTGCCAGACCTGCTGAGTTTTTCCAGGTAATTCTGTTTTTGTTTTGGATTTCCAGCATCCGCAGTTTTCTTTGTTTTCAAGACACAAGGGAGTTTGGCAAGGTTGGATGGTATTTATTTTAATGCAAGGAGTCTGACAAATAAGGCAAATGAGTTAAGGGCACAAATTAACACGTGGAAATATGATGTCATTGCTGTCACAGAGACGTGGTTGAGATAGGGGCAGGATTGGCAGCTCAATATTCCAGGATATAGGGTCTTTAGGCAAGACAGGGAAGGAGGTAAAAGAGGAGGAGGTATTGCAATATTGATCAAGGAATCAATTACAGCAGTAAAGAGGGATGACATCTTAGAAGTCTCCTCAAATGAAGCCATAAGAGTAGAACTGAAAAACAAAAAAAGAGCAATCGCATTGCTGGGAGTGTACTATGGGCCCCAAACAGTCAGTGAGAAATAGAAGAGCAGATATGTAGGCAAATTTCTGAGAAGTGTAAAAATAATAGGGTAGTAATAGTGGGAGATTTCAACTTCCCCAACATTAACTGGGTTAATTATAGTGTGGTAGGTTTAGAGGGAGTGGAATTCTTAAAATGCATCCAGGAAAGCTTTTTAAGCCAGTACATAGAAGGTCCTACAAGAGAGAGGACGGTCCTGGACTTAACTTTAGGGAATGAAGCCGGGCAATTGGTAGAGGTATCAGTGGGGGAGCATTTTGCAGATAGTGATCATAACTCCATCAGATTCAAGATTGTTATGGAAAAGGACAAGAATGGGCCAGAAATCAGAGTTCTAAATTGGAGGGGGAAGGCTGATTTTAATAAGACCAGATATGATTTGGCCAGAGTGAACTGGAAGCAGCTACTTTTAGGTAAATCTGCGTCAGAGCAGTGGGACTCATTCAAGAAGGAAATAGGGAGAGTACAGGGCTAACATATTCCAGTAAAGACAAAGGGTGGGACCAACAAATCCAGGGAACTCTGGATGACGAGGAAATACAGGATCGGATAAAGAGAAAAAGGGAGGCTTATGGCAGATACCGAGGGCTCAAAACAGTGGAAGCCCTAGAGGAGTATAGAATCTGTAGGGGGGATCTTAGAAAGGAAATTAGGAGAGTAAAAAGGGGGCATGAAAAATCATTGGCAGATAAAATAAAGGAAAGTTCAAACTTATTTTACAAGTACATTAAGAGTAAAAGGATAACTAGGGAAAGACCATTAAGGACCATAGTGGTAATTTGTGTGTGGAGCTGGAAGACGTAGGTAGGGTTCTAAATGAATACTTTGTGTCGGTGTTCACAAGTGAGAGGGATGATGTAGGTATGGAAATCAGGCAGAAGGACTATGATATAATTAAAGAAATTAGCATAGAAAGGGAGGAGGTTCTAAGTGGTCTGGCATGTTTAAAAGTAGATAAATCTCCAGCCCCGGATGAAATGTATCCCAGGCTGTTGAGTGAAGCAAGGGAGGAGATAACAGGGGCATTGGCAATAATTTTCTATGCCTCTCTGGCCACAGGAGAGGTGCCAGAGAATTGGAGGACAGCCAATGTGGTACCGTTATTAAAGAAGGGAGGAAGGGATAAACCAGGGAATTACAGGCCAATCAGTCTAACCTTAATAGTGAGGAAACAATTGGAAGCAATTCTGAGGGACAGAATTAATCTACACTTGGAGAAGCAGGGATTAATCAAGGACAGTCAGCGTGGTTTTGTTAAGGGGAGGTCATGTCTGACCAATTTGATTGAATTTTTCGAAGAGGTGACCAGGTGTGTAGATGAGGGCAAAGCATTTGACATAATCTACTTGGACTTCAGCAAGACTTTTGATAAAGTCCCGCATGGGAGACTGACAATGAAGGTAAGAGCCCATGGAATCCAAGGCAATTTGGCAAATTGGATCCAGAATTGGCTGAGTGGCAGAAAGCAGAGGGTGATGGTCGAGGGTTGTTTTTGTGACCGGATGCCTGTGTCCTGTGGGATTCCACAGGGATTGGTGTTGGGTCCCTTGCTGTTTGTGGTATATATAAACAATTTAGATTTGAATGTAGGAGGGTTGATCAGTAAGTTCATGGATGACACAAAAATTGGTGAGGTGCTAACTAGTGAGGAGGATAGCCTTTGATTCAGGAGGATGTAGAAGGGCTGGTCAGATGGGCTGATCAGTGGCAAATGGAATTTAATCCGAATAAGTGTGAGGTGATGCACTTGGATAGGACAAACAAGGCACGGGAATACACGATGAATGGTAGGACCCTGGGAAGTACCAAGGATCAGAAGGACCTTGGTGTGTATGTCCACCGGTCCCTTAAAGTAGCGGGACAGGTAGGTAAGGTGGTTAAGAAGGCGTATGGGATACTTGCCTTTGTTAGCCAAAGCATAGAATATAAGAGCAGGGAGGATATGCTGGAACTGTATAAAACGCTGATTAGGCCACAGCTGGAGTATTGTGTGCAGTTCCGGAATCTGCATTATAGGAAGGATGTGATTGCACTAGGGAGAGTGCAGAGAAGATTTAGCAGGATGTTGCCTGGGCTGGAGAGTTTTAGTTATGAGGAGAGATGGGATAGACTGGGGTTATTTTCCCTGGAGCACAGGAGATTGAGGGGGAACATGATTGAGGTGTATAAAATTAGGAGGAGCATAGATAGGGTAGACAGGAAGGATCAATAACCAGGGGGCATAGATTTAAGGTAAGGGCAAGAGGTTTAGAGGGGATGTGAGGAAGAATTTTTTCACCCAGAGGGTGGTGGGAATCTGGAACTCACTGCCTGAAAGGGTGGTAGAGGCAGAAACCCTCATAACATTTAAGAATTATTTGGATGTGTACTTGCAACGCCATGGCATACAAGGCTATGGACCTCGTGCTGGAAAATGGGATTAGAATAGTTAGGTACTTGTTTGACTGGCGCAGACTCGATAGGCCGAAGGACCTTTTTCTGTGCTGTAGACCTCTTTGGCTCTATGACTCTAAAGCTGCAGCACAGACATGATGGGCTGAATAGTCTCCTTTGCTGTATTCTTCTATATTTCCTTCAGTCTGTGAACTCATATATTAATATTTCAACAAAGAATTGTCTAGCCACTATGCAGACTTGAATCCATTTATGTGTACAGGCAGAAGAGTTAACTACAATGTCTAGTTGTCTGAAATTGAAATTTTCATGCAGCTGGATCCATCTGTGTTTTTGTAACAGAAATAAAGGAACTTTCTCAACTACAACTAGCTAAGCCCATTGTTTTAAAATTCTATATCTATTTAAAATCGTATAAAATTAATTCAAAAATATTTTCTGATGGTAGTAGAGTCAGCCTAACTAGGAAAATATTGTTTTTCTGCTTCAAAGTCTTGTACTTTGAAGTCTCAGCTTTGGCTTAGTTCAGTGATCTTCACTATTTTTCAAGCAAGGGCCACTTTAGCAAAAAGAACCTGCAATGTGAGAGCCACATCAACTACTTTACTAAATAATCATTGCTTACTACTCCATCATGGTGTAATGTTCCAGAGCGACGCATGTATCTGAAACAAAATCATGTACTTTAAATAAATACATGCGTATTTATTTTTAAGTCGTGGTTGTGTTCCTGAAACCATGACTTTGTGAAACAATTTTAAGTGAGTCATTGGTTCTCTCAGGGTTCATTGTTAAAACTGTAGTTATGTTCTATAGGAACTTTCTTATCAGAAAAAACAAATATTAAAACATTATATCATCTGAGTTGCAATATTCTACATTGCTAAATTCCTACATTGGTAAATGAAATATCTTTTAAAATAAATTAAGTTTAAAGATGTAAAGAAAAATGTAACTTTGTACTTGTCACCTCCTGTCTGCCACCAATCCTGCTTCCTGAACCTCTTGGTCCCTGATCCTCCTGGTCACTGCAGATCCTCCTCTTCCCCAACCCTCAGCATTGTGGTCTCTCCCCCTACTTTGACCTTCGAAGTGTGGCCTCTTTGCCTTCTCTGACCCATCCTCTCACAGAACCTCCCACTCCCTGACTCACCCTCTTGCCCCTTCCCTCTCCTGGACATGCATTCCTGTTCAAGATCCCGCCGCAACTCGGAGGTTGGGGAGTGGCAAGATGCTGCTCCAAAGCGGCACCAGGCCAGTCACATTGGAAACGACAATAAAACAAATCTCATGACGCTGAAAGAGATTACAGGAAAGGGAGATTCGGGGAGCTGCACTTGGTGAGGATTGGAGCCACCACTGGCTCGCAGGCCTTGCAACAAAGAACAATAGGTTAGTTGATAGCGCTCTTGCCTCTGAGTCAGAAAAGCCTGAGTTCAAGTCCCACTCCAAAGATTTGAATACATAATCTAGCGTAACACATCAGTGTAGTTCTGAGGGAGTGCTGCATAGTAGGAGGTGCCATCTTTCAGCTGAGACGTTAATCCAGATCCCGTTAGTCCTCTCAGGTGAATGTAAAGAAAAATCCCATGGCCCTGCTTAAAGAAAGGCAGGGGAAATCTCCCTGGTCTCCTGGCTAATATTTATTCCTCAAATAATATTATTAAAACAGATGATCTAGTCATTTACCTCATTATTGTTTGTGGGACCTTGCCATACCTAAATTGGCTGCTGTATTTTCCTATATAATAGTGACTACACTTCACAAGTGGCTGTAAAACAATTAGCAATATCCTAACTTGGTAAAAGGTACTTATATAAATGCAAGTTCTTTTTCTCTTCTTTTGCCCTCTTCAGTTCTTCTTTTGCTGAATTGATCCTGGGGAGACTATTTTTTTCCAATACATGGAACAAAAATTGCTTTGATCATGAAACCTGGGTTACATGTTTTTGGCCTGCCCATCTATTTAATATTATAATAAGTGGCTGCAAGCTGACTTTAGTACATAGTTTTATTGTTAAATTTACAGAGTGCAGAGAAGAGAGACAGCGCATCATTGAGGAAGAAAAAGCCAGAAGAACACCCATACCAACTTTTGTGAAATTTTCTGCTCAGAGATCTACAAATGAATCTGGTTTCCCCAACAGTCATGTTCTGGATGCTCTCCATGAAGATCAAAGCTCTTCAAAAGCCCTTCTATCAGATGACAAGAACACACCATCCAGTTGGGCTATTTCAAGAGAAGAAAGTAAAAGACCAGCGGACATTTGGGCTTCTGTGCAGCAAAAGAGGAAGAATTCAGAGGACACCAGTGTGAGTGGGTATTTTCGGAAGAACACCAGTCTGGGTGATCTAAGGCAGTCCCCTGCCACAGCAAAGAAACTGGACAAGCTGGTCAGTGAGATCCGAAGGGAAACCAATGTGATCATTCCTGAACGTGATCGGAAGATTGCAGCGTTAATGCTGGTTAAACATCAGGAAGAACAGGAGAGGCTGGAACAGCGTCTCAAAGCCCAGCAGTTCTGGGATAAACTGAAGAGGGCAGAAAGATTAGCACAAATGAAGCAGGAGGCTGAAAGGCAAAAGGGCTTAATCAAGAGTATTGGCAGGTAACTACATTAAACATTATATTGTATTTTTGTTATGAGGCTTGTTTAGCCTATTGGCACTATACATAGCTGCTTTAATGTATGCCTCTGTGATTCTTCTGTGATGCTCTTAATTAAGGTATGTGATTTATTATCACTAAGCAACTCAAACTCTCATTCTCCCTACTTCTAGGATTTCTTATGCAAAATTCCAGTCCATGGGCAAAAAATTTTCCACACACAATGAATATAGAAAATCATGAGATGTGCACCATGTCAAATCAATTGTTCTATATTTAAATTATCACCACAAATTATTCCCTCTCCCTCATCTACCTCCCTCAGAGGGAGATGGCTCGAGTACAGTGCTTCCCAAACTATTTTCCAATGTGACCCCATTTTAGCATTTGAAAATTAATATGATTTCAGATGCTAACAAAAACAAAACCACAATAAAGCAGCTTAGTAACATTCAGTATATAATTATTGGGGTTTGCGTATTATAGATCAATATATAATCCACAAAATAAGTATGAAAATCTGTGTTTTAAAGTATTTTGTAAAAATGTCATTATGTAAGTTTCAGTCAAGCTTTCTATATCCCTGGTGATAGAAAATTCAGTGAAAGCCCTCACTTTCTGCTTCCTGGCCCAGGATAACCATACATGCGCTGTGCTGCGCCTTACCCCCTATAAAAATGGCAGCTGCACATGCGCCGTGCTGCAGATTACCCATTATAAGATGGCAGCTGCACATGCGCCCTGCTACACATGCACCGTGCTGCACATTACCCATTATAAAATGGCAGCTGCACATGCGCCCTGCTGCACATTACCCCCTATAAAAATGGCAGCTGCACATGCGCCCTGCTACACATGCGCCGTGCTGCACTTTACCCCCTATAAAAATGGCAGCTGCACATGCGCCGTGCTGCACATTACCCCCTATAAAAATGGCAGCTGCACATCTGCTCTGCTGCATATTAAACCTTGGAACCATAGAAAAGTTACAGCACAGAAGGAGGCCATTCAGCCCATCTTGTCCATGCCAGCCCGAGGACACCCAGGTGCCCTTTCTAATCCCACCTTCCTGCACCCGGCCCATAGCCTGGCAGCTAACAGCACTTAAGGTGCAGATCCAGGTACTTTTTAAAAGAGTTTAGAGTTTCTGCCTCTACCGCTATCTTGGGCAGCGAATTCCAGACACACACTACCCTCTGCATAAAAAAGTTCTTCCTCATGACCCCCTACACCTTCTGCCACTTCTTTTGAATCCATGTCCCCAGTTCTAGAATTCTCCACCAAGGGAAACAATTTTATCCTGTCCACTCTACCTATTCCCCTCATAATTTTGTACACCTCAATCAAGTCACCTCTCAGCCTTCTTTGTTCTAAGGAAAATAACCCCAACCTATCCAATCTCTCCTCGTAGCTATACTTTTCTAACCCTGGCAACATTCTTGTAAACCTCCTCTGCACTCTCTCCAGAGCTATTACATCCTTCTGTAATGTGACCAGAACTGCACACAGTACTCCAGTTGTGGCCTCACCAGTGTTTTACACAATTCCAACATTATATCCTTACTTTTATATTCTATACCTCTGCCAATGAAGGAGAACATTCCATATGCCTTCTTTACAACCTTGTCTACTTGAACATATTGCCCTCTATAAAGATGCCAGCCGCACATGTACCCTGATGCACTTTGCTCCATATAAAGATGGCAGCAGTTAACCTTGGTCTGCCACTGGGAGAGGTCCTGCTGCTGCCCTGCTTAGGGTTTTGTGGCCTACACAAGATGTTTATGGAACCTGTCTGCCCACCCACCAGCTCCATCACTCTCCTCCACCACATGTCTGAGAGTGACTGAGAGAGGAGCAGTGCAAGGCAGGGCTGGCCACCTCCTGAGCTTCAGTGCAGAATGCAGTTTCCAAGGAGTGGAAGCTTGTGACCCCACTCACTGCTTCGTAACAGTGTTGCAACTTACAGCTTGGGAAGCACTGCAATAGTACTTGGCACAAGCCAAGGTTTGAAGAAAGTTCATGGATATGGTATGATAATTTTGCATGCTTACCATTATCTTATTGAAATTCCAAGGGTTTAGTAGCTGAAAATTTCAAAATTGTTACACTTTACTGAAATCTTTGTGACATTTTAGCTATCCCTCTTCATTCATTGTCTACAAGTTTTGGTTTGAAAATGCTGACCAGTTGAATATAATTATGAAAGTCTATTTTTCTTTTTAATATGTTAAAGATTTTAAGTGATTGATTGGCAGAAAGCTATGTTTATTCAACACCGATTGGAAAATTTGAAGATATGCTACATTCAGGTTACCTCACTTGGCATTGCACAGATCAGTAACTGAATAGAGTGGCAATCAGTGAAAGGTCAGAAAACTGAATTATGTGAAAAGACTTCGAAAACGTTTGAATCATCAGCCTTGGAAGGAGGAAGATGAGTGACTTTCTGATGAAAGGTCATTGACCTGAAACATTAACCATACCTTTCTCTGTCCACAGTTGCTGCCTGATTGTGATGCAGCATTTTCTGTTTTAATTTTAAATGAGTGGGAATTTTACAGATGTAAACTAACTAGATATCCTTTTGATCAAGTTAAGGCATGGCTGTTGGATAAAGGGAGTTGGAAACAAACTTGGGAAAAGGCAAGGCTGGAAAGCGTTTTGCACAGTAATAATTACTTGGAATAGTCTTCTGGGTAGGATAGCAGAAGCAAGAGTCTGGAGTCATGCAAGAGAGGGTTAAATTCAGTGTTGGGGAGAAGAATTGTAGGTTCTGTGATAGAATGAGCTGATTGAATGGCTTCTCATCCAGAGTTGCCTTTGTGAACCCATGTACTTTCACTTCATGGTATTGACTGTTGTTGCAGTGAATGCTTTCAAGTCCCCTCCATAGCCTTGCCCCTCCCTATCTCTATAATCTCTATAATCTCCTCCAGTCCCACAACCTTTCTAGATATCTGTGGCCCTCTAATTATGGCCACTTGAGCGTTGCCGATTTTAATTTCTCCATCATTGGTGGCTGTGCCTTCAGTTGTCAAAGCCCTAAGCTCTGAAATTCCCTCTATAACCCTCTCTGCCTCTATCTCTTCAAGATGCTCCTTAAAACATAGACTAAGTTTTTGGCCATCTGTTCTAATATTGCCTTATGTGGCTCAGTGTCCAATTTTGCTTCATGATGCTCGTTGTGAAGTGTTTCAGATCATTTTTTACAATTAAGCTGCACACACCAGATAATAATCCATTTGATTACATTGACACTATTCCTTTTATCCCAACAACCCTTACAGATGCAAAGCCCCATTGGAGATTTACCACTACCTCAACACCAAGGTTTCTTGATTGGGTTAGCTCAGTTTCAAACAGATTTCTTCTGTCAAACTGCTGACTGTTTACTAGATGCTTTTCTTCAGCTGGTATTTCTCCCTGAGACACCCAAAAACCTCGCACTATGAACTCACTATTATTTAAACTTCAGGGTAAACCCACATGTTCCCTAAACTCATAAGCGAGACTTTAACCAGGTTTCTTTCAATAAACAAATTTATTATAAAATCAGTGTTGTTGAATAGAAAGGCAAAACTTATTAACATGTAGTTTGGAATATGAAAGTATACTAATTACTCTTTCGAGATACCCTAAGTCTCTCAGACACAGACACACACACACACACACACACATACACACACCAATAATAAAATAAAAATAAAGGAACTTTGTGAAAGGCTAAAAGTCAATGGTTCAAGGGAAAGGGAAAAATGGTTGAGTCCTTGAAATGGCATCCAGATTATACGCAGAGATAAAAACAAAATAACTGCAGATGCTGGAAATCCAAAACAAAAACAGAATTACCTGGAAAAACTCAGCAGGTCCGGCAGCATCAGCGGAGAAGAAAAGAGTTGACGTTTCGAATCCTCATGACCCTTCGACAGAACTTGAGTTCGAGTCCAAATTTGCTTGGACTCGAACTCAAGTTCTGTCGAAGGGTCATGAGGACTCGAAACGTCAACTCTTTTCTTCTCCGCTGATGCTGCCGGACCTGTTGAGTTTTTCCAGGTAATTCTGTTCTTGTTCCAGATTATACGGTTGGTGCCGCAGCGCTGATCTGTGAAACAGTTGATGACTCTTGCACTGCTTGCTGGCGGGCTCCAGGAACACCTGCAGGTACTCTATTCCAGCACATAGCAACTCAGGAACAGCTTATATTCACTTGCGAATGTGAACTGGCTCTGGACTGCAAAAGGTTGCTGTCTTCCTTTCACAAGCAGTTGGACTTTTTCTCTTCTCAAAAGCAAAACCAATTTTTATACACAGTTTTTCCAGGTATGGTTTTTTTCAGAGCCATAAGCTACCATGTGACCCCTTTTGTACACAGTCCACCAGGGTCAAGAGGTTTCCAGCTTTTTAAAAGCTGTTTAAGGATGTAAAAGGATGCTTTTTTCCAGAAATAGCAGCCAGAGTCCTACATTAACCCTTTAAGGGATGGTGCCTTTTAAAACACAGATTCTTCCAGAATGTTCTTAGTCCTTGAAGATGAACCATTTGCTGTGATTAAAGTGTTTGTGACAACGTATACAAACAGTGACACAGATTTCCCGGCACCCAGCTCACAAGAACCTCTAAATGAAACTAAAACCAGGTTTCACTTTTCTTAACACCCAAATACAAAATATAAATTAACCTTAAAGCTATACATTGTTCCAAACACAAGTTAAACCCAAGTCTCTCTAAGTTCTGCACATAGCAATAAATTCATCATCTGAGGCAATCTCAATATGGCAGCACCAAATATTAGCTCTATAAGTTTTGAGTAGCAACTAAAATTGATATCATGTGCATACCTTCTTTCAGCGTACAATAATTTACCATAAGGATTTAAGTGTACTTGTAAAAGGTTAATTATTTTGTAGCCTCTTAATAGTAATACTGTTAAGTACTGCATCGTATTTATGAAATAAAATGTTAGAACTGCTTTTCAAGATGTTTTCCTCGATGCTACCCCCTTTTCTCCATAAAAGTGGTCTATTTTAGCTCAGCATTCATTATGGCGTCTAGTCCCACTCCAGAGACTGACTTACGTATGAACATATGAACATACGGATTAGGAGCAGGATCTTGGTCCCTTGATCCTGCTTCGCCATTCAATAAAATCATGGCTGATCTAAATGTAACCTCAACCTCACAATCCTGCCTACCCCGGATAACCTTTCGCTTGTTAATCAAGAATCTATTTAGCTCTGCCTTAAAAATATTCAAAGACTCTGCTTCCACTGCCTTTTGAGGAAGAGATTTCCGAAGACTTGCTACCCTCTGAGGGAGAAAATTTCTCCTCATCTCTGGCTCAAATGAGCGATGCCTTATTTTTAAACATAGAGACTAAGAGCAGGAATAGGCCATTCTGTCCTTTGAGCCTGCTCCACCATTCAGTATGATCATGGCTGATCTTCTTTCTCAACGCCATATTCCCGCTTTCCCTGCATATCCCTTGATGCCCCTAATATCCAAAAATTTATCAATTTCTTTCTTGAATATACTCAGTGACCCTCCACAGCCTTCTGTGTCAGAGCATTCTACAGGTTGACCACCCTCTGAGTGAAGAAATCTTTCTTCATCTCAGTCCTAAATGGCCTCCCCTGTATGCTGAGACTGTGGCCCCTGGTTCTAGACTCCACAACCAGGGAAAACATCCTCCCTGCATCCAGTCTGTCTAGTCCTGTTAGAATTTTATACATTTCAATCAGACTCCCTCTCATTCTTCTAAACTCTAGTGAATACAGGCCCAGTCGATCCAATCTTTCCTCATAAGACAATCCTGACATCCCTGGTATCAGCCCTGTGAACCTTCGCTGCACTCCCTATCTGGCATATATATTCTTTCTTAGGTAGGGAGACCAAAACTGCATGCAATACTCCAGGTGTGGTCTCACCAAGGCCCTGCAGTAAGGCTTCTCTACTTCTGAACTCAAATCCTCTTGCAATGAAGGCCAACATACTATTTGCCTTCCTAGTTGCTTGTTGCACCTGCCTGTTTACTTTCATTGACTGGTGTACAAGGACACCCACATCCCTTTGTACATCCACATTTCCCAATATATCACCAGTTAAAAATGGAAAGACCGGCTCACCAGTCTTGAACAACCCCCAGCGATGGAAATTCTACCGGATGAAAGCCTACCCCCAGGAGCTAATTGCAACTGGGCAACCTGGAAGTGCCTTAACTGACTTAGGACTGGTGTAGGTCGTTCAAGGGTGTCACTAAGCAAATGGGGATATACAACCAGCCCGACAACTTGTGAATGTGGAACTGAACCACAGACTATGCAACATCTCCTGCAATGCCTATCGCTAGAGGAACCCTGCACTGTTGCAGCTCTTGCCGAATTCAACAAGGCGCAAAAATGTGTCCAGTTCTGGCTGGGCCATGTATAGACTATCCGTGGACACGAAAAGAAGAAGACCAGTTAAATAGTGCTCTGCCTTTCTGTTTTTCACACCAAAGCTTATAACTTCACATTTATCCACGTTATACTGCATCTGCCATGTGTTTGCCCACACACACACAACTAGTCTAAATTGCCCTGAAGCCTCCTCGCATCCTCCTCACAACTCCCAACCCCATCCAGTTTTGTGTCATCAGCAAACTTGGAAATATTGCATTTGGTTCCCTCATCCAAGTCATTTATATATATCATGAATAGCTGGAGCCCAAGCACTGATCCCTGCTGTGCACCACTAGTGCCTACCACCCGGAAAAAGACCCATTTATTCCCACTCTCTGTTTGCGGAAGTCAACCAATTCTCGATCCATGTCAGTTTATTACCCCCAATCTCATGTACTTTAATTTTGCCCACTAGCCTCTTATGTGGGACCTTATCAAAAGCCTTCTTAAAATCCAAATACACCATATCCACCGATTCTCCCTTATCTATTCTATGAATTACATCCACAAAAAACTCCAGTAGATAGTTAAGCATGATTTCCCTTTCAGAAATCCATGCTGACTTTGTCTAATCCTGTTAATGCTTTCCAAGTGTTCTGCTGCCACGTCTTTTATAATAGACTCTAGCATTTTCCCCACTACTGATAAGCTAACTGGTCTGTAATTTTCTGTTTTTTCTTTCCCCCCTTTTTAAATAGTGGGGTTGCATTTGCTACCCTCCAATCTGTAGGAATTGCTCCAGAGTCTGTAGAATTTTGGAAGATGACCACCAATGCATCCAATATTTCCAGGGACACTTCGTTTAGTACTCTGGGATGTAGACTGTCAGGCCCTGGGGATCTTTCAGCCTTTAACCCCATTAATTTCTCTAGCACCATTTTCTTTTCGCATACTGATTTTCTTCAATTCCTTCCTCTCACTAGACCCTTGGCTCCCTAACATTTCTGGGAAATTATTTGTGTCCTCTTTTGTGAAGAAGGAACCAAAATATGTGTTCAACTCTTCTGCGATTTCTTTGTTCCCCATTATAACTTGCCCCGTTTCTGACTGTAAGGGACCTACATTCGTCTTCACTAATCTTTTCCTCTTCACATATTTATAGAAGCTTTTACAGTCAGTTTTTATGTTCCTTGCAAGGTTATTCTCATATTCCATTTTCCCCTTCTTGATCATCTTTTTGTCCATTTTTGCTGAATTTTAAGCTGCTCCCAATCCTCAGGCTTGCTGCTTTTTCTGGCAATTTTATATGTCCCCTCTTTGCATCTAATACTATTCCTAATTTCTTTTGTAAGCCATGGTTGAGCCACATTACCTGTATTATTTTTGTGCCAGAGAGGAATGAATAATTGTTGTAATTAATGCATACATTCCTTAAATATTAGCCATTGCCTATCCACAGTCAACCCTTTCAGTAAGGTTCCCCAATCCATCATTGCCAACTCATGCCTCATACCCTCATAGTTCCCTTTATTTAGATTCAGGACCCTAGTTTCGATTTCAACTTCTCCACTCTCCATCTTAATGGACAGTTCTATCATTTTAAGGTCGCTCTTCCCCAAGGGACCCGCACAACAAGATTATTAATTAATCCTTTCTCATTGCACGATACCCAGTCTAGGATAGCCTGCTCTCTAGTTGGTTCCTCAACATATTGGTCTAAAAAAACCATCACATACACACTCCAGGAAATTCTCCTCCACAGTATTATTGCTAGTTTGGTTTGTCCAATCTATACGTCGATTTAAGTCATCCATGATTACAGTTGCACCCCTGTTGAATGCCTTCCCTTACATTTCCATTACTGTTTGGGGGCCTATACAACCCCCATCAATGTTTTCTGCCCCTTGGTGTTTCTTATCTCCACCCAAACAGATTCCCTATCATGATTTTCTGAGCCAATATTCTTCCTCACTATTGCATTAACTTCCTCCTTTACTAACAATCCTACCCCACCTCCTTTCCCAATTTGTCTGTCCTTCCTAAATATTGAATACCCCGGGATGTTCAGTTCCTATCCTACCCTGCAGCATGTCTCCGTAATTATAACTATATCATAATCGTTTATACCTATTTGTGCTGTTAATTTATCTATCTTATTGTGAACGCATTAAGATACAAAATCTTTAGACTTCTCTTTTTAACCTTGTTAGTCATCTTAGCTTTATTTTGCACTATAACCCCATTTGTTTTACACCCTTGTTTTTTCTGCCTTCCACTTTTGCTTCTTACTTTTCTGTCTTTTGTTTCTATCCTTGTTTCCCCCTCCTCTGTCTCCCTGCTCAGGTTCCCATACCCCTGCCATTCACCCCTAGTTCTAGATTCTCCCACAAGAGAAAACATCCTCTCCACATCCACCCTGTCAAGACCCCTCGGGATCTTAAAGGTTTCAATCAAGTTGCCTCTTACTCTTCTAAATTCCAGTGGATACAAGTGTGACCTGTCCGACTTTTTCTCATAAGACAACCTGCCCATTCCTGGTATTAGTCTAGTAAACCTTCTCTGAACTGCTTCTAATGCATTTACATCTTTCCTTAAATAAGAAGGTCGGTGCTGTATACAATACTCCAGATGTGGTCTCACCAGTGCCCTATGTAACTGAATCATAACTTCCCTACTTTTGTAAGCAATTAATTGTATTTATTGTAATCACAAGAAATGATAATTAGCTTTCCTAATTACTTACTGTACCTGCAAATTAGCCTTTTGTGATTCATGCACCAGAACACGAATATACATCTGAATCTCAGAGCTCTGCAATCTCTCACCATCTAGATAATATGCTTCTTTTTTATTCTTGCTACCAAAATTAATTTCACATTTGCCCTCATTATACTCAATTTTCCAGATCTTTTCCCACTCACTTAACCTATCAATATCTTTTTGTAGCCTCCTTATGTCCTCATCACAGCTTACTTTCTTACCTAATGTTACCTGTATCATCAGCAAATTTGGCAACCATCCCATCCATCCCTTCACCTAAGTCATTAATATAGTTCAGGTCCTAGCACTGTTCCCTGTGGCACATCGCTCGTCACATTCTGCCAACCAGAGAAAGACCTGTCGGGGGGTCATGGGGACTCGGGGCGTCGGCTCTTTTCTTCTCCACCGATGCTGCCGGACCTGCTGAGTTTTTCCAGGTGGTTCTGTTTTTGTTTTGGATTTCCAGCATCCATAGTTTTTTTGTTTTTATCTCTGTGTTTAATTGACTGCCACGGCTCTTCAAGAAATGCCTACCTCCTTGAAGAAGTTCTGTTCGTCTCTGCGACAAGATTTCCATATCTCTCTTTTGCCTTGCTCACCTTCATTGCTTTCCATTTCTGTCCTGGTGTTTGACAAGGTGTTTACTAAAACCCGCTTTCACAGCCATATCTCCTTTCTCAGTGACTGTCTCCGTCTCCGACATACCCCACGTGGATTTCAACTGAAATTCCACCCCTCATGTTTCGAACCCACCCAGGATTACAGGTATCTCCGGGACATAAAACGTTTCTCGGACTGCTGTTCCCGTCACATTCTGAAATCCACACTCAGTGCCATGCGCCGCCATATGAACACACTCGACCTCTCCCTCCAGCAGCACCGCTGTACCCTTTTTCAAAGCTGCGCGTGCCCCCAGTTTCATTTTATTCTTTGGCTCATCCGACGCCTCAACAAGAAACTTTTTCTCTTTCTCTCAAGTGCTAAGGAACGCAAGCTCCAACAACTCATCGACACCAACACCCATCTAGGACCCTCCACCCCTGCCTGTCCCTCCGTCCCCACCCCATCTTCCAATCCCAGCCCCAGCCGTGTATTCACTATACCCCCTGACCTTCCCCTCTCCGATGCTGAACGTTCAGTGCTCAGCAAAGGATTTAGTTTCATACCCTTACGCCCTCACCTCAATGAATTTCGGGCTCGGCATGATGCTGAACTCTTCTTCCGCCGTCTTCGTCTCCGGGCTCACTTCTTTGGGCAGGAGTCCTCTCCCCGTTCAACGGATCCTTTTACCCACCTCCAATATTCTCCCTCCGCCTGGACCCCTCCCTCTGGATTCTTACCTTCTCTTGATCTTTTCATTGAGAACTGTCGGCGCGACATTAGTCGTCTCAATTTCTCTGCTCCTCTCACCCATTCTAATCTCTCTCTCTCTGAACTTACTGTACTCCATTCTCTCAGGTCCAACCCTGACATTGTCATCAAACCTGCTGACAAGGGTGGTGCTGTTGTTGTCTGGCGCACTGACCTCTACCTCGCGGAGGCTGAGCGTCAACTCACAGACACTTCCTCCTACCTCTCCCTGGACCATGACCCCACCACTGAACATCAAGCCATTGTTTCCAGGACTGTCACTGACCTCATCTCCTCTGGGGATCTTCCTCCCACAGCTTCCAACCTGATAGTCACCCAACCTCGGATGGCCAGCTTCTATCTCCTACCCAAAATCCACAAGCAGAACTGCCCCGGTAGACCGATCATCTCAGCTTGCTCCTGCCCCACAGAACTCATTGCTTGTTATCTTGACTCCCTTCTCTCTCCCCTTGTCCAGTCCCTTCCCACCTACATCCGTGATTCCTCTGACATCTTACGTCACATCAACAATTTCCAGTTCCCTGGCCCCAACCGCTTCCTCTTCACCATGGACATCCAATCCCTCTACACCTCCATCCCCCACCAGGATGGTCTGAGGGCCCTTAGCTTCTTCCTCGAATAGAGGCCCGAACAATTCCCATTCACCACTACTCTCCTCCATCTGGCTGAACTTGTTCTCACACTGAACAATTTCTCCTTCAACTCCTCTCACTTCCTCCGAATAAAAGGTGTGGCTATGGGTACCCGCATGGGCCCCAGCTATGCCTGTCTCTTTATGGGGTATGTGGAACATTCCTTATTCCAGTCCTACTCCGGCCCCCTTCCACAACTCTTTCTCCGGTACATCGATGATTACTTCAGTGCTGCTTCATGTTCTCGTCGGGACTTGGAAAAATTTATTAATTTTGCTTCCAATCTCCACCCCTCCATCATTTTCACGTGGTCCATCTCTGACGCTTCCCTTCCCTTCCTTGACCTCTCTGTCTCAATCTCTGGTGATAGACTGTCCACCAATATCCATTACAAACCCACCGACTCCCACAGCTACCTAGACTACAGCTCCTCACACCCCGCTTCCTGTAAGGACTCCATCCCATTCTCTCAGTTCCTTCACCTCCGTCACATCTGTTCTGATGATGCTACCTTCAAAAACAGTTCCTCTGACATGTCCTCCTTCTTCCTTAACCGAGGTTTTCCACCCACGGTCGTTGACAGGGCCCTCAACCGTGTCCGGCCCATCTCCCGCGCATCCGCCCTCACGCCTTCTGCTCCCTCCCAGAAACATGATAGGGTCCCTCTTGTCCTCACTTGTCCTCACTTATCACCCCACCAGCCTCCGCATTCAAAGGATCATCCTCCGCCATTTCCACCAACTCCAGCATGATGCCACCACCAAACACATCTTCCCTTCACCACCCTGTCGGCATTCCTTAGGGATCGTTCCCTCCGGGACACCCTGGTCCACTCCTCCATCACCCCCTACTCCTCAACTCCCTCCTATGGCACTACCCCATGCCCACGCAAAAGATGCAACACCTGCCCCTTCACTTCCTTTCTCCTCACCGCCCAAGGGCCCAAACACTCCTTTCAAGTGAAGCAGCATTTCACTTGCATTTCCCCCAACTTAGTCTACTGCATTCGTTGCTCCCAATGTGGTTTCCTCTACATTGGAGAGACCATACGTAAACTGGGCGACTGCTTTGCAGAACACCTGCAGTCTGTCCGCAAGAATGACCCAAACCTCCCTGCTGCTTGCCATTTTAACACTCCACCCTGCTCTCTTGCCCACATGTCTGTCCTTGGCTTGCTGCATTGTTCCAGTGAAGCCCAACGCAAACTGGAGGAACAACACCTCATCTTCCGACTAGGCACTTTACAGCCTTCCGGATTGAATATTGAATTCAACAACTTTAGGTCTTGAGCTCCCTCCTCCATCCCCACCCCCTTTCTGTTTCCCCCTTCCTTTTGTTTTTTTCCAATAAATTGTATAGATTTTTCTTTTCCCACCTATTTCCATTATTTTTAAATATTTTTAAATCTTTTATGCTCTCCCCACCCCCACTGGAGCTATACCTTGAGTGCCCTACCATCCATTCTTAATTAGCACATTCGTTTAGATAATATCACCAACTTTAACACCTATGTGTTCTTTTGTTCTGTTGTTTGTGACATCTTTTGATGATCTGCTTCTATCACTGCTTGTTTGTCCCTACAACCACACCAACCCCCTCCACTTCTCTCTCTCTTTCTCTCTTCCCCCCCCCACACACCTTAAACCAGCTTATATTTCAACTCTTTCTTGGACTCACTCAAGTTCTGTCGAAGGGTCATGAGGACTTGAAACGTCAACTCTTTTCTTCTCCGCCGATGCTGCCAGACCTGCTGAGTTTTTCCAGGTAATTCTGTTTTTGTTTCAGAGAAAGATCTGTTTATGCCACTCTGCTTCCATTTAACCAGCCAATCTGCTATCCATGCCAATATGTTACCCCCTACACCATGAGCTTTTATTTTCCGCAGTAATCTTTGATGTGGAACTTATATCAAATGCCTTCTGGAAATCTAAGTACAGTACATCCACCAGTTCCATTTTATCCACAGCACATGTGACTCCATCAAAGAACTGTAATAAATTGGTAGAACATGATTTTCCTTTCACAAAACCATGTTGACTGCTTGATTGCCTTGAATTTTTCTAAGTGCCCTGCTATAACATCTTTATTAATAGCTTCTAGCATTTTCCCTGTGACAGATGTTTGGCTAACTGGCCTATAGCTTCCTGCTTTCTGTCTCCCTCCCTTTTTGAATTTTGCTATTTCCAATCTAATGGAGCCTTCCCCAATGCATCAACTATCTCACTAGCCACTTCTTTCAAAACCTTAGGGTGAAATCCACCCAGACCTGGTGCCAGCCCGCAGCCTGGTGTCTGCAATTTTCCCAGGTTCCTCCCTCGCTCCCATTTCCTGATTTACAACTATTTCCAGGATGTTACTTATGTCCTCTATAGTGAAGACCGAAGCAAAATATCTGTTTAATTCAACCTACATCTCCCTCCTTTCCATTATCAGTTCCCAGACGCACTCTGTATAGGACTAATGTTTAGTTTGTTAACCCTTTTCTTATTTAAATATTATAGAAACTCTTACTATCCATCTTTATATTACTAGCTAGCTTTCTCTTGTTTCTCTTGATTTAAATGCATAACTCAAGGCTGACACTTCGGTGCAGTGCCGAGTGAGTGCTACCCTGTTGGTATGGATGAGGCATTAAACTGAGGCTTGTCTGCCTCTAAAGAGCTCTCCCATTGTTCTGCTCAACACTTAACTCTAAACTAACACCTAAACCACATAATATGGTCATTTATTTCATTGTTATTTGTGAGACCATCCCCCTTTCCTGCATTACTAAATGAGTAAGTGACTATACTTCAAAAGTACTTTATTAGTTATAAAGTCCTCTGGAATGTCCTGAGATCAGAAAAGATAGTATAAACACAAGCATTTCTTTTCATAAATTGAATTTCATGTATTCACAGATGGAGGAAAGAACGGGAAATGAGACAGTCTAAAATACAGCAGGAAGTAAAACAGGTGGCTGAACTACGGGAGAAAGACGTGATTTCAAAAGAAAATAAGTGGAGAATGTTGGCCGAGAAACAGGAATTAAAGAAAAAGGAAAAATTAGAACAATCAAAATACGAAGCAGAAATCCGTAAACATCATCAAAATCAGTTACGGAAACAAACCGAAACCATCAAGCAAATTACCAAAGAGCAAGAAGTACAGGTTTCACAAGCAAAGCTGTCAAATGCTGCCCAGAAGCGGCTGGTGAAAGAAATGAGCGACCAGAACAAAATCAAACTGGAGAATGAGCACGAAAAGCTGAAGCATCTGATCCTGAAAAGGGAGATTGACCATCTAACCAAGGCAGAGGAGTTAATGGTGAGGATGTCACTGGAGCGGAAGCTTTTAAAATTCAAAGAAAATCACAAACTTCTAGTGGAAGAAAAAAAGAGAGGGCTGAAAGAAAAAGCAACCAAGGAGAAAAACCAGATCCTTCAAGCCAAGTCAAGGGCTGAAAAACTAGAACAGGAACAGAAGGAACGTAAGGAAGCATTGGCAGAAATCTCTGACCTCAAAATTGAACAGGCTCAGAAAACTGTGCTGAAGAGTGTCCAAAATAAAGCCCTTCAGTCCCAGAAGACCAGATCGGAGAAAGAGAAGATCCACCAGCAGATAAAAAAGAAGGTCGAGGAGGAAGAAGAATGGCACCGACAAGCAATGGAAGAAACTATTAAGAAGAAAGACAAGAGGAGTGAAGAAATTTTGAAAGTGAAGAAAGCAACCATTGAGGAGTCCCGTCAAGTTGCCCGGGCAGCCTTCCAAATGAGGGAACGAGTGAGGGAACAGATCAACAGCCGTTCCTTTGATCAAATGGCTATGGAAGCTGAGCTATGGGCAAGCTTGGTGAAAAAGATGGCTTACTAATGTTTGAGGGGAAAAAATGAAATCCCATCAATAGAATACCTGATTTAGTTCTTTATTAGTAATGCCCCTCTAAAAAGGGATTTTTTTTTTGTTTCGCTTGATGACACTGGGGCAACAAGTTAATTTTTTAGGAAAGGCATAAACATGGATGATTGTATTTCAGTTAATAGCAGACCATGAGGTAATGAATTTTCTCAAAAAGAAGTTAAATATTCTGGGAATCCATTGTAAAATGGCTCTGGGGAATTTGATTGTGTTGTAGAATTATAGAGTTTATTGATATGTAAACATAACTCAAAGCTTTATCATGACCACATTTGTTCTACCAGTGTTGTGAAGCTGCAGAAAACAATGATCCTTTTGTTACTTGGAAGAATGTTTGTAAAATGTTTTACTTGTGCATGTTTTAATATTTGGGCAAATGCACAGGACAAGCCCTTATTGCTACACTATTCAGGAAACAAAATCAAAAAACTGTGAACTTTGAACCATCCATAAGTTATCTTTCTCATAAGAGTGAAAGGAAAACTGCGGCCAAATTCCCTTCTACAATAGTATTCAAACTTCTTATATTCTAGTGGATCTTCCATCACGTTTGCTGATTGTAATTTGCAGGATGTGCTGTGTCTTAGTGTCTGTGTTGTCATCTCATCTCCTGAGTTTCTGGTAGCATCTTTCTCTTTGCCTTTCACTGTTGCTTTCTTTAAAATGCTCTCTTCTCTTTCTTGCTCTGCCAATTGTGAAAGAGTGGCAGGTATGCGTGTTGACCAGGGAAAGGACCGATAAAATTTGGATTGCAAGATGCGATTTCGCTGGAGCTGTGAGGAAAAATAATTTGAACTGGATGGAGTTTCCCTCCTTGTGTTCCCAATCCCACGTTTTGCCTTGTGCTCCTATTCCCATTCTGTCCAGTGCATTACAGCTGTCACATACCCTTCACAGCATGCTCTGTTCTCAATCTGGTTCACCCTTCTCACTTGCCCACATCCTTCGCCCTGAACTCTCTTTTCCTTTTCCTCCCTCAATCCCTTATCTCACTGGCCCCGCCACAGCCCATTCCCCCCAACACACCCCACAAATCTCCTCACGGGCCCCAGCCCGTCCCCACCCTCGCCGGCCCCAGCCCGTCCCCACCCTCGCCGGCCCCAGCCCGTCCCCACCCTCGCCGGCCCCAGCCCGTCCCCACCCTCGCCGGCCCCAGCCCGTCCCCACCCTCGCCGGCCCCAGCCCGTCCCCACCCTCGCCGGCCCCAGCCCGTCCCCACCCTCGCCGGCCCCAGCCCGTCCCCACCCTCGCCGGCCCCAGCCCGTCCCCACCCTCGCCGGCCCCAGCCCGTCCCCACCCTCGCCGGCCCCAGCCCGTCCCCACCCTCGCCGGCCCCAGCCCGTCCCCACCCTCGCCGGCCCCAGCCCGTCCCCACCCTCGCCGGCCCCAGCCCGTCCCCACCCTCGCCGGCCCCAGCCCGTCCCCACCCTCGCCGGCCCCAGCCCGTCCCCACCCTCGCCGGCCCCAGCCCGTCCCCACCCTCGCCGGCCCCAGCCCGTCCCCACCCTCGCCGGCCCCAGCCCGTCCCCACCCTCGCCGGCCCCAGCCCGTCCCCACCCTCGCCGGCCCCAGCCCGTCCCCACCCTCGCCGGCCCCAGCCCGTCCCCACCCTCGCCGGCCCCAGCCCGTCCCCACCCTCGCCGGCCCCAGCCCGTCCCCACCCTCGCCGGCCCCAGCCCGTCCCCACCCTCGCCGGCCCCAGTCAGTTGCCACCCTCACCCGCCGCAGCCCGTCTCCACCCCTCCCCTCACAGACCCCAGCCCGTCTCCACCCCTCCCCTCACAGAGCCCAGCCCGTCTCCACCCCTCCCCTCACAGAGCCCAGCCCGTCTCCACCCCTCCCCTCACAGAGCCCAACCCGTCTCCACCCCTCCCCTCACTGGCCCCAGCCCGTTCCTCCCGACTCCTCGCTGGCCCCACCCAGTTCCCCCCTGCTGACCTCATCACCGGCCCCAGCGAGGACCCCTCCCCTCACTGGCCCCAGCACCACCTCCCCCACCCCACACATCAGCCCCAGCTATTTCACACCACCCCCCTCACTGGCACCAGCCCATCTCTCAGCCCCCCACCACACTGGCCCCAGCAGTTCCCCTCCCCTCCTCCCCCAGCCAAGCCCAGCCCGTTTCTCGCCCTCCCCCCTGACGCTCATTGGCCCTGGCCTGTCTCCACCCCACTCACTGGCAGCCCCCTCACAGGCCCCATCCCAGCACTTCCCTCCCCACGTCACCAGCAGAAGCCTGCCCATTCCCCAAATGGCCCCAGTCAGTATCCCCCCACCTCATTGGCCCCGCCCCAGCCCATCTCCCCCCACTCCCCCGCTTGCCCCTGCCCCACCCACGCCGCTTGCCCCCCACTCACCCCAACTCCCCTGCTTAACCCCCACCCCTGCTTGCTCCTGCAGCCCCTTCCCTGCTTATCCCCGTCCCCACTTAAACCCCTCCCCATCCCCTGCTTGCCTACATGTGACTCCAGACCCACTGCAATGTGGTTGACTCTTTTTAAAAAAGAAGGGATGGGAAATAAATGCTGGCCTAGCCAACGATGCCCACAATCCATGAGTGAAATTCAAAGCCTCACAATTCTTTGTATGATTGTTTCCTTTGCTATCCCTTGCATTCAGTCTTTTGTCTATGGGCCCTTGTTCTGGGTTTCTTTACTATTAGAAGCAGTGTGTTTCTATCTATTCTGTGCCCCTTCCTCCCCTCTGCTTCGTTAACCCACCTCTCCTCTTCTGCTTCATTGTCCCTCACTTCATAATTTTAAATACTTGTATCATATCATTGTAGCAAGAGAAGACCCAACTTTTCAAGTCTTTTGTATTTCTTCAGTAACCTAGTGAATCTGAATTGTATGGTTTCTGGAGCTTCAATATCCTTCCTATAATTTGGAATTTAATATTGCTGACACTACTTTGAGGTCGTACTAAGATTTTATATAGCGCATCATTATCTCTTGAAAAGTATTTTTTAAAACAGCCTTTTCAACTTGAGGTGCTACAATTAATGTCTTGTGAACCTGTACCATCTCATCTCTTTTCTGTCTTGGAGTTTTCATCCCTGCTTTTATTGGATGATCTTAATTCTGTTGTTTTACCTCTTTATATTATTTAGGGTTGAGTTGTTTGGGAAGGGAGGAAAATTGCTTTGTACAATAAATATAAGTTATACAACAATTAGCAGAGATATCACTGAAGTTATGATATAGTTCTACAAACCAAAACTTCTGGAAATAAAGTATCTGAAAATAGGAAAAAACAGCTCAATATTTTGGACATAGATCCCTCATGAAAGCTTGATTACAAACATTAAGCTGTTTTTTTTCTTTTGAGGAACCAGCTATGTTTTTACAGTAATTACTGTTTACATCAGATATCTGACACATAGAGTTTTCTTTTATCTCCCATCATCTAATTATTTTACAGCGACAGTAGTGACATCAATACCATTTTGGAATGGTGTAAGATTGGAGCTGACTAACAATCTCTCCTTGTTGCAGTTCTAGGAGGCACGCCCTTGAGCATGCTACTTCAGCACAGCTGCGCATAAATCTTTTCATTCTTATTATAGAAATATACAAAGAGACCATTTGGCATATCATGCCTGTACTAGCTCACTAAAAGAGCTCTTGATTAGTCCCACTCCCCTGGTCCTTCCCTATAGCTCTACAATTTTTCCTTTTTTAAGTAGAGTCCTTTTGAAAGTTACTATTGAGACTGCTTCCACAAATCTTTAAAGCAGCTCATTCCAGATCATAACTCAAAAGCAAGAAAAAATACCCTTCATATCACCCTCAGCTTTTTTGCCAATTATCTAAATGTATCCTACGGTTGTCGACCTTTTTGCCAGTGGAATAGAAACAAATAGAAATTGCTGTAAAAAAAAACTCAGCAGATCTGCTAGCATCTGTGGAGAGAGAAAGAGAGTTAATGCTTCAAGTCCAATGACTCTTCTTTGGAACAGCCAGTGGACATGGGTTCTCATCTATCTACTCTGTCAAAACCCAAAATACTGGTATCTTGAAAGATACACTCAGAAAATGTGACGAATGGACATGGTACTTTGAGGGGTACACATAAGTAGAGGATTTGGAGATGTATATTAACCAATCCTCTAGCCATGCCATGCTAGTATATCACCTCCAAACCCATGAGCCCTTCTATGATAACCTTTATGTGGTACACTGTCAAATGTCTTTTGTATATACTACACCTACAGGTTCCTTTTTAGTTACATTCTCAAACACTAATACACTTGTCAGGCACAATTTCTCTTTCATAATATCATGTTGACTCTGCCTAATCACATTATGATGTTCCAATTGCCTTGTTAACACATCCTTAATAATAGATTCCAGAAATTTTCCTGATGACTGATGTCAGACTAATTGGCTTCTAAGTTTCCTGATTTCTCTCTCCCTTCTTCCTTTAAAAGCAGGTTTACATTTGCTAACTTTTCAATCCACTGAGACTGTTCTAGAATCTAGGGAATTTTGAAATATTGCAACCAATGCATTCACACTGTCTGCAATCATCTCTTTTAGAACCCTAGGATGTAGGCCTACATCCTAGGGTTGAGGGAATTTGTTGGATTTTAGTTCCATTAATTTATCAACTGATATTAATTACCTTAAGTTCATCACTCTCATTAGCCCCTTCATTTTCAATTAGTGACTACTGATTGATACATCAGTATGAATTTTGCAGTGAATTTATCAGAGACTGGATGTCAGATAAACACAAGAGTGGATGGAGAGTTAGAGTTGGGTGTCATCAGTGTATACACAGAACCTGGTCCTGTGTCAGCAGGTGAGATCATTGAGGGGGGCATCATATAAATGCAGAGTTGGAGAGCTCCATGGAGAAAAATGTGGGACAGGAAGAAAAAGCATTGATTTTGAGTCTTAACTGTATGACATGTCTGAGAACCTACTTAATAAAAGCTAAACACTCCCATCAGCAGAATGAGATTAAGAACAAATGTAACCCTCCAGCAAAAAAAGTAATTTTAGCCAATGAAACTGGGTGTAACCATGGTTAACAATGGCTAGAACCCCAATGTGAAATTTCCTGCCAACTACCCTATACTACGGATATCTACTTGTCCAAAAAACAAATGTAATTTTAATGTGCCAATTTGCAGCTGGCCACAGTTAATTTTTTTTTGCTTTACAGTAAGCTGTGGCATTTCCAAGCGTTTTTGCTTGCTGCCAAGGACTGGGTTTATACCAGCATCTGTAGGATTAGTAAAAGTCCTCCACGAAAATTACAGGGCCTACAATTGTAATTATATAACATTTATGACAGAGAACTGCATAAACATTAAGCCTAACCAACACATCAATGAAAGCAGATCCTTAGCTACCTGATGGGCATGTCATGTGATATGGAGTAACTCCACTGATTGTTCCCCCTTGTCTTCCTGTTGGCAAGTACATGGCTTCTGCTTGGTATATCACCATGATGTAAATTACCAATCTTGGCTATACTAAGTAGAATGCTGCTGATGTGAAATCACTTACTATCATTCTGTGACATAGCCATGACCCACCTTTACTTTTTTTCCAATTATTACTTTCTGCCTTTTCATCAGGGCTTCTCTGTGCCATGCATTATTGTGCAGCCAAGAGCTGAACAGGTACAAAGCATCTGATAATACTCCATGTGGCGATGTCAGGTGAAGAAGAATGAGATTTTATTTTTACAGGTGCAGGTGAAGATAAGATTTTATTTTTTCAAATTACTCATGTCACATGGTGCTTGCTACAATTTCTGAGCCTGGATTGGGAATGTGTGTGTGTGCATGTGAGAGAAGCAATTTCGGAAGCTGCTACTTTGCAGGCAGCTTGTATAGTTCAGCCTATCCACTGTCCCACTTGAGCCATCTTCCACCTGCAGTTTGAAGGAAAATCTATCAACCAATACATATGTACCCTGCGACAAAAGCAAATTCTATGTAGCATTTGTTTGGCTCGGCTTGACAACTGAAGCTAAAAATTTATTTTCAATATTTGTCATGTTACCAACCAGTTTACTGACAGTTTGTTTCCTCTTGAGTCACCTCAATGGAAAATTCACACAGCACCTATCATACACATTTTCTCATATTTTATGACTATAGTGTTGAACTAGGTGGGAACAATTGGTACAGTTATGTCCATGAGGATGAATAAATTATGTGAAACTACCAGCACACCGCCTGGGATTTTCTCTGGCAATAAGTACTTAGAAAATCGATAGTTCTTTCTGTACGCAAGATGGTGTAAAAACTATTCTTCCTGTACACTAACAGACAAATTGCAGCATTAGCTTTTTAGTCAGCTTGGTAGTAGACTTATCTCTGGGCCAGAAGTTTGAGTTGAATTCCATGACAAGCATTCAAGCCCACAATCTATGCTAGCTATACTGAGGGAGCTGTTGAAAGTGCTGTCCTTTGTATGAGTTACCTGTCTGCCTGCCTCTTCCAATGTAAGAGATGATGCTAAAGATCCCAAAGCACTATTTAAAGAGGAGCAGGGAATTCTGCTAATCCGGCCATTGTTCTTCCCTCAGTTAATGCAACCGAAAACAGGTTAACTGGTCATTCATTGCATGTTTATGGATTCTTATAGTATGTGTAATGATATTTGGCTCTAAATTTTCATTGCACTTTGTTATAAATCATTGTATGTGGAGTGCTTTGAGATATGTTAGGGCTTTTCTAACTAAGAAGAGAGCAAGTGACACCATTGGAATATTTTAGGATGTATGTTGGCTAATTTAATACTTAATTGTCTGTTTTATAGATTTTTAAAATGGCACCTTGTTACCTTTGATTAAATTTAGCTTGTGAAATAATGGACCTTCAAAACAAAAATTAGAAATTGCACTCACAATTTTGGTTTGAGTTTAATATCATGAGTATTTATAAATCAACTGCACTGCAAAGAACAGGTTTCCTCTTCAAATTGTGAAACATACAAGTCACTTTGCCACTCATGAGGAGGGCCACTTGACTTAGTAATTTTAAGTCAAATTCTGTTCTTACTATTTGGGATTTTTGTCAGAGTTTTGGAGTCAAAATTTAAAATAGCTATTGGTTTGTGGAAACAGAATAATTCAGTTTGTTTTATTACATGGAGTTATTGATGTCTTGTGAGTTACAATTTGGAATTCCACCTAAACTAAATTAATGGCCTTTTTTGAGAGTTATTTGGTGAGCTGTGCTTGTGGAAGTACCAGGTCACTTTCCCCACCCTTAATAGTGCAACCCTAATTTCTGTTACTGGGTCTCTTTTATTTTCCATATTTATATATATTTGAAATAAGTTGTACACTATTTTTATACAGAGCGAGGCTTTCCTTAAATTACATAATAGGCATTTTATTTTTATTATCAAAATTAGTGCCTGTGTACATCTTGTAATATTGTTTTTGTCTCTTTTTATGCTCCATTTATTATTGTTTGACTAATCATTTTAATAAATTATTCTTAAACAAGTGTCTTCTTATTTGCATACTTGGACAGTGTCAAATTTGATCACCATCCTGGACTGAATTAGTAGGTCTCTGGTAACAGAATGCTACAGATGCCCTCAGCAACCCTGGGTTAGGGATTGATATAGTTTACTGGGGGTCGTATCCTGATATTCATCTAGTACAACCTGCTGGAAATTATGCCTAACGGACACCCCATGAAAATAGGATTGGGCTCGGCCATTATGCCTTTCATGATAACGTATTGACATTCACTTTCTAGGTTCATGAAATGGCCAGTTTGGGTGAGGTGACAGAGGGCAGCTGGTACCTGTAAGTACTCTCTCATAAGAGTTGAAAGATGAGAAATGTTTCTTAATGTCTCTGTAAATCTCAATATTAAGTATGAATGTAGGTATTTGTGGTCAATAAACATGGTGGGATTAGAGAACTTTACTCAGCTTGGTTAAAATTTAAAATTCTCTGTTTCACGCTGTTATTGAACCAAGTTTCATAAATTCCTTTTGCAAAGGATTTAAATATTTGCTTGAAAAAAAGCAATAATAAAAGATGTGAGGAGTGAGCACAAATCAGAAGGTTACAGCACAGAAAAAGGCTACTGAGTTCATTAAGTATTGTCCACAACTCACTTAGTCTAATCCCACCCTCATACTTTCTGCCCTCCAATTATTTTTTATTAATACACTAATATTCCACTCAATATCACCTTTTCAATTAATATTTTACTGCTAGTGTATCGAAGGTTCTTTGGAAAATCCACATCTACTTCATTTCCTCTATCCTCTGACTACACAATTATCCTGATAGTTTCTGTGGAGGCTAATCAAGCACTGGCATGGAGTCGATGTTTGAGCTCTGTAATTCTGTGTAGTAATATTCTATGATTTCCAGTGCAGTATTAGAGAGTTGTTAGATATCTGTCTTGAAAAAGTCAATGCCATTAATCACCATTCCTTAGTATTTTCAAACACTACTCCTAATTAGCCACTTCTGAGACACTATATAAAATGGTTTTGGTAACATTTTGAGTGTGATATTGGCACACTATTGCTAGGAAACCATCTTTTTGTTTTCTTTTACATTGACCAGAGGGAAGTCAATCTAATGAAAGGTCATTAATCTGAAGCATTAACTCTGATCCTCTCTCCAAAGACGCTACCAGACCTGCTAAGTATTTTCAGCATGTGTCGTGTCTTGCTTTTGTGCTGAAGATTAATAATTACAGCTCTTACACTGGATCCCAAGAGATAAGTGATTTACTCAGCCTCTGGTTTACATTTTCAGAGAAGAATGGGTGGTCACCTTGCCTCTAATTAGTACTTGGCAGGCCGCTCTGGCCAACTCCCTCTCACTAGACTGCTGCTAATCAGTAGGAATAGAGAGTAGAACATTCTACAGTTCACAAGAGCTTCATGTTACCAATGATAGTAAATGGCATGACAGTATCTATTTCAGTAAACGGAGACAAAGTCAGTGCCTGAATAAACCATTGTTTCATTCTCTGCATCAACAGCTAATTTAAATAGGAGCTGTATTCCATATGCCCTAAATATTACAAATAAAGGGAGATATCTTTACACTTTTAGTTCAGCTTTCCATTGTCACATTTTTAAAAAATTCCTTGAAGGTCTGATTGAGGGACAGGTGATGTATCCAAAGCTTTCCTGGTACTAAGTGGAATTTTAAAAAATATTTGACATGATCCTGTTTTGAACAATTCAGCCTATGCATTGCTCTTTCCCTTTCTACATTCCATGTCTGGGAGAGTCAGCCTCTGTAGCACTTCTGGACCCTGCTGTCAATGTGGAGATCCAGAATCTAAAAGTGAGGTTGGGACCCTCATTTACTTTAATTAACCTGCAGCTGTCACCCAATAGCACATTTGAGAATAATCTTTTTCTGGGTCTATGTTATATTTTGAGGTTTTCAAAGTGTGCTGAACCCAAGAAAATATCTAATCAGCCATACTCACTAGGTAGGTTCTCTGTGATCTGGAGTGCAAGTTTCTGTCTAATATCTAAATAATAGAGATACAAGAATTAAAACAACACTCACTCTGTACACTAACTATTGGAAGTATAACTTGATTCTCCTCTTTAAAAGCAAACTGAATATGCAATCTTAACAGAGCAAGGGTCAGACTTTGGCTTTATTTACATAAGGCAGATGAATAAACAGTTTCATAATATTACTCTCAACACATAAAAGAAAGACAATGCTTGATTTTACTCTAACCATGGACTTTAAACCGAAGTTAATATGCTGCAGACTCTAATAATTTTTTTTTGTTCTTGGGATGTGAACGTCACTGACAAGGCTAGCGTTTATTGCCCATCCCTAATTGCCCTTGTGAAGGTGATGGTGAACCACCTTGAACTTCTGCAGTTTATCTAGTGTAGGTACACCCAAAGTGCTTTTTTTCTGATGCAACTGAGTGGCTAGCTAGACCATTTCAGAAGGCAGTTAAGAGTCAACCATGTTGATGTGGGTCTGGAGTCACATCTAGACTAGACCAGGTAAAGACAGCAGATTTCCTCACCTGAAATACATTAGTGAACCAGAAATGTGCTTACAACAATCAGTTTCATTATAATTATTAATGAGACTAGCATTTTATTCCAAATTTATTTATTTATTAATTGAATTTAGATTTCCCCAGCTGCCTATTGCTAAATATTGCTAGGTGAACTTTAAAACTTATACAGGTTTGCACTAGTTGATCATGAGATTAAAATATTAATGTAGACTGGACTGTCTGGTAAAACAGGATTTCCATAGAATGCAATCTCATCTCTTGAACTGGTACTGAAACAAATGATAGTAGATGACTGCATCTTTCAAATACGTTAGATCAAACAACCCTTCATTAATGTTGAAATAGTTAACCTGAACTTTGACAATAGCAGGATTTTTGTGATTAAATACAACAGCTCTGACCAATTAAACCATTCACACTTCACCTCACAAATCAATCCCACTGTTTGTTGTAGAAAATCACACAGTTGTAGAATTCTGGCAGCCAAATTCTCTTACGTCATTTTTCGCTTGCCTGTTGAAATATACTTTTGGGATATTAACTTTTTACCTGCTATTTCTAGCAATACAAAATAAAATGTTAAAAGAATTAACAGAGACAAGTTCCATGTCAGTCACAGTCAACAGTTGCTGTTGATTTGCTTGCACCAGGAAGTTCAGCTAGCAGCAAAAGAAAGGGACATGTATGACTGACTATACTCCAGGGGAGTAGAACACTTGTAAGGATAGAATTAAAATTTGCTGAATAGCTGGTAAAAGGGGCACTGATTTCATTAGTATCTAGAAACCCTTAGGGAAGAAAGAAGAGTCGTGTCATTTTTGTTTTCATTGCAAGCAAGCGACAGAATTATTTACATATTGTTTTATACTGTTTACACACACTTTCAAGAAACGAGTTCCTTTTAAATCATAAGAGGAAGGACCACAGAGACACCAACCTGTGTACAGATAACACTAGTGCACTTCCTTGTGGCTAGTGAGGTCTGAGTGTGGTGGTTTAAGTTTAGGGTAGGATCTTTCGGTCGGCAACCGGGGGCAGAGCCCGCTCGCTGACACACAAAATGACGTGGGCTGACGTTGGGTGGAACTCCCGACGCCACCCTGCATCATTTCCATTTTCAGGTTGACAGGGGTGCAGCCAAGGCCATTGAAAAACTAATTAAGGTCGTTAATGGACCTGCCCGTCCAACCTTAAGGTTGGTGGGCAGGCTGGGAGTTCTGGCGGGCTTCGGAAAAAGCATGAAACCTCATCCACGGGCGGCATGAGGTTTCATGAGGGTATTTAAATTTTCAAGAAACGTTTCAATAAAACTTGTGGACATGTTCCACCTCATGTGACAGTGTCATATGAGGGGACATGGCAGGGAAAATTTTTAAATATGTTTAATAAAAGTTTTAAATGGGAGCTGATCTCCCTGAGGCAGCACTTAGTCTCAGAGAGATCTTTGCGCTCTTTCGCGCGCATGCACGGTAGAGCGCAATCCCGGCTGAGGGCATAGCGCTTCCTGGTGGACGTCACACTGGGCGGGTCTAATTTGGCCTGCCAACATAAAATGGCAGCGCGCCCCCAATTGGGGGCGCCAATCGGAGGCGCACCTTCTCCCACACTTCCCCCTCCAATGGGGGGAAAATTTTTCCCTTAGTTGCAAAGTTGGTCTGTTTCTTTAAGACCTTTTCTCTAAATAGGGACATCTGGGTAAGTGCAGTTACTTAAACTAAGGCCAGAGGGATTGTAACTGGTTTCACATTTCAGGGCCCTGATTAAGATTATTTGGCATATTTTATATATATGTGTGTGTATATTTTATGTGTATGTGTCACACCTGCATCCACTTCCTATGTCAGCTATAAATTCTTATACCCACATATATAATGGAGACTGCCTATGGAATCTGTAATAATACACTTCTACTAGTGGCAACATTGTAGTGCTTCAGCTGGTACTGCAAAAGCTACTCAAATCATCTCTTTCTCTGTTTTTGTATTGTTATATGTTCTGCTGTTTAGCTATAAATAATATCAGTTGTATACAAAAGACCTTAGCATGCCAACTGAATTATATTTGCACAATGTTGTCCATTTATCCATGCTCGCTAACCTTGCATCAACTGTAAACTACCCGGCAACACCATGATAAATATTATTTAAATTGTGTGTATGAGAGTGAGAATTACATGTCATTTCTGCTGAATATACCTCCAATTTAAGACCCAGGAGTGAAGACGCTTTGGTAAACTTAACTTTGATCTTTCAATTTAGCCGCCTTGTTTTGTCAATTGCAGCTACTGAAGTGCTCAACTTCAGTGTTTTTTTTCACCCTTTTGTTTCTTCCCAAGAGGGAAGTCTGATGGAAGCAATGGATCAATGTTTTGGTAAGACCAGCAGCAGTTTGTTGCATTTCTTTTTACCTAGAGGACAAGACTCCTTTTCTCACCCTTTCAGTTGTTCTCTTCATGCAAAGTTTCATAGCAGAAACAGAAAATGTTCTCCCCAATTCCTAATCGCACCTCACTGAGTGCTAAGTCTTCTGTGGAGATGTGAAACTAAGGCCCTATCTGTCTTGTCAGGTCGATAAAAGATCACATGGCATTATTTAAGAAGAGAAAGGGAGATCTCTTGGCATTCCAACATCACTAAAACAGATGACCTGGTCATTTATTTCATTGTTGCTTGCGGGACCTTGCTATGCACAAGTTGGCTGTCCTAAATTGGTTCTGAAGAAGGATCGTACGGACTCGAAACATTAACTTTGTTTTTCTCTCTCCAAAGACGCTGTCAGACTGCTGAGTTTTCCCAGCATTTTCTGTTTTTGTTGGCTGTCTTATTCCCTTACATTACAAGAGTGGCTACATTTCAAAAATAATTCATTGGCTGTAAAGCACTTTCAGACATGCTGAGATTGTGAAAGGCACAATATAAAGGCAGGTTATTTGTCCTCTTATTCAGGAAAGAAGCAATGAAAATACCTGACATTGCAACAGCAACGTTTCTAAATTCAGCCTCTGTTCTACTCAATTGGATGTGGTTTTCCGATGAGGCTTTACAATGCCCTAGTCAGATCTCGTACTTAAGAACGGTATGCACAGTCTAGTCACCACATGTCAAAATGATCATGACTACAACAGAGATTGTGGAGAAGATCAACACAAGTGATCCTAAGTGTAAAGTGGATGAATTGTGAGGAAACATTACAGAAGCTCAGGTTCTACAGTTTTTAAAGAGGGAGGCTGAAATATCTAAAATATTAACTGGTATCGATAGGACAAATTAAGAATGCCATTCAGGATAGTAAAAATGGGCATAAACTTATTTAGTGAAAAATAAATTTGGATTGATTGTAGTGAAGAATTTCTTTACTAAATCAGAAACGTTTGGAATAATCTAAATAAGATGGTGGAATGAAAGGAGCAGCGTAGTTGAATGCTGTGGTACTGGCCACTTGAAAGACGAACCATGTGCCTAATGTCCTTTCCTGATATTTGAATGTCTTTAGTGTTTTGCATTTAGACCTTTAAATATCTTCACTCTCAGTACCTTTAAATATATTCACTCTCAGAACAGACATTTCATGAGGGCTAGATTAGTCAAACTCATGTTGACAGCCTATCAGTTATACAGATGTCACAGTCCAATATACAAATTCTGAAATACTAGTGTTATGTTTTTTTTTATTCTTTCACAGCGTGTGGGCATCACTGGCTAGCCCAGCATTTATTGCCTATCTCTTATTGCCCTTGAGAAGGTGGTAATGAGCAGCCTTCTTGAACTGCTGTAGGCCATGGTAGGTAGACCCACAGTGCTCTCACAAAGGGAATTCCAGGATTTTGACCCAGTGACAGTGAAGGAATGGTGATATAGTTTCAAGTCAAGATGGTGTGTGGCTTGGAGGGGAATTTGCAGGTGGTGGCGTTCACATACATCTACTGCCCTTATCCTTCCAGGTGGTAGAGGTCTCGGGTTTGGAAAGTGCTGTCCAAGGAGCCTTGGTGAGTTGCTGCAGTGCATCTTGCAAATGGTACACATTACTGCCACTGTCAGTGGTAGATGGGGTGCCAATCAAGAGGGTTACATTGTCCTGGATGGTGTCAAGCTTCAAGTGTTGGAGCTGCACTTATCCAAGCAAGTGGAGAATATTTCATCACATTCCAACTTGTGCCTTATAGATGGTGGAAAGGTTTTAGGGAGTCAGAAAGTGAGTTACTCGCCACAGAATTCCCAGCCTCTGACCTGCTCTTGTAGCCACAGTATTTATATGGCAAATTCAGTTCAGTTTCTGGTCAATGGTAACTCCTAGGATGTTAATGCAGGGGGATTCAGCAATGGTAATGCCATTGAATGTTAGGGGCACATGAATAGATTCTCCCTTGTTGGAGCTGATCATTGCCAAGCATTTGTGTGACACAAATGTTATTGCCACTTATCAACACCTGCCTGAATGTTGTCCAGGTCTTGCTGCATATAGACAAGAATTACTTCACCATCTGAGGAGTTGCAAATGGTGCTAAAGATTGTGTAATCATCAACAAACCACTTCAGATTTAATGATGGAGGGAAGGTCAAAGCTGAAGATGGTAATGCTGAGGACACGACCTTGAGGAACTCCTGAAGCATTGTCCTGGGACTAAGATAATTGACCTCCAACAAGGACAACTATCTTCCTTTGTGCCAGCTTTGATTCCAACTAGTAGAGTTTTCCTCCTGATTCCCAGTCACTCCAGCTTTGCTAGGGCTCCTCGATGCCACACTCAGTCAAAAGATGCCTTGATGTCAAAGGCAATCACTCTCACCTCACTTGAGTTCAGCTCTTTTGTCCATGTTTGGACCAAGACTATAATGAGGTCAGGATCTGAGCGGCCCTGGTGGAACTCAAACTGAGTGTCAGTAAACAGGTTAATGATGAGGAAGTGCCACTTGATAGCACTGCCAACGACCCCTTCATCACCTTGCTGATGATTGCAAGTATTCTGAATGGCGGCAGTTGGCCACATTGGCTTCATCCTGTATTTTTATATACAGGACATACCTGGGCAATTTTCCACATTGCCAGGTAGATACAAGTGTTGTAGCTGCACTGCAACAGCTTGGCTAGCGGCACAGCTAATTCTGGAGCATAAGTCTTCAATACTCTTGCCAGAATGCTTTCAGGGCCTTTGCAGTATCAAGTGCCTTCAACCAATTCTTGATATCATTTGGAGCGAATCGAATTGGCTGAAACTGGCACTGAAACTGTACCACAGAAGGAGGCAGAGATGGATCATCCAATCAACACTACTGGCTGAAGATGGTTGCAAATGCTTCAGCCAGTACTAACGTGCTGGGCTCTCCCATAATTTAAGATGAACATAAGAAATAGGAGCAGGAGTAGGCCATTCAGCCCCTCAAGCCTGCCCTGCCATTCAATAAGAGCATGACTGATCTGCCCCAGGCCTCAAATCCCCTTTTGTGCCTGCTCCTCATAGTCTTCAACTCCCCAAAATTTCAAAAATCTATTTACCTCCCCTTTAAATACTTTCAGTGATCTCTACCTCTCTGGGGTAGAGAATTACAGACATTCACTACCTTCTGAGGGAAGAAATTCCTTCGCATCTCAGTTTTAAGCGAGTGTCCCCTTATCCTGCAACTATGTCCCCTAGTTCAGGATTCCCCAGCTAATGGAAACATCTTTTCAACATCTACCCTGTCAAGCCCCTTCAGAATCTTGTACGTTTCAAAAAGATCACCCCTCATTCTTCTAAACTCTAATGAATAAAGACCTAACCTGTTTAGTCATTCTTGATAAGTCAATCCCTTCATCCCAAGAATCAGCCTAGTGAATCTCTTTTGAACTGCCTCCAATGCCAGTATATCCTTTCTTAAATATGGGGATCAAAACTGTACACAGTACTCCAGGTGCGGCCTCACCAACACCCTGTACAGTTGTAACAAGACTTCCCTATTTTTAAACTCCAACCCCCTAGCAATACAGACCAAAATTTCATTTGCCTTCTTAATTACTTGCTGCACCTGCATGCTAACTCTTTGTGTTTCATGCACAAGAACACTCTAGGTCCCTCTGTGCTGCACTTTTTTGGAGTCTCTCCATTTAAATGATAGTCTGCCTCTTGATTCTTCCTACCAAAGTGCATGATCTCATACTTTCTTACATTAAACTCCACCTGCCAAGTTTTTGCCCACTCACTCAACCTATCCATAACCCCTTGCAAATTCCTTATGTCCTCATCACAATATGCCTTCCCACCTATCTTTGTATTGTCAGCAAATTTGGATACATTACACTCTTCACCCTCTTCCAAGTCATTAAGATAGATAGTAAATAATTGAGGCCTTAGGGCCAATCCTAATGGCACTCCACTAGTTAGGTCTTGGGGATATTTGTGGAATCTCCTACTTCAGTTGGTTGTTTGATTGTCCACCACCTTTCACAACTGGATGTGACAGGATTGCAGAGCTTAGATCTGATTTGTTGGTTGTGGGTTTGCTTAGCTCTGTCTATTGCACGCTGCTTCTGCTGTTTAGCTTGCAAGTAGTCCTGTGCTGTAGCATCACCAGGTTGACACCTCATTTTTAGGTATGACTGGTGCTGCTCCTGGCATGTTCTCCTGCACTCTTCATTGAGATATATCTCCCTACGACTCTTTGCACAGTGCCATGGGGTCATAGTCCCATGGGATCCTCCATGCTATTATTTAATCAAAAAAGTTGCAATGTTTGGACATATTCCTTTTGCCTGCAGAAGTCGCCACTTTCAGACCTGAAATGTATCCATCCTACTTCAAATTACCATAGAAAGGTAAAGGATCCCAAAAATTTGAACAACAGATGAAGCTAGCCATTTCATTCTGCTACTCTGCAGTGGCAACACGAGTGGTGTGTTCTATTAACAAGATGCTGCTGTCAAGCCAAAAAGACATTGTCTACCACCCAAGTGAGTCGTATAGTAGGTGAATATCAGTGTCAGTGCAATGCCAGTAGGCCATACATCCCAATGACTGGTGGATCGAGCAGCACTTCTTTCAGCTGTTCCCAACAGGCAGAGTACTGACTGTACTCAACTAACCTGTGCTTGTAAAACTCAGAACATAATGTCTAACATTGGATGTGATTCTGTGATTGGACAGCATTTGCTGAACCATGCCGAGAGTGCTAACAATTACACTAATTTAAGATTATCAGTTGGGCTTGCAATGTGGCTCACTTACACTTGCTAGGAGCTAAATGTATTCATACGCAGGGATCTGTTCTCTGCAGGCGAAAGGAATATGTCCAGACATTGCACCTTTTTTGAATAAACAAAAGCTTGGCTCCCTGTGCATTTTGCCATGGCAACATCTCAACCAGTCAGAGCTGACTTATCAACAAATCAGCCCCCATTTTCTCCTGCAGTATAAATTGTTGTTCCTTTTGAAATTTAGCATTCTTGCATCTGTCCTAATGACTGCAAAATGAAAAGCTTCGACAGCATGTCTCATTTTTCGGCAATACTCAGGTTCTGTACTACCAAGCAACTAACTTTAGTGAATTTGCGGTCAATCTATGCATCATTGTTCTCCAGGAGATGATGAAAGCATTGATTCAAATAAGATAGATCAAGTGTTCATTCAAATAAGATAGATTTCTTTCAGAAAATAACAATGTAGGTACTGTTGTGTGAGTAAGTTGAGACATGGTGACTTTGGTCCAAAGCTCTCCATTACTGGGAGTTTTCCTCAACTCATCTCTGGATCTGTTGTTGACTAATTGATAGCAACTGATTGCTAGGAGCTGTCAACAACTTCATTATTGTTGTAACATCTGCCTACCAGGATGACTGAAGGCAAACTAGGTCTGTGGTCTTTTTTGTTTAGTAATACCTATAAGACTCCAGGAAATTGTTCCCTTAAAATAGAAAATAGACCCAGGCATAAACACAGACCAAATTAAACCATTATGTAAAAACAAAAAACTGCGGATGCTGGAAATCCAAAACAAAAACAGAAACAGAAATACCTGGAAAAACTCAGCAGTTCTGGCAGCATCGACGGAGAAGAGCACAGTTGATGTTTCGAGTCCTCGTGACCGTTCAACAGAACTACATCCGCAGTTTTTTGTTTTTAATCTCTGTTTAATTGGCTGCCACTTCTCTTCAAGAAATGCCTACCTTTAAGTTTTGTTCTAATTTCCGTCAGGATTTTCAAATATATTTCACCCCTTTCCTATTTTTACTTAGTTCTGTCGAAGGGTTAATGAGGACTCGAAACGTCAACTGTGCTCTTCTCCGCCGATGCTGCCAGACCTGCTGAGTTTTTCCAGGTATTTCTGTTTCTGTTTTTGTTTCAAATTAAACCATTGTTAGAGTAAGGATGCAGGAGATTGGGAGATCTGTCACTGTGTCAAAGCCTCCTGAAATGTCCATGTGGCACACAGTTACCACAGTCTGCCATGTCTTTTAGAATGATGCAGGACAAGAGGAGACCATTTGGCTATTCATGCTTGTGAAGGCTCTTTGGTAGAGCTATCTAACCAGTCCCATTTCTCTGCTCCTTCCCTTTAGACCTTTATTCCCTTCATGTATTTATCAAATTCTCTTCTGAATTTTGCTACTCAATCTGCTTCCACCACCCTTTCAGGCAGTGCATTTCATTTCACAACTTGCTGCATGGGGAAAAAAAAGGTTTGCTCGTTTTGTCTCCAGTTCTTGGTATTTTAGCCCCTAAACATGAGAGGAAAACAACTGCATTTAAGCCTGCACACTTCAAAATTGTGAAAAGGATAGATCGAGTAGTTACAGGCCAATCAGCCTAACCTTGGTGGTGGGCAGATTATGGAAAAAATCCTGAGGGACAGCTTAATCATCATTTAGCAAGGCATAGATTAATCAAAGGCAACACAGATCTATTAAGGGAAGGTTGTACCTGACTAACCTAATTGAATTTTTGGAGGAGGGTTTGTGACGTAGTTTACATAGAGTTTAGCAAGGCTTTTTCAGGCCCAACATCCAGATTGATCACAGAAAAGTAAAAGCCCAATCAAACAAAGGGCAACTGGCAGTCATCTCAGCTCCAGGACATCACTGCAGGAGTTCCTCAGGGTAGTGTCCTCGGCCCAACCATCTTCAGCTGCTTCATCAATGACTTTTCTTCCAACTTAAGGTTAGAAGTGGGGATGTTCGCTGATGATTGCACAATGTTCAGCACCATTCGCAACTCCTCAGATATTGAAGCAGACCATTTTTAAAAATTATTCATTCATGGGATGTGGGCTTCACTGGCTAGGCCAGCATTTAATGCCCATCCCCAGTTGCCCTTTAGAAGGTGGTGGTGAGCTGCCTTCTTGAACCGCTGCAGTCCATGTGGTGCAGGCACACCCACAGTGCTGTTAGGAAGGGAGTTCCAGGATTTTGACCCAGCGACAGTGAAGGAACGGCGATATATTTCCAAGTCAGGATGGTGAGTGGCTTGGAGGGGAACTTCCAGTTGATGCCGTTCACATCTATCTGCTGCCCTTGTCCTTCTAGATGGTGGTGGTCATGTGTTTGGAAGGTGCTGTCTAAGGAGTCTTGGTGAATTTCTGCAGTGCATCTTGTAAATGATACGCACTGCTGTTACTGGGCAGCGATGGTGGAGGGAGTGAATGTGTTTGGATGTGGGGCCAATCAAGCGGGCTGCTTTGTCCTGGATGGTGTCAAGCTTCTTGAGTGTTGTGGGAGCTGCACTCATCCAGACAAATGGGGAGTATTCCATCACACTCCTGACTTGCGCCTTACAGGTGGTGGACAGGCTTTGGTTAAGAAGGTGAGTTACTCCTCACACAATTCCTAGCCTCTGACTAGCTCTTGTAGCCACAGTATTTATATGGCTTGTCCAGTTCAGTTTTTGGTCCATGGTAACCCCCAGGATATTGATAGTAGGGGATTCGGTGATGGTAATGCCATTTATCATCAATGGGCACTGGTTGGATTCTCTCTCATTGGAGATGGTCATTGCCTGACACTTGTGTGACCAAAAGGCTCCCAGTGGGGATCTGCAGGAGAGGTGATCTTATTGAACCACATGAGATCCTGAGGAGATTTAACAAGGTGGCTACTGAGAGGATGTTTCTCCTTGTGGGAGAGGCCAGAACTAGGGGCACAGTTTTAAAAGCAATGGGACTCTTAAGACGGAGATGAAAAGAATTTTTTTCTCTTGGGTCGTTAATCTGTGGAATTCTCTTCCCTACAGAGCATTGGAGGCTGGGTCATTGAATATTTTTAAGGCTGAGATAGATTCTTGATTGATAAGGGAGTCAAAGAGTGTAGAGGATAGGCAGGAAAGTAGAGTTGAGATCACAATCAGATCAGCCATGATCTTATAAAATGGCGGATCAGGGCCTCGGGGTTGAATGGCCTGCTTTAATCCTAATTTATATTTTTGTCTGTGCTGCAACCTACAAGGCTAAGGAACAGAGGTTTGAAGCTGGGACTAGGCTTAATAGCTCTTCCTTGTCTGCCATGGATAAGATGGGCAGAATGTCATCCTCCTGTGGCGTAAATTTCTATAATTCTCTAACTATGGCGCAAGTTCAGGGGAAATCCTTATGTGTGTTAAGTTTCAACAGTGGAGTGAGGTAATTCACCCCCTAAGTAAACTTTATACCAGTATTCACCTCCTGTTTGCTTTACAAGAGTGATTCAGCCCCTGTATATTTTATACCAATAATTCACTCCTAAGCCTGTTGAAAGTAATTCAGCCCTATGCAAAAAAAGACACTCATAATTTATCCCTTACTATGGTCTATATTAGTAAACCCCTTAGTATGCTTCACATTAGTAATTCACCCCCTAAGTAGGCTTTATATTAATAAAAACAGTACTTGCTCACTCTGCCTTTGCATACTGTCCTCTTATGTGTTTAAGCATTTACCTATTTCAACTGATTTCACTTCTCTGTCAGCGAAGTCATATACATTTCACTCAGAGTTACTGACACTTAGGAGATGGCGGTGGCTGCAGCCTCAAATCTACACGTGGGAAGGTTAGATGTTGTGTTGGGTGGAAAGCAGAGTTCATATCCCATGACACCAGTTGGCTTCCCTCCATCCATGATCTTGCTGACTGTCTCCGTTGGGAGCAAAATGGTGATTTTTTTTTCTCTTCCTGTTCAGCTCAGAGTAAGTATTTTAATTTTGCAGGGAGAATAGAAATAAAAAATGGCAAACACTGAAAGAATGAAGTTGGAATACAGAGCATTCTGGAAATACACATCAGGACTGTCAATACCTGAAGAGGGCAGAACCCTTTATCAGAATTAGGACAAGGGATTTTGCCTTAAACATTAATTTGCATTTTTCCCTTTTAGATTTCTTTACTCAACAAGGATGTGCTGGATTGCTCTAGTGGCATCAACTAAACACAAATAAATCTACCAGTCCCTTTTTAGCTGGGTAGAACTATTAAGAACTTAACCATAAGAAAAAAGAAACTTAGAAAACTAAATAATATTATTGCTAGTATCTACTATGTATCCAGTACACACTGGCTGTGGAAGGCCTCAAATCTGTGTGTGTAATGGAACCAGAGGACATTGCCTGTTTGACTTGGCCTCATGATGCCCCCTGCCCCCACCCCCCAACCCCCACCCCAATCCCATTGTGTCTCATGCCTCAAAACTCCACACTCCAATAATAGAATACCCATTACTCAACAAAAAATGCTCCTTGGTCTCATTAATTTTGAAAGATATTAGTTTAACCTTGTCCCCACTTCCGTTGTCTGCATGTGTCATTGTCACAAGGGGCTGAGGCCTTCTGCCTCTCGCTTGAGGTAAAGCTCACCCTGGTGGAAAATGGGGGCTGGTGATGCAAGACAAGGTTCCAATTCTACTTATGCATCGTGAAGTCCTAGCGACAAGAAAACTGGAATCATGCAGCCCACAATTAGTGTCAGGCTCTCTAGGACACCTAGGCCCTTCTTGCCATTGCCGTTGGTGACTCCATGGTGACTTTGGCTGCTGACTTCAGGCAACACGTGCACAGATGCAACATATAGAAATGTCCCGGCGGAGAAGAGCAGCCCGATGCCGGTGGCCTTGGTCTGGTGCAGCGAGCCCACGCTGCTCTGTGGAGAAGAGGGGAGAAAAGAATGATCAGGTTCAAAGAACATAGGTCTGTCAGCTTGTACTGGTTGGTCCTCTACACAGTACATCATGCAGCAATAAGCCAATCCTGAGCCTGTACTCCGGTACAACTGGCAAACAGATGGTTCCAGGGCACAGGTTTAAAACACTCTGATTTTAACAAGGGAGAGAAGCAGGAAGAGTGAGATGAAAGGGAGATGGGGAGGGAGTGAAGAAGAACAGAAAAGAGGGAGGGAGGGAGGGGGGAGAAAAGGGAAGAAGACAAAAGGTAAATGGAAAGCAGGGAAGAGAGAGGGAAAGGGAAGTATAGAAAGGAAGGAAAGGAGGGAGAGAGGAGATAAAATGGAAGAAGGAATGGTGAAATTAAGAAAAGAAGCAATGAAAGAGGAGAAAGTGGTGAGGGAGGCAAAGAAGCAAGAGGAAAAAATAACTTCATTATTCCAGATTGGGAAATCACTGCCGAGAACATGACTTTCACCACTCAGTGGAGATTTGGAGCAGAGGAGGAGAGGCAGTGGAAGCTGAGGATTCTAGACGCAAGGTGTGAATTAAAAGAGGGAGGGAGTAGAGATGGAAAGTGAGGATTAGAGGAGAAGGGTGTGAATTAGCAGAGGCAGGGAGTAATGGTGGAGGCTGAGGATTAGAGGTGGAGGTGTCTCTGCGGGTCTTACCTTGCTGACTATAAAGTAGGTGGTGATGGCGAGGAGTGGTGCTGCCAGGGAGAATACGAATAGGTGTTTCTGAATCTGCCGCTTCTCTAGACCTGCATGCATCAGATACGACACCAAACCAAATGATGCAGGAGCCTGAAAATATCCAGACTAACAGCAGTGAGCACAGATAGTAAAACCTGGCAGGCAATCTCACTGTTGTTCATAAAATGATTTTATTCACATATTCTGCACATCCTCCTTTTGGTTTCTCTCCATTACACATCCACCCTCATGGATTACCTTCTGCCAATGCCTCTGTTTACCCAGCTGCAATAGCAGCTTCCACACAGACTCAATTCCCCCTCCCATCCCTCGTCACCCACTCCTTCAACCTCTACTTGCTTGCTGAACTATTTTTGATGTTGTAATTTGAGATTGAATTGAGAAAACTGAAAGAGTTACAACTTGGAAACTTTGGGTCCAGAGAAATAGAAAAGAAGCAATAGAAGACAGAATGAAAGATGAATTACTTAATGAATGGGATTGAACTAGAGAAAATAGCCAGGATCTGGGAATGACAAACCCAGCAGTCAGTACGTCCAGAGATTACAGAACAATCTGTCAATAAAACTAATAGAATTCTAACTATACAGTACTGCCAATATGTCGTGTACACACCAGACAATGCCCGAGTGAGATGCAGAATGAGTGAGGAGTTGGGCATTTGGTTCAGGTGGGAATTAGGGGCAGAGGGGCAAAGAGGTGCTCTACTTTTTTTTCAGCCTCCAGTGGTTGGCGAGTTTCCTTCCTTGTCTCTGAGCTAGGTAAATGCAACTTTCTGTTACTTAATCTGTGTAAATTATTAACTAATTGACTAATTAAATAAATAAGGTTGGACAGAAATGGCAAGGCTGGTGGTGTGCTGTGACTGTAGCATGTGTGAATCTGTGGCACGTACTGCAATTCCAGCCAACCATATCTGCAGAAAGTGTCAGCAACTTAGGCAACTTCAGCTCTGAGTTCCAGAGCTAGAGTCTGAATTGTGGACATTGCAGGGCATCAGGGAGGGGAAGAGTTACCTGGACGCTTTGTTCTAGGAGACAGTCACTCCTGTTAGGTTAAACAGGATCTTAAAAGTTGGTCAGTGGTCAGGAACAGGAGGATGTGACTGCGAGTCAGGCAGATAAGAGGAACCAGCATGTAGTGATGAAGGAGCCTCAGCCCCTGACTTTGTCCAACAGGTACAAGGGCCAGAGTTTACAGGAACAGTGAAAGGAAACTGAATTAAGGACTCTGTATCTGAATGCCCACAGCATTCGCAATAAAACAGATAAATTGTCAGCTCACGTTGAAATTCATACGTATGACCTGATATCCATTTTAGAGACATGGCTACAAGGAAACCAAAGCTGGGACCCGAATATCCAAGAGTACGTGATACTCAGGAAGCTGGGAAAAGGTGGTAGGGTAGCTCTGTTAATTAATGAGGGCATTAATACTGTAGTTAGATATGACCTTAGTTCTAAAGATCAAGACGTTACATCAGTTTGAATGGAACTAAGAAACAGCAATGGTAATATAAATCACAGTATAAATCTGGAAATTAGAGATGCGTGTAACAAGGATATAGTAATCATGGGGGTTTCAATCTACACATAGACTGGGTAATCTTAATTAGTACTAATATTGTGGTGGAACAATTCTTGGGATGTATGAAAGATGGTTTTCTAGAGCAGTACGTTGAGGAACTGACTAGGGAATGGGCTAGTTTCGAACGAGTATTGTACAATGTAAGAGGGATAATTAATAATCTTGTAGTAAAGGAGCCTTTAGAAAAGAGTGACTATAATATGATAGAATTTTACATGAAGTTTGAAAGTGATGCAGTTCAATCAGAGACTTTTTTTATTCATTCACGGGATGTGGGCTTCGCTGGCTGGGCCAGCATTTATTACCCAGCCCTAATTGCCCTTGAGAAGGTGGTGGTGAGCTGCCTTCTTGAACCACTGCAGTCCATGTGGTGTAGGTACATTCACAGTGATGTTAGGAAGGGAGTTCCAGGATTTTGACCCAGTGACAGGAAAGGAGTGGTGATATATTTCCAAATCAGGATGGTGAATGACTTGGAGGGGAACTTCCAGGTGGTGGTGTTCCCATCTATCTGCTGCCCTTGTCCTTCTAGATGGCAGTGGTCGTGGGTTTGGAAGATGCTGTCGAAGGAGCCTTGGTGAATTCCTGCAGTGCATCTTGTAGATGGTACACACTGCTGCTACTATGTATCGGTGGTGGAGGGAATGAATGTGCCTGGATGTGGTGCCAACCAAGCGGGCTGCTTTGTCCTGGATAGTTCTTGAGTGTTGTGGGAGCCTCACTCATCCAAGCAAGTGGAGAGTATTCCATCACACTCCTGACTTGTGCCTTGTAGATTGGCTTTGGGGAATCTTAATTCTAAACAAAGGAATCTATGAAGATATGAGGGGAAAATTGGCTATGGTAGATTGGGAAACTATGTTAAAATTTGTGATGGTAGACAGGCAATGGCTAGCAAATAAAGAACAAATATACAGTTTACAACAAAAATATATTCATTTAATGCACAAAGACCCATCAAGGAAAGTGTTCCAACTGTGGCTAATGAAAACAATCAGGGATTGCATTAGGTGTATAAGGTTGCCAAAAAGAGGTCAGCCTGAGAATTGGGAACATTTGAGAATTCTGCAAAGGAGGACCAAGGAAAAGATTAAGAAAGGGAAAATAGAATGAGAATAAACTAGCAGAAAACATAAAAATGGACTGTAAAAGCTTCTATAAGTGTGTAAAAAGGAACACGATTAGCAAAAACAAATGTGGGCCTATTACAAGCAGAGTGAGGAGAATTTATAATGAGGAGTAAGGAAATGGCAGAGAAACTAAACAATTACTTCCCGTCTGTCTTCATGGTGGAAAATACTAAAAACCTCCCAGAAATAATGGAGAATCAAGGGACTAGTGTAAATGAGGAACTGCAGGATATTAATATTAGTAAAAACAAAAGTACAAGAGAAATTAATGAAACTTAAAGTAGATAAATCCCCTCGACATGAGGTAAGGTAACATGGGGGGGAGATCAGCTGTGGCCGCAGTTTGAGGCCATCAGCTGCAGAGGATCCCCAGGTCCTGAGTCCGGCCACATTGACCGTGACCCCTGTATGACCTTGCAAGGCAGACGGGTCCTGCAGGGAGATTAGATGGAGCCATTCTGGGAGGGGAGGATAGATGGGTCTATTCTGGGGAGGGAGGGGATGCAAAGGGATTATCAATCAATTGCCAATGGTGGTTAAACACCAGTCCCTGCACCTCGCAGGGGTCAAGGGCAATGGGAGTGGGGGATGTACTGGACTCAGACCCATAAACTTCCATGGGCAGGTTTTTCCGGTCGGCAAGCAGGGGCGGGGCCCACTTGCCGATGCGTAAGATGATATGGGGATACGTCGGGCGTGTGTCCCGATGTCACCCCGCGTCATTTAGATTGTCAGTTCAGCGGGCGCATAGCCGAACTGGCTGCGCGTCCACCGAACTGTCAACAGCCTATTAAGGCCATTAAAAAACCAATTAACGTGATCGATGGACCTGCCCGTCCAACCTTAGGGCTGGTGGGCAGGCCGGGAGCCCAGGCGGGCTTCAGAAAAAGCATGAAACCTCATCCATGGGCGGGATGAGGTTTCATGAGGGTATTAAAATTTTATGAAATGTTTCAATAAAAGTTATGGACATGTCACAACTCATGTGAGTGTCACCTGAAGGGACATGGCAGGGAAATTTTTCAAACCTCTTTATTTCAAGTTTTACATCGGCGACGATCTCCCTAAGGCAGCACTTTGCCTCTTGCATGCGCGTGTGCGAAAGAGCGCACTCCAGACTGAGGGAATCCCCCCCCCCCTGCCCGCATGGGGGGTGCATAGTGCTTCCTGGCGTATGTCACACTGGGTGGGCCTTAACTGGGCCACCCACTTAAAATGGCTGCGCCCCACCCAACCCCCCGACTAGGAACGCCGATCGGAGGCCTGCCCATTGGTGCCCACTCCCACTCCTCCCCCTCCCTAACGAGGGGAAAATGTTGGCCTATGTATTTCACTTTCAAATAGTTACCACCTTAAAAATTTGCCCTTCCATTTTACTGTTTTAATTTTTATGAGTTTCAAACATTTATTTCCCTCTAATCAGACTGAGCTGTCTTTCAGTGGCTGACTGACTAAAATCAATCAGAAGTTATGATCCAATGGTTTGGAGTGAGTCACAATAAGTAATTAATTAGCCATAGTCCACAATGGACGATTGGTATCTCTCCCTATTAGAGAGAGATATTTGGTTATATAGCTTGAGGGGCATCCATTCCACTATTGTGGGGTAAGATGAGGAGGCAACCTCCTTGATCTGAATGTTGAGCCAATCCAACATGATTAACTGTTTAAAACTATTTTATATTAGCAATGACACAGTTCAAAGTTCATCCAAATCTAGACTTAAATCCATTCAGTAGGGAAAGCAAAATACTTGATGACCAATGTAAGCTTTACCTGGAGAAGTAACCTGCCAGAAAGCAAGGCTTCAATACAACCTTCCCAATTCAATGAGATTATGTTTTGAGTTTAAATAGTAAACCTATGTTTCAAGGTGAATGCTGGTGGGGTTCTTCTCAAAGAATCCAACCAAAGAAATGAGGAGCAGGCTTAATTTACTTGTTTCAGTTGTCTTTTCCAGTAAGTGCAATGAAATGAAAATGAATGGATGTCTGCTGTACGCCAGAGAGAATAATTAAGAGTTGTCTTAGGGCTCTGTCACAGATGCTAAGCTGCTCAGGAACCAAAATGAATGACAAATAAAATTGGCATTTTGAGAAGTGTTACCAAAATTAAGCATTATGTTATGATACAACAGCTTCTACATTTTACTTCAGTATATACTTGCATTTTAAAAATATATACTTTAGACTAAACTACAAAAATATAATTAGGTAATGTGTTTCTCTGGAGAGATCAGCATGCACAACAGGGATACAGCAATCCTTTGAGAATGTACCTAATTGTTAGAACAATAGATAATGAACTCCGAAACACTATTCCAAGTAACTTCACAGATTGGGAAGTTTGAGTTTGTGGGAGATGTGGCTGGCTGTGGAACCCTTTTGACATGAGTGTGAATTAAAAAAACACTTTTTGTTTCAGGATTAAGCAGTTGGTCATCTGATTAATAGAAAGCTGCATTATTATTTTAAAGGACAACAATTGTTAAGTACTTGAAAATACTTCACTATAGAGGATACAAGTAACATCCCAGGAATTACTATTAATCAGGAGTTGGAAGGGAGAGAGAAAATTACAATCATTAGGGGAGTGGTACTTAACAATTTGTTGGAGCCGTGGGCTGACAAGTCCTTGGGTCCTGAAGGAATTCATCCTAGGGTCTTAAAGGGAGTGGCTAGTGAGATAATTGATGCGTTGGTTTTAATTTTCCAAAATTCATGAGATTTGGGGAAGGTTCCATTAGATTGGAAAATAGCGAATGTAACTCCTCTATTCAAAAAGAGAGATAGAAAGCAGGAAAATATAGACCATTAGCTTAACATCTGTCATAGGGAAAATGTTAGAAGCTATTATTAAAGATGTTATCACAGGGTACTTAAATTCAAGGCCATCAGGCAGAGTCAACATGGTTTTGTGAAAGAGAAATCATGTTTAACCAATTTACTGGAGTTCTTTGAAGAAGTAACATGCTGTGAATGAAGGGGAACTTGTGGATTTGCTGTATTTAGATTTTCAGAAGGCATTTGATAAGGTGTCACATCAAAGGTTATTGTGGAAAATAAAAGCTCATGGTGTAGGGGGTAGCATATTGGCATGGATAGAAGATTGAATAGACAAGAAACAGTAGGCATAAATGGGTCATTTTCTAGTTGGCAGGGTGTGACGAGTGGTGTGCCACAGGGATCAGTGCTGGGGCCTCAACTGTTTACACTTTATATAATTGATTTGGATGAAGGGACAGAAGGTATGGATACTAAATTTGCTGATGGCACAAAGATAGGTAGGAAAGTAAGCTGTGAAAAGGACTTAATTGGCCCGCCTGCATAAAATGGCGGTGCGGAGCTGACTGCCCCTGCCTGCTCCTGCCGAGCCTGCCAGACATGGGAAAAATTCTGCCCAATGTTTAACTACCTATTGGAATTTTTGAGGATGTAGCTAGCAGAGTAGAGAAGGCGGCTGTGATATATTTAGATTTTTAGAAAGCTTTTGATAAGGTCCAATACAAGAGGTTATTAAACAAAATTACAGCAGATGGGACTGGGGGTAATATACTGGCATGGACTGAGAACTGGTTAATGGACAGGAAACAGAGAGCAGGAATAAATGGGTCATTTTCAGGTTGGCAGGCTATAACTTGTGGGATACCGCAAGGATCAGTGCTTGGGGCCCCAGCTGTTCACAATCTATATTAATGATTTGGATGTGGGGATTAAATGTAACATTTCCAAGTTTGCAGATGACACAAAGCTAGGTAGAAGTCTGAGCTGTGAGGACGATGTAAAGACGCTTCAAGGGGATTTGGAGCGGTTAAGCAAGTGGGCAAAAATTTGGCAGATGGAATACAATGTGGAGAAATGCGGGGCAGGATCTTCTGCTGAGTGGGTGGGCGTGCGCGCCCCTGACCCGCTTGAGTGTAAAATGACGCGTGATGATTCGGCGAGTGTCCTGATGTCATTGCGTACTTGCACGATATTTCAGTCGGTAGGCGTGCGCGGGAATCAGCAGTGCAGCCTCCGACAATTTAAAGGCCTATTAAGGCCATTAACAATGTAAGTGATGTAAATTTTTCATTGGCTGTCCAACCTTAGGGTTGGCGGGCAGGTGAAAAGGCCAAGTGGCCTTTGCATTTTTTGCGAAATCTCATCCAAACCTCATTTGATCCGTCATTAAAAAAAAATTCATCTCAATTTCTAACATGTCCCTGCTCATGTGACAGAGTCCAGCGTGCTGGAAAAGCTCCCAGAGGCACACAGCTTCTTCAGGGAGATGAAGAGTTTTGACATTTAAAAATAAAGATTTTTGAAATGTTAAAAAACATGGCTCCTCATGTGACTCGCGTGCACCCGCTGCCTGTGTGGGAGGGGGAGAAGGTCAGGAGTGCAAGGTCATGCTCTCACCCTCCTCCCACTCCCACACAGACAGCACTGAGCGCTGCTGTGTGCATTTCATGCTGGGTGGGCCTTAACTGGCCCGCCAGCGTGAAATCGCGGTCTGTCCCCGAGCGTGGGCGGCTTCTGACTTCTTCCGCCAGCCCCCACCAAGCTTGCCCAACAAGGGAAAAATCCTGACCATGAAGTGATCCATTTTGGTGGGAAAAACAGAAATACAGAGTATTTCTTAAATGGTGAGAGGCTTGGAAGTGTTGAACTCCAAAGGGACGTGGGTGTCCTTGTTCATGAATCACTGAAAGCTAACATGCAGGTTCAGCAAGCAATTAAGAAGGTATGATATTGAAATGATATGTTGGATTTTATTACAAGAGGATTTGAGTATAGGAGTAGAGATGTCTAACTGTAATTACACAGAGCTTTGTTGAGACCGCACCTGGAGTAGTTTTGGTCTCCTTACCTAATGAATGACACACTTGCATAGGGGAAGTACAGTGAAGGTTCACTAAATTAATTCCTGGGATGGAAGGTGTGTCCCATGAGGAAAGATTAAATAGACTGGACCTTATTCTCTGGAGTTTAGAAGGAGAGCAGATCTCATTCATACAAAATCCTTTCAGGGCTCGACAGGGTGGATGCAGGAAGGACGTTTCCCTTGGCTGGGGGATTTGGAACCAGGGGACACAGCCTCAGAATAAGGGGCAGGCCATTTAGGACTGAGATGAGAAGGAGTTTCTTCACTCAGAGGGTGGTGAACCTTTGAAATTCTCTGCCCCAAAGGGCTGTGAAGGCTCAGTTGTTGAATATGTTCAAGACTGGCATCAATAGATTTCTACATATTAAAATCATCAAGGGATACGGGGATAGTGCTGGAAAATAGTGCTGATGCAGAAGATCAGCCAGGATCTGGTTGAATGATGGAGTGGACTCGAAGGGCTAAGTGGCCTATTCCTGCTCCTATTTCTTATGTTCAGTCCAGAGTGCTGCAGCTGTATTACAGCATCTGGAGCTCCTGGTCTTCAAGCTCTGGATCTGCACTAAGGATTATAAATTTGATCTTTAGTGTCAAAAAATTGAGTTATCAGGAAAGGATGGAAAATTTAGTCTTAAACTTTGAAAAACAGTAAATGGGAAGGAACAAGAAGGAAGCTTTACTGATTGATATGTACAAATTGTTTGTTTAAAAAAACTATACTAAATTGGCAAGAAGATAAAACAGAGTAAATAGGAAGAAACTTCCCACTGGTGGAAGTGTAGAGAACCAGAGGACAGTGATTTAAGATGAAGAACCAAAGGGAAACTTTTTTCCACTGTGTGTGGTTTGTATTAGCTGAGAATGTGGTGGAGGCAGATATAATCGGGGCATTCAAAAGGAATTGGATAAGCAGTTGAAAAGAAAAAAAACTGCTGAGCTATGTGGAAAGAGCAGGGGGAGCGGGACTAGGTGTGTTTCTCTTGCACAGAAGCAACATGGACATGATGGACCAAATGGCTTCTTTCTGTGCTGCAGACAATCTATAATTCTGTGAAAAAAGTTCTGGGAATTTGAAATCTCAAGAACTGCTTATGATCATTCCTCCATGCACCTTTGCTATTTATTCTGATTGTAAGCATCATGGGCAAGGCTTATCTCTAACAACTGAATGGTCTGTTCGGCCATTTCAGACGACAGTTCAGAATCAGCCACATGCTGTGGGTCTGGAATCACAGATAAGCCAATCTGGGTCAGGAGGGCGATTTTCTTACAAAGGATTTGAGTAAACCAGATGGGTTTTTACAACAATCCTGTAGTTTCACAATCACCTTACTGATTTCCTCCAGCTTTTTATTCCAGATTTATTTAATAAACCAAATGTAAGTGCCAAGGATGCCATGAGGGATCATTAGTTCAGTAGTGTTTCTGCCAGAGGTGCATTAACCTAATATAATGAACTATTACTGGAAAATTCGTTCCAACTCAGACAATGGAAATTCATCTGAATATATTCCTCCCAGAACCTGACCCTAATCTCCAGTCACTGCTCTCCCAGAATCTGACCCTAATCTCCAGTCACTGCTCTCCCAGAACCTGACCCGAACCTCCAGTCACTGCGCTCCCAGAACCTGACCCTAATCTCCAGTCACTGCTCTCCCAGAACCTGACCCTAATCTCCAGTCACTGCCCCCCTGAACCTGACCCTAATCTCCAGTCACTGCTCTCCCAGAACCTGACCCTAATCTCCAGTCACTGCTCTTCCAGAACCTGACCCTAATCTCCAGTCACTGCTCCTTCTGAACCTGACCCTAATCTCCAGTCACTGCTCTCCCAGAACCTGACCCTAATCTCCAGTCACTGCGCTCCCAGAACCTGACCCGAATCTCCAGTCACTGCTCTCCCAGAACCTGACCCTAATCTCCAGTCACTGCTCTCCCAGAACCTGACCCTAATCTCCAGTCACTGCTCCTTCTGAACCTGACCCTAATCTCCAGTCACTGCTCTCCCAGAACCTAACCCTAATCTCCAGTCACTGCTCCTTCTGAACCTGACCCTAATCTCCAGTCACTGCTCCTTCTGAACCTGACCCTAATCTCCAGTCACTGCTCCTTCTGAACCTGACCCTAATCTCCAGTCACTGCTCTCCCAGAACCTGACCCTAATCTCCAGTCACTGCTCCTTCTGAACCTGACCCTAATCTCCAGTCACTGCTCTCCCAGAACCTGACCCTAATCTCCAGTCACTGCTCCTTCTGAACCTGACCCTAATCTCCAGTCACTGCTCTCCCAGAACCTGACCCTAATCTCCAGTCACTGCTCCTTCTGTACCTGACCCTAATCTCCAGTCACTGCTCTCCCAGAACCTGACCCTAATCTCCAGTCACTGCTCTCCCAGAACCTGACCCTAATCTCCAGTCACTGCTCCTTCTGAACCTGACCCTAATCTCCAGTCACTGCTCCTTCTGAACCTGACCCTAATCTCCAGTCACTGCCTCCCTGAACCTGACCCTAATCTCCAGTCACTACTCTCCCAGAACCTGACCCTAATCTCCAGTCACTGCTCCTTCTGAACCTGACCCTAATCTCCAGTCACTACTCTCCCAGAACCTGACCCTAATCTCCAGTCACTGCTCCTTCTGAACCTGACCCTAATCTCCAGTCACTGCTCTCCCAGAACCTGATCCTAATCTCCAGTCACTGCTCCTTCTGAACCTGACCCTAATCTCCAGTCACTGCTCCTTCTGAACCTGACCCTAATCTCCAGTCACTGCTCTCCCAGAACCTGAACCTAATCTCCAGTCTCTGCTCTCCCAGAACCTGACCCTAATCTCCAGTCACTGCTCTCCCAGAACCTGACCCTAATCTCCAGTCACTGCTCCTTCTGAACCTGACCCTAATCTCCAGTCACTGCTCTCCCAGAACCTGACCCTAATCTCCAGTCACTGCTCTCCCAGAACCTGACCCTAATCTCCAGTCACTGCTCTCCCAGAACCTGACCCTAATCTCCAGTCACTGCTCTCCCAGAACCTGACCCTAATCTCCAGTCACTGCTCTCCCAGAACCTGACCCTAATCTCCAGTCACTGCTCTCCCAGAACCTGTCCCTAATCTCCAGTCACTGCTCTCCCAGAACCTGACCCTAATCTCCAGTCACTACTCTCCCAGAACCTGTCCCTAATCTCCAGTCACTGCTCTCCCAGAACCTGACCCTAATCTCCAGATACTGCCCCCCTGAACCTGACCCTAATCTCCAGTCACTACTCTCCCAAAACCTGACCCTAATCTCCAGTCACTGCTCTCCCAGAACCTAACCCTAATCTCCAGTCACTGCTCTCCCAGAACCTGACCCTAATCTCCAGTCACTGCTCTCCCAGAACCTGACCCTAATCTCCAGTCACTGCTCTCCCAGAACCTGACCCTAATCTCCAGTCACTGCCCCCCTGAACCTGACCCTAATCTCCAGTCACTGCTCTCCCAGAACCTGACCCTAATCTCCAGTCACTGCTCTTCCAGAACCTGACCCTAATCTCCAGTCACTGCTCTCCCAGAACCTGACCCTAATCTCCAGTCACTGCTCTCCCAGAACCTGACCCTAATCTCCAGTCACTGCTCTCCCAGAACCTGACCCTAATCTCCAGTCACTGCCCCCCTGAACCTGACCCTAATCTCCAGTCACTGCTCTCCCAGAACCTGACCCTAATCTCCAGTCACTGCTCTTCCAGAACCTGACCCTAATCTCCAGTCACTGCTCTCCCAGAACCTGACCCTAATCTCCAGTCACTGCTCCTTCTGAACCTGACCCTAATCTCCAGTCACTGCTCTCCCAGAACCTGACCCTAATCTCCAGTCACTGCTCCTTCTGAACCTGACCCTAATCTCCAGTCACTGCTCCTTCTGAACCTGACCCTAATCTCCAGTCACTGCTCCTTCTGAACCTGACCCTAATCTCCAGTCACTGCTCTCCCAGAACCTGACCCTAATCTCCAGTCACTGCTCTTCCAGAACCTGACCCTAATCTCCAGTCACTGCTCTCCCAGAACCTGACCCTAATCTCCAGTCACTGCTCCTTCTGAACCTGACCCTAATCTCCAGTCACTGCTCTCCCAGAACCTGACCCTAATCTCCAGTCACTGCTCCTTCTGAACCTGACCCTAATCTCCAGTCACTGCTCCTTCTGAACCTGACCCTAATCTCCAGTCACTACTCTCCCAGAACCTGACCCTAATCTCCAGTCACTGCTCCTTCTGAACCTGACCCTAATCTCCAGTCACTGCTCTCCCAGAACCTGACCCTAATCTCCAGTCACTGCTCTCCCAGAACCTGACCCTAATCTCCAGTCTCTACTCTCCCAGAACCTGACCCTAATCTCCAGTCACTGCCCCCCTGAACCTGACCCTTAAAGCCAGTCTCTACTTCACTGAATCTGACCCCATTCTCCCATCACTGTTCCTCATTGGATCCAATCCCAATCTCTTGGTGACCTTCTCTTCACCTGTCCTAGCTTCTGCTCCTCTTTCCAGCCCTTCCCCAAGTTCCAACTGTTTTATCCTCCATGTTCTCCAGCTCATCCCATCTGCCAGTCCCCAAGACTTCCCTGATCTTTAGTCACTGCTTCTCACTTTAGGAACTCGAGTGGGTGAGAGAAACCATCGCATTTGGCCCAAGAAACTATAAAAACCCTGCAGGTGTAAACGCTGGCACATCAAAGTATCAGTTTAGTAGGCCTGTTGTGTGTTTCTAGCTAATCCCATGGGTTAATCTCTACATCTTCCCACTCAGTGGTTTATTTGCATCTGCCTTTCCTCCCCAGAGAGCCTTAGCTCTTTTCATTGAAGTAATTAGAGAGTTACTAGGAGAAAGAAGTTGAATCTGTACTTTTAATTAAACCAGGGCATGTCCATTTAAAGGATTGCACAATCTTTGTTTACAGACAACGCTTTGTTAGTGATGAGCTGCCTGTAGCAGTTCAAGAAGGCAGCTCACCACCACTTTCTCAAGGGCAGTTAGGGATGGGCAATAAATAGCTGGCCCAGCCAGTGACGCCCACATCCCATCAATGAATAAAAAAAGTAACAGCCGACTTTTTAAAAAACGGAGTTTTAAACTATTTGTTCAGGGGAGGTGAGCATTGTAGGCAAGACCAGCATTTATTACCCATCCCTACCTGTCCTTGAGAAGGTGGTGAGCTGCCTTCTTGAACCTCTGCAGTCCATGTGGTGTAGGGACACCCACAGGGCAGTTAAGAAGGGAGTTCCAGGATTTTCACCCAGCAACAGTGAAGGACAGTGATCTAGTCCCAAGTCAATATGATGAGTGATGGAGGAAGCTGTTGGGACAATGGTATTCTCAGGACATCGCTGCTCTCTAGCTTCCTGGTATTGGAGGTCACAGCGAAGGGAGGTGCTATAAGTTTCCACAGTGCCTCTGTAGTTGGTACATGCTACAGGCGCTACACTGGTGATGGAGGGACTGGATATTGAGTGCACCGGCAAAAACTTGACCAAGCAAACTGCTTTGTCCTGGATATCTAAGCACTTGGATTTAAATTCTTTTAAAACTGGAAGTGAGGGGTTTAAGGGGCAGCCTGCAATTGTACAGGTTCATGAGAGAAAGCGTCTCCCACTGGCTGTAGAGACGGACACCATATTCTACTCCTTTCTCAACAACCAATGATTACTCCCTGAAATTTAGTAATCTTGTAACGTAGTGAAACATTGCAGCCAAATTGGGTACAGCAAACACCCATGGACAACAGTGAGATAAACGATCAGATTATCTGTCACAACAACGTTGGTTGTGTGAAAAATGTTAGTCAGGGCATCAGGAGTGCAGTAGGAGGAGGTCCACCACCTTCTCAGGGCCACTATGGACAGTGATCCTAGCTAGCATTGCCCGGAGCTCAACAACACTAAATGTCAGTTAGCTTGTCTGTTCACCTTGTGAAGGATAACGGCAAAGAACACAATGACTTGGAGAGAGATCTGGGATGATCCTGCTGCAGTACCAAGAGCCACACCGTCCGCTGGAAGAGGGAATAAAACAGGTTAGACATGAATTCCTTTTCATGTATTGAAGTTACATTACAGTCATACAGAACTCTGGTTGGACTGCTGTCTATGGTACTGCTTTCAATTTGGGCACCTTACCTGAGGAAGGATATTCTGGCCTTGGAGGGAGTGTAGCGCAGGGTCACCAGAGTGTTACTAAAGTTAGAAGAGTTAGTTTGTGAGAGCAGGTTGGATTAACATAATTTGTATTTCCCTGAATTTTTAGGAAATTGAGGGATAATCGAATTAAGATGATTTAGAGGATCTCAGAGTAATGAGAGAGAAATTCTAATTACTCTACGCTGGGGGAGGCGGGGGGGGGTCCAAAACATAACCTTAAAATGAGAGCTGGACCATCGAGGGATGATGTCAGGAAGCACTTCTTCACACAAAGGGTGGTGGAAATCTGGAACTCTCTCTCACAAAAAGCTGTTGTGATTAAGTCAATTAAAAGCATCAAACTGAGATACTAGAGGTTAGGTCAACCATAATCTTAACTGAATGACAGGACAGGGTCGAGAGGCTAAATTGCCAATTTCTATGTGATTACATTTATTGCACAAGCTGAGTTGTGATGAGACGCTGGTGGTTGGCCTTCGAATGACTGTACAACTTGGAAAGGCCTAGGTCACTTCAGAGAGGATGAAGAGTCAGCCAAATAGAGTGGGACTGGAGTCTGATGTAGGTCAGTCTGGGTGAGAGGGTGACAGGTTCTCCACTCAGAAAGATATCAGTGTATCAGCTGGATTTTTATCCCAACAGCTAAAAATGCAAAAGGAATGGAAGAAGCTGGAAGGTTATCTACACCATCAGCATCGTGTTTAACATCTGTCAACCGTTATCTCGCAAGACCACAATTGGAACAGTCTGCACATTCTTCCCTGCCACTGTGCGTCTGATCCTCTGCTCTCTCTCCAAGTCTTGCAAATAATCCCTCTCATACCGAGCCTCCCCTCACCACACCGAGCCTCCCCTCGCCACACCGAGTCTCCCCTCGCCACACCGAGTCTCCCCTCGCCACACAGAGTCTCCCCTCGCCACACAGAGTCTCCCCTCGCCACACAGAGTCTCCCCTCGCCACACAGAGTCTCCCCTCGCCACACTGAGCCTCCCCTCGCCACACTGAGCACCCTCCCACAGCGAGCACCCTCCCACAGCGAGCCTCCCCTCACCACACTGAGCACCCTCCCACACCGAGCCTCCCCTCACCACACTGAGCACCCTCCCACACCGAGCCTCCCCTCATCACACTGAGCACCCACCCACAGCGAGCACCCTCCCACACCGAGCCTCCCCTCACCACACCGAGCCTCCCCTCACCACAGCGAGCACCCTCCCACAGCGAGTACTCCACCCACACCGTGTCTCCCCTCACCACACTGAGCAACCCCCGGCCTCAGCATACGGAGCTCCTATCCTTACCACACCTCACCAGATCAGCACCCCCCTCACCGAATCAGTCCCCCTCCTCATTGGACTCAGCCCCCTCTCCGGACTCAGCCCCCTCTCATCTCATTGAGCCCCTCCTCATCTCACTGCGCCCTCCCTCACCACACTGAGCCCTCTCCCCCATACCACACAGAGGCCCTTCCTCACCACACTGAACCTACCCTCACCACTCCCCTCCTCATACACCACCCAGTGCTCCTCACCTCACTATTCTACACAATGCCTAACCGATTTAGAAGATGCGACTTAACTGAAACTTTTTAGATCCTGAGGGGTGTTGACAGGGTGGATATGGAGAGGGTGTTTCCTCTTGTGGGAGAATCTAGAACTAGGGGTGTCTGCTTAAAAATAAGGGGTCGCCCACTTAAGACAGAGATGAGGAGATTTTTTCCCTCAGCGGGTTGTGAGTCTTTGGAACTCTCTTCCTCAAATGGCGGCGGAAGCAGAGCCTTTGAATATTTTTAAGACGGAGATAGACAGATTCTTGAATAACAAGGGGGTGAAAGGTTACCAGGGGTGGGCAGGAATGTGAGGTTGAGGTTACATTCAGATCAGCCGTGATCTTATTGAAATGTGGAGCAGGCTCAAGAGGCCAAGTGACCTACTCCTGCTCCTAATTCGTATGATCGTATTTAACTCCAAACAAGACAGGTATTACTTCACCATCCTAAACGCACATTGCTTTAAACTAACCCCCAAACTCCACTGGGCTACTGTCCTATAGTTTATTGAGTGGGAGGAATCTGTTCCAATACCTGCAGCATGAATAACCAGGCCAAGTGTTGCAGTGAGACTGGAGCCAGCACCCGGGCCTGTCCTTGGTTCTGTAGTGGAAACGTAAAACTTTATGTTAATAATAAATATATATTTCACTATGTAATAACCCATTTTCAGAAGTATAAATAGGAATATAACTATTGAACAAACAGGTTACAGGACGATATAGATGGGCTGGTAAGATGGGCAGAGTAGTGACAAATGGAATTTAATCCCGAGAAGTGTGGGGTGATGCATTTTTGGAGGACTAACATGGCAAGGGAATACACAATGAATGGTAGGACCCTACAAAGAATCAGAGGGACCTTGATGTATATGCCTCTAGATCCCTGAAGGCAGCAGCACAGGTAGATAAGATGGTTAAGAAGGCATATGGGATACTTGCCTTTATTAGCTGAAGCATTGAATACAAGAGCAGGGAGGTTACGTTGGAACTGTATAAAATGCTAGTATGTCACAGCTGGAGCACTGTGCGCAGTTCTGGTCGCCACACTATAGGAAGGATGTGATTGCCTGGAGAGGGTGCAGAGGAGATTCACCAGGATGTTGCCTGGGCTGGAGAGTTTCAGCTATGAAGAGAGACTGGATAGGCTAGGGTTGTTTACCATAGAGCAGAAAAGGCTGAGGGGGGACCGCATAGAGATATACAAAATTATGAAGGGCATAGATAGGATAGATAAGAAACTTTTCCCCTTAGCGGAGGTATCAATATTTGGGGGAATAGATTTGACTCCTTGAGGGGAATGAGCATCTGGAGGGACATCGAGGTTCCCCGTACCCCTCTTGCATTCCCACTGCAGGAACTCACCCATGACTCCCATGACGAAGCACAGGCCTGCACACATCTCCGTGTTCTGCTGGACCAGAGTCTCCATGGCGTCCGCCATCCTCCCCATGGAGACCTCCATACACGCACATGTGGGCACCACTTCATCAGACAGCAGGCGGACACGCTCCTCTGACTCACATGCCATTCTGTTGAGGGGGATCCAGCAGCTCTGTGTGATGTTCTCCCACCTTTTCCTAACTCTCCACGATGAGTTGGAAGGCCAAATCCAGAGGCTCGTCATCTGACTCGGACACCACAAATGACTCTTCCCCAGCAGTCTTCCAAGTGCTGGGGAGCTCGCATGAACCTGCCTCCTCCTGCTGTGGACACATGTCCGTGCAGTGACCATCAGCTTGTGAACCTGAGCCTGCTCTAGATCTAGGTCCCACTGAGTTGTGCGTCTCTGCGCTGGTGCAGGGTGTGGGTAAGCGCTGTGATGGGTCTTTCAAGCTGCTTTTTTCCAGCTCTTCACTGGAGGAGATGTCCTCTTGGTTGGAGGTGAGGATCTGGATGGAGCTGAGGGACTGGCTGGCTGAGGGTGGCGTTCGCTTGGCAGAGCTCCCTGTGAATCAAAGTAGAGATAACTAGTGCACGGCAAAGCAGGAGAGAGAGAGCACTCACAGTTGCGTTGAGAGAGGGATGATGGGGTGCAGGAACCTCATGTGGGTGTTCGCCGCCAACCCCACCATCACCGCAGGCAGGGTCCATATCCTCACCAGTCAGCGTGATGGCACACTCCTCTAAGTGAGTGAGGGGCCTAATGTGGACCACTTCACCCCCGGTCTGGGACCTCTCCCTGCTGCTGTCAGCCAGCTTTTCCTGCATGCAAACAGATGGAGAGAGTGTGAACAGGTCACATGGCACCGCTTGGAATGTTTGTGTGGTGAATGGATCCATGGACAGGATGAGGATGTGAGCTCCAGAGGGTATGAGCCTGATGGAGATGTGAGGGTGTGTGTGAGAGTTAGTGGTATTTTCTCCTGAGGTGTGAGATCCCTGTGGCTGTGTGATGGGCTGGTGAGTGGGTGTGTGTGTGAGTTGAGAGTGCTGAGGAGAGTGACTTATCCTGGCAGGACAGAGGAGACCATTCATCCCCTTTCTGCACTGGGTGGCTGTCCTCTTTTGCAGGCCATTGGTGCTGACCACCACTGTCACCACCTCCCATGCAGGATTGGTGACCATGCTTGCTGGCCTTCTCCCAGAGCTGGGGTAGAGGACATCGTGGCAGGCCGACACTGCGTCCAAAAGACATTCCAGGGACGTATCACTGAATCGGGGGCGGGGGGGGGGGTGGGGGGTGGGGGCTGCAGTCTTCTTTCCTCTCGGGACCATGTTTCCTGTGGAGCCTTCCTGGGCTGGAAGCACTGAGAGGTGTGCACGCGGCTGCACTTTAAATATGGGTCCCGGTGTGAGGAAGCGCTGAGGTGACAGTGTGACGGGCGCATCGGAGGCCGCTCGCCAGCGAAATGGCGTGTTTCCCGGGAATGCATGATTACTGAGACAGGATTGGGATGATACAGCGCAAAAACCCGCCAGTGCAGCCAGTGGGTAAAACGTCCCTTTTCCTATCCGCTATGATTCCACCCTGGTGCTGTCTGGTGTAATGGATCTCCCCCTGATTTAGAACCCAACTGTCCTCTATATACCCTGGTTCTCCTCTAAGCTGTTCATGTTGCTTTAAAGCCCCTTTTCATTCTTTTCTATTTTGTTCACTTCGAAAAAAATATTTCCAATCACTTCAAATCATGTTGGGTGCTTGAAGATTGGAGGATGTGCCAAGTCTGGCAGAAGTTTTTTTTTGTTTTGGGACTTTCAAGAGCACTATTTTTGGGACAAGGGCCATGAAACACTTTCAGAAGTAGAGGGAGTCTGCTTATCAGAACCAAAGCCCATTTGCAGAACAAAGGAGTCTCTGTTCACCAGCAAAAACTTGTCTGTCACCCAATCACACAAGCTCCCACCCCACTCCCAAAAGCAGCAGCCAAGTACAAAGAGCACATTGTAAGCCTAGCAAGTGCTAGGTTTCAATGACCTAGCCACGAAGCTGGCTGGGGGCAGGCAAGGATGAAGAGACACAAAATACTGAGACATGGCTCACTCAGGATCAAACATGGCCGAGGGCACCTATAGATTTCATTTATTCATTTTTGTATTTGTACTTAGCAACATTGACAAGGCTGCCATTTATCTCCCCAGAATGGAACAGGAATTTTAACATCAAAACAGGCCATTCAGCCCAACCAGTCTGTGCTGGTATAAAAACAAAATACTGCGGATACTAGAAATCTAAAACAAAAACAGAAAATGCTGAAAAAACTCAGCAGGTCTAACAGCATCTCTGGAGAGAAAAAAGAGAGTTAACGTTTCGGGCCCGTATGACTCTTCTTCAGAGTGTTCAGCCTCCACACAAGCAGTATCCTAATCGCATGTACCAGCCCTGTTTCAATTTCCTAGCTGTCTTCCATTTACCTCACTGAGGTATAGTGAGCTGATTTTAGTGGTTGTGACTTGTTTCTGGTGCCCAGCAATCCAGTTAAAGGGGATCAACAATAGTAAGTTATTAGAAAAACCAACCTGTATTAAATCATATCTAAAAATGGATGGTACAAAAACAGGCTTCATGGAGACCTCCAGCTTCACCATAACCCACGCTCTTAAAGCTCTTTGGCTCTAGTGCCTCGTTGAAGGGTCTGTTAAGACTCCAATCTGACAGGTCCCACCTACAATGTGGGCTTTTTCAATACTGTTCTGCATGGCAGATGAAGGAATAAAATCAAGGGGGCAGAGTTGCTGCCAGTTGGCGTGGGTGCTATCAGTTCAATCAGAGTGAAAACTGCTGTACCAGAAACACAAGATTGCAAGAAGCTTAAGTGTAAGTTAAGCCAAGTATAAGTTGAGTTTCTATGATATTTAAGGCTGATTTAGAAACCAATTTGGCTGAAGTTGGCCCTGTCAATAAAACTGGCCACACACCCCAGCTCGAAATGAGCAAAGCCAGTTTCCTCCAATTGCGTCCATCCAGGAAGGCTTTCAAATTCAGCTTATTTTCTTAGGCACACAGGCACTAATAGGGATGTTTTAAAAGTCTTTACATAGTAGAAAATATTTAATTAAAAGAAGCTGACTAGCCAATGAAACAATTCAATGGTTCAGTGGATAACACACGTAAAGAACTGGACCCATGAAAAATGTTTATTTTTTTGTGTGGTAAACCCATTTTCAGCTCTATTAAAAGAACTGCACTAGCTAACCACTCTCGAATACATCAAGCAACATAATTAAATGGAAAGAAAAAATAGCAATGATTACATTTTATTACAGTGCCCCATTGCGAGATTTGAGATATTACAAATGCATTTTAGCAGAATCTTGCACTGTAACATGAACAGTGCAATGTCAAATGCAAGTTGCATCCAATTTCCCGAATACCCCCAAAGTGGAAATGCTATGGGCCGATCGATCTAATGGCCTCTTCCTGTGCCATAAATTTGTCTATGTTTCTATCCCAAGATGTTGAATATTTGAAGACTGTGTACAATGAGATCTATATGTCCACTCTGAAAGATCCACTGAATTTAACTCCTTTCTGAGCATGTGGACTCCATCTCAGGTAAAAGGTCGAGGTCAGCTGGTCATTTGCTGCTCTTCAAGTTCAAAGCAAAATCACATGTTTGAGCGATTTGTAATCTTAAATGCTGCTATGTTGAAGGGATACCACCCTTCACACAGCACCCTGACGTGGAAACATATTGTTGTCCCTTCATCGTTATTGGGTCAAAATCCCTGAGTTACATTTTTTTAAATTCGTTCGTGGGATGTGGGCATCGCTGGCTAGTCCAGCATTTATTGCCCATCCTTAATTGCCCCTGTTCAAGGGGCATTTTTAAGAGTCAACTACATTGCTGTAGGTCTGGAGTCACATGTAGGCCAGACCCAGGTAAGGACAGCAGATTTCCTTCCCTGAAGGACATTAGTGAACCAGATGGGTTTTTACCATAATCAACAATGGTTTCATGGTCATCATTAGGTTTTGAATTCCAGATACTTATTGAATTCAAATTCCACCATCTGCCGTGGTGGGATTCGAACCTAGGGCCCCGGAGTAATGCTTGGGTAATGTCCTGGGTCTCTGGATTACCAGTCCAGTGACAATACCGCTGCCCTGGTATACAGAACTATGGGAGGATTTGAGTATAGGAATGAAGAAGTCTTGCATTGTATAGAGCCTTGGTAAGACTGCACCTAGAGTATTGTGTACAGTTTTGGTCTCCTTATCTTAGGAAGTGTATATTTGCCATAGAGGGAGTACAACGAAGGTTCACCAGACTGATTCCTTGGATGGCGGAATTGTCTTGTGAGGAGGGATTGAGGAGGCTGGGCCTGAATTCTCTAAAGTCTAGAAGAATGAGAGGTGATCTTATTGAACCATACTTACAGGGCTCATCAGGGTGGGTGCAGGAAGGGTGTTTCCCCTGACTGAGAGAGTATAGAACCAGGGACACAGTTTCAGAATAAGAAGGAGGCCACTCAGGACTGAGATGAGGAGGAATTTCTTCACACAGAGGGTGGTGAATCTTTGGAATTCTCTACCCCAGAGGGCTGTGGAGGTTCAGTTATGAGTATGTTCAAGACAGAGATTGGTAGATTTTTAGTTATTAAAGATATGAAGGAATGTGCGGATAGTGCGGGAAAATGGCTTTGAGGTAGAAGATTAGCCATGATCTGGTACAGTAGGCTTGAGTGGCTGAATGGCCTACTCCTGCTCCTGTTCCTTCACCACATGGACTGCAGCGGTTCAAGAAGGCAGTTGACCACCACCTTCTCAAGGGGATTAAGGGATGGGCAGTAAATGCTGGGCTTGTCACTTCCCAAACAATGGAGAGAAAGGAGTATATTTTTTCATATTATGCAAATTACTTGAGTCAGGCAGTTGAATATTACCTCCTTGCCATGCAATGCAGTTGCCGACCTGATCAACAATGAACATCAGAAGGAAGCCCATGACAAGGGAGATGCCAATGATGAAATGAGGGGGTGCAAACTGTTTTGTGCCAGCCTGTTTTCCATCAGACACCTGGATTTCCGTGAGAACTTGACTCTGTGATATATTCCTGCGCTGATCTGTAATTTCAGACAGAATGGTTTTCCAAAACACATTTTCAAAGTGAAAAAATATTTTTTTTGTTTTTTCCAAAGACCCCTCCACCCCAACCTTCTCCCCAACTCCCAGCCCATCCTCCACACTTTATTGACTATTCCCTTCTTGATGGGTCAGGATCATAACCCGTCAACCAGGCCCCTCCTTTAAACAGTAGGAGGAGGCACAGAATCACAGATATTTAATTAACTAACCTGGAGGGGATAATCTGAAATATTCAACTGTATAAATCTAATTAAGGAGGAGTTGGAAACAGTTAAATGTGGCAAAATTATCAGCTGTTTGCTGGGAGGATATATCCTAGGTTAGTCAGACATCCAATTTTGTCCTAGACAGTCCAGTTTGTAGGGTCTGGCCACTGTCCAGAAGGCTTCGCAACTCTAATATATCCTGGGCTACAATCTCCCCATTGGAGCGTTTCCGCCTTTATAACAGTGACAATGGTTCAAAAGTACACCATTGGCTGTAAAGTGATTTGGAAGGTCTGGTGGTTGTGAAAGGTGCTATATAAATGCAAGTCTTTCTTATTTTCTCTCTTTTTAACCAGGTCAGTTAGAAAAACAAGGTTGTCCCATCTGAACCAGAAGAATTACTGTATCTCATCGATCAACAGGATATAAGAACAGGTTCATCAGAGAAGTTAGATACAGTGGTTCATGCAATGGCCTTTAACCTCTGGATTTGGGTACAAATCCAGCCCCACCCCCCATTGTCTGCTGTCAAAAGTTGCTACAAGTCTGAGGGAATCTGAGGTCAGGTTTCCACAGGTCTGAGCCCAACAGCAGCAAATTGCAATCAGTTCAGCACCAGCTGGCACAGTGGCTTTCATACAGGGCGTAGGATGTCTGGTAAGCATGTCTATTGGTATGTAAATAAGAAGGGATGAATGAAAGTAAATGCAGTCCATTAGAGGCAGAGACAAGTAAAATTATAATGGGGAATAAGGAAATGGCAGATCAAAAATACTTTTAGAAGATCCAAAAAAACATTCTGGAAATAATGGAGGGCTAAGGGTCTAGAGAGAATGACAAACTTAAAGAAATCATTGGAAATAAAAAAAGCTTACTGTGGAAATTAATGGAACTAAATGGCGTCAATTTCCTGGGATCTGACAACCCACATCCTGAGGTAGCTGCAGAGGTAGCTGCAGAGGTAGAGACTGCATTGACTTTGACCTTCCAAAAGTTTTTAGATTCCAGTTACACAGGGAAAATGCTAGAATCTATTATTAGGGATGTGGTAACAGGGCATTTAGAAAATCATAATATGATTAGCAGAGTCATCATGGATGTATGAAAGCAAAATCATGTTTGACAAAGCTGTTAGATTTTTGAGGGTGTAACTGGGAGGATGGAGAAAAGGGAACCAGTGTATATTATGTTTTTGGATTTTCAAAAAGCATTTGATCAGGTGCCACACAAAAGGTTACGACACAAAGTTAGTGTTCAACAGTTTGGGGGTAATATATTAGCATGGATTGAGGATTGGTTAATGGACTGAAAACAGAGTGGAAATAGACATTTTTGGGTTGCAGACTGTAATTAGCAGGGTACCACAAAGATCAGTACATGGGCCTCAGCTATTTACAGTCTATATTAATGACTTAGATTAGGGAACTCAGTACAACACATCCAAGTGTGTAGACGATACAAAGTTAAGCAGAAAGGATGAAAAGGGATCTGGGGATCTTTGGACCTGAATCATTGAAAGTTAACATGCAGGTACAGCAAGCAATGAGGAAGGCAAATGGTATGTTAGCTTTCCTTAGAAAAGGAAAGACATATTTGCCCTAGAGGGAGTGCACTGAAGGTTCACTTGACTGATTGCTGGGATGAGGGAATTGTTGATGAGGAGAGATTGAGACGACAGGGCCTATATTCCCTGGAAGTTAGAGGGAGAGGGAGGGGGGATGGGGAAGGGTGAGAGGAGAAGGGGAGACGAGAAAGGAGAAGGGATGGAGGAGGGGAGAGGGGGAGCCTTTTGAGGACTAAGATCCCATAGCCATTTACTTTTACAGCCTTTTCAATTTGTGGATCCACTTGTAAAGATCAGTTTATATGAACCCCTACAGCCTTCTACAGTTTACCCATTCCATGTAAATGCCCACTTTCACCTTTATGTATATGAGGGTCAGTTTGCTAAGTTGGCCAGATGGCTAGAGTGTGGTGCAGAATGAGGCCAATGGTGTGGGTTCAATCCCCAGACTGGCTGTGGTAGTTCATGAAGGACTGCCTCCTTGCCTTGCCCCATGCAGAGTGGTGCCCCTTAAGCTAACAGAGGGAGATGCCTGAGGTCCCACATGGACTATGGTTAATGATCTATGTATATGCAGGTTAAATGGTGAGTGAGTATAAGTGGGCACACACCTGTCATGAGATCACCCAGCAGCAGCTCGATTCCCTCAGGAATAATGATGGCCAGAGCTGTCCCGCAGAGTAATCCTGCTCCCAGCACTGTCACAAACTTCAGCTTCTCCTAAAGCAGTTAAAGAGAAAGAGCAGAATAAGGCAACGTGATTACAGATTTAGCCCAGTATAACTGACTGTTCTATAATAATGTACACTGAGCGTTCCATAATGCACACTGAGCGTTCCATAATGCACACTGAGCGTTCCATAATGCACACTGAGCGTTCCATAATGCACACTGAGCGTTCCATAATGCACACTGAGCGTTCCATAATGCACACTGAGCGTTCCATAATGCACACTGAGCGTTCCATAATGCACACTGAGCGTTCCATAATGCACACTGAGCGTTCCATAATGCACACTGAGCGTTCCATAATGCACACTGAGTGTTCTATAATGCATATGCTGAGTGTTATATATAATAAACACTAAGGGCGGATTTTCCGTGCCCACTGTCGTCGGGCATGATCCATAGTATGAGCGGACAATATGGTGTGACAGGTTTCACGATGGTGTCAAGCCAGTTCACGATCGGTCACGCAGCCTGCCGATGACTGGCCGCGTTTCCCACAATCGGACATCAGGAACCTCACTGTGATATATCAGCATATCATTATCAGGCCAGCCCGCCGGAATCCTACCCCCCACCTTGCTGGATCCTCCGTCCACGTCAGCAGGAAAGCTCACCGACACGTTTCACAACACCACACGAAAGGTGTGCACTTAGCAGCTGTGCTTTGAGGGGAACTCGGAGGTGAGTACACAGTAACGTTGTGCAGCTCTCGCCAGGGTCGCCTGTTGGACTTCAAGCTTCAGGGGCATCGGGGTGGGGTCGGGGTTAAGAGCAGCCCTGCCGTTGAATATAGCGCACAAGCATTTGGGGTGGGGGTCAGGGTGGGTGAGGGAAGTGGTCACGCATTCGGGAAACCTGTATAAAGTGACTATTCCTCTGCAACTGAGACAGTTCAGGCGCAGCCACGTTGATACGGTTGAAGTCGGGCTCCTAGATTACCAGCCCACTCAAGCAATGCAGAGGCATCAAAGTGCCACCAAGTGCTCCAGAGCTCCCCCCTCCCCATCTTCCCCCCGCCGTTACAGTCTGGAAATTCATGAGCATTTTAGTGGAAGGCAGAACAATTGGACGACTGCGCACGTTGTACAATCTCCTCACTAAAGCTGTCATGGAGCAGTCACTGCTGGAGGTGCTCACAGCCCCTTGCAATCTCCACATCCCGGTTTGGACCAGTCTCCCCCATGGTTCAAGCTAACAGGGCAGCTTTGCAACACGGGTTAGGAGAATACCTGTGTCTGAGCTGACAGCACAGCAGGCAGTCCAGTGGGTGAAGCTGCCACCAATCGGTCAGGTGGAGGGGGGTGGAAGTGGTGGAGTTTCGGGCAGCCAAGCAGCGCAATAATCTCTGGCCAGCACTCTCCAGGAAGCGTTAAGGGGCTGTCACACTTAACCAGGACAGGTTCTTAGTTCACCCATGCTAACCACGTGTCTCTCTTTCATCCTACAGGAGGAGTACATCAGGATCACGGAGCCTGGTGAACTAGCTGTATGTCTGATGGCCTACGGAGTGTGAAGACGATGGAGGAGAGAGTGACTGAGGCTCCTGGTTGCACAGAGCAGCAGCAGCAACTTCAGGAAGAAGGGGTGGTTGGGGCTCCCACACATACTGCCAAAGAGCCACAGCGAGATGTCACTGGTCAGCACTTAGCGACACCCAGGGTCTATAGACGCTGCCTTTCATTCCTGCAGATGACTGAGAACCAGTGTCCCCGAAGACTGCACATGTCTAGGGAACTGGTCGGTCTCATCTGCCGCCTGCTGCAGGATTTGGTGCCATGGAGACAAGGAGGGCACCTACTGCCCGTGGCTGTGAAATTGACAGTGGCCTCAATTTCTATGCCAGTGGCTCCTTCCTGGGCTCCACAGGTGACCCCTGTGGGGTATCACAAGCCTCCACCCACAAATACATTCATGAGGTCATGGATGCCATCTTCACGAGGACACACAGCTTTGTGCATTTCACCCAGGACCAGGACAGCCAGGATGCAACAGCGATTGGATTTGCCCAGATCTCGGGTTTCCCACAGGTGCAGGGTGCCATCGACTGCACTCACACAGCACTCACATCTCCGTGTGGACTACATCAACCACAAGGGCTTCCATTCACTGAATGTTCAGCCGGTGTGTGACCACCACAAACACATCCTGCAGGTGTGTGCATGGTTTCCAGGGAGTGTCCACGGCTCCTACATCCTCAGTTGGTCACAGATCTCTGGAGTCTTCCAGGATCCACAGAGGCTGCAGGGTTGGCTCCTCAGGGACTAGGGCCACCCACAGAGGCCGTGGCTGATGACACCCGTGTGGTGGCCTCAGACTGTAGCAGAGCGACGCTATAATCAGGCTCATGGTGCAGCTCATAACTTGGTGGAGCTGCCCATTGGGATGCTGAAGATGAGGTTCTGGTGTCTGAACCAGTCTGGTGGAGCCCTGCAATACAGCCCCCAGAGGGTGTCACACATCGTCGTCGTCTGCTGCGCCCTTTACAACGGGGAGAGGAGCTGGCTGAGGAGGAGATGGAGGAGCTGCACGTCTCCTCTGAAGAGGAGGATGCCGATGGGGATGAGGGGGAGGAAGGTCCTCTGAGGCGTGATGACGGCAGTGAGGCCCTCACACTGGCCAGACGAGGCAGGCACGCTCGGGAGGCCCTCATTGCTGCTAGATTTGTGGAGGGTGATGACGAAATGCAGTGAGGAGACACCTTAGATCCTCATTGTATCTGTGAAGTTTTGACTCCAGTCTGGCTGATGACAGCATGAATACCCTCTGTGAGAATGTTCCTGTCATGGAGACGCAGTGGAGGCCCTAATAGTCGCTCGATCGCAGGAGGATGATGACAACATGTAGTGAGGACACCCCATAGATCTTCACACAGCCTCTGAGAATGTCTGACTCCTGTCTGGCTGAAGGCAGCTCGCCTGCGCTCTGTGATCAGGGTCATATCATAGAGACACAGCCCTGAAACTTTAGATGCATCTGATCCTTTGTCCACCTTCAGCACCTGAGCCCTTCAGGAGCACAGCATCACTGGTCAAATTTTTACTTTTCTTTAGCTCTGAAGAAGAGTCATACAGACTTGAAATGTTAACTGATTTTTTTTTCTGCTCACATGATGCTGTTAGACCTGCTGAATTTATCCAGTATTTTCTGCTTTTGTTGCAGTCTTCTCTACATTGGAGAGACCAAACGCAGACTGGGTGACTGCTTTACAGAACACCTTTAGTCTGTCCGCAAGCATTACCCAGACCTCCCTGTCACTTGCCATTTCTACACACCATCCTGCTCTCATGCCCACATGTCCGTCCTTGGCTTGCTGCATTGTTCTAGTGAAGCTCAATGCAAACTGGAGGAACAGCACCTCATCTTCCAACTAGGCACTTTACAGCCTTCCGGACTTAACATTGAGTTAAACAACTTCAGACGAAGAACTCTCTCCTCCATCTTCACCCCTTTTTAATCCCTTTTTAAAAAAATATTTTTAATCTTTATTCACTTATTTTTATATTTATTCATCTTTTTATCTGCTTTTTAATCCCTTTTCAACTGCTGCCTCCCCCCACCCTTCCCCAGAAAGGGCTATCTGTTACTTGTTCTATGTTGTTCTTTCACAGAGTGCAGACCCTTGTTCTATTATCACATTCTGCTATCTTACCTTTATGCCATTATCAGCACCTCCTTTAGTCTTCAGCAGTACCATTAACACTCCCTTTGTCTTGTGTCCATAATATCTTTGTCAATCTCTCCCTAGCCCCCACCTATCACTGGCCTTCTATCCAGCTTCACCTGCTCCACCCTCCTTAAACAGTTTAAATTCCATCTCATTTATACTTCTCTTTAGCTTTGAAGAAGAATCATATGGACTTGAAACGTTAACTCTGTTTCTCTCTCCACAGATGCTGTCAGACCTGCTGAGTTTTTCCAGCATTTTCTGATTTTATATCAGATTTCTAACATTCGCAGCATTTTGCATTTATCTTAGTTCTGTAGTAAGTACTGACTTCTATAATAGAAAGTGATGGTTCTAGATTGGACACTGACTGTTCTATAATACACACTGACGGTTCTATAACAGACAATGACTGGTCTATAATATGCGCTGACTGTTCTATTGTTATGACGTGGCAGATGATGTATGTCAGGTGGATCAAATCCAGGAGCGAAACTTGATCGCTCTTTCACATTGCTTTTGCAATTTGTATTTATTTCGAGATGCATGCACTGAATTCAGAAGTAATAAGTCCACCAAGACTTTTAGATTTCTTATTAACAAAAGAAAAGATTTCAAGCACATACAAGGGCTACAAATTACCACTCTCATAACTCCTAAAATCCCCAATTAATCTGACTCCCAGTTACACCCCCTTTAAGGCAATAGTCCAAAAATGGATTTTAGATTTTAAACAGATCCAGCACATTAACACAATACACTGGACAGTGGAATTCCAAATGGCTTTCTCCTCCAGTTTCAGTTTCAGTAGGCAGCAGACTTATGCACAAATACTGGAGGCTTCATTAAGGCTATTTCACACGTTTCATCTCACAATGCCTTCTCCTGACACATAGCTTCATTCTCCTTTATATATGGTTATCTCTTCTTAATATGTAAATTCTATTGTTTCATATGTCTTTGAAACTGTATCTCACTTCTAACATAAAACTTTCATGTTGTCACTGTATATTGTCAGTAACCCTTGGGAAAAAATAAACAAATTCCTTAGCTTGCTTGTCTGGCTATTTGTAAACAGACTGAGCTCCCTTTGAAATCCTGCTTCACCTATCTAAAAATGTAAGTTCTCTTCACATCGTACATGCTATGCCAGCATCCATGTTTACTCATTAGCATGTCAAGCACCTAGCTTCTTTTGATGAGTCAAAGCCTGCAGTCTATTTGGCTCCAAATCTAATTAAAGCACACACAGATAGACCCAACTATTTATACCCCATAAACTTACTTTATAGTAAACCAGAAAAATGTTATGAAAATTATTATAGTTTCATGACACCTCCCTCCTTATGAGAAAATGAACCATCACAACTTAAAAAAAGGTTTCATTTTCTTAACCAATCTTACACTACCTACTATACTTATCTATATACCCAAACTATTACATTACTAGGTGCATGCATTAGTATAACAATATATATACAGACCCTTGGTATCAATAGAGGCCATTTCAGTCCAGTGTCCAGGTTTTTAATGTCCAATTTGCCTTTGAGTTTTAAGCTCTCAACAAAGCATCTGCAATTAAATTTTCTCATCCAGAAACATGTCTAATCTGTAGATTAAATGGTTGCAGTAATAAACTCCATCTCAAGAGCCTTGCACTTCGGTCTCAAAATATGACCAGAAGTTTTAATGGATTGTGGTCTGTATAAACAATTGTTTCTGGTGAATTGTTTGTAACATAAACCTCGAAATGCTGCGATGCTAAAACCAGACCCAGAGTCCTTTTTGATCATGGGATATTTTCTACGTTGTACAATCAACTTTCAAGAAAAATACCCATTTGGTTTCTCAATTCCAGTTTCATCTTCTTGCACCAGTACTGTCCCAATGCCTAAATCACTCACATTAATGGCCAACTTAAATTGCCTGGCATAATTGGGTGCTGCCAAAACTGGTATCATAGTCAATACAGTTTTTAAACTGTCAAATGATTCTGGCACTCCTGTATCCATTGAAGCTTCTTGTTTTTTAATAGTTCTTTCAATGGAGCAACCATACTACTAAAGTTTGGTACAAATTTCCGGTAAAACCCACTCATATCGAGAAATCTCAAAACTTCTCATTTTGTTGTAGGGATGGGGAAATCCACGATAGCTTTGACATTCACATCCCTCGGAGCCACCTTACTATGTCCAATGGTATGGCTTAGATATGTAACTTGTACTTTTGAAAGTTCACTTTTAGCCAAGTTCTTCACCAAATTAGCCTCTTGTAGTCGATTAAATAATTCTTCCAGATGTTGTAAATGCTCCTCCAATGTTGGACTGAAAACTATCAAGTCATCAATATAAACAGCACAGTTGCTCAGTCCGGCAATTACATTGTCAGTCTTTGAAATGTTGCTGGTGCATTTCCCATACCAAACGGCATGACTATAAACTGATATAGTCCATCTGGTGTCAAAAAAGCCGATATCTCCTTTGCCTTCTCCAACAACGGTACTTGCCCCAATATCCTCTCAGCAAGTCAATCTCTGTGATAAACTTTGATTGTCCCACTTTCTCAATACAATCTTCCAACCATAGTATAGAATATCAATCCACTTTTGTCACCACTTTCACCTTTCGATAGTCCACACGTAGTCTTTGTGTTCTACCCAGGTTCTGTACCATCACAATAGGTGAATTCCAGTTACTGCAACTAGATTCAATGATATCATTTTGAAGCATGAATTCAATTCCTTTCTGTACTCGTGATAACTTTGCTGAACTTAATCTATAAGGATGTTGCCATCTTGGAAGTGAATCTTCTACACTCACATCATGTGTAGCTAAATTTGTCCTCCCTAGCTTATTCCCACAAATAGCTTTATGTGACTGCAATAGCATCTCCAAATCACTTTGACACTTATCTGGAAAGTAACTCAATATTACACTTAAGTTTTCAAGTATCCCCTCATTATCCAATTTGATTAGTGGAAAATATTACGAAAATTATTATATTTTCATTAAATTTTAATAGACAATGACTGTTCTATAATAGACATTGACTGTTCTTAAAAACATTTACTATTTGATAATACACATTGACTATTCTATAATAGACAATGACTGTTCCAAAATAGACACTCATTGTTCTATAATACTGTTCTATAATAGACATTGATTGTTCTATAAAACACACTGACTGATCTATAAAACATACTGAGTGTTCTATAAAAGACATTGACTCATCTACACGGCAGACTGACTGGACTATAATACAGTGACTATTCTATAATAGACACAAACTGTTCTATAATATGTACTGACGGTTCTGTAGTACATGTTGAGTGTTATATATAATAGACACTAAGTGTTTTATAATAAGCACTCAGTTCTATAATACGTACTGACTGTTCAATAATACAAATTGACTGTTCCATAACACACACTAACTGTTCTACAATACACACTGACTGTCCCATAATACACACTGACTGTCCCATAATACACACTGACTGTCCCATAATACACACTGACTGTCCCATAATACACACTGACTGTCCCATAATACACACTGACTGTCCCATAATACACACTGACTATTCTATAATAGACAATGACTTCTATAATGTACACTGGCTGTTCTATAATAGGCAGTGACTGCTCTATAATAGATAATGACTTCTATAATACACTCCATTCTATAATACACACTGACTATTCAATAACAGACAATGACTTCTATAATGTATACTGGCTGTTCTATATTAGTGACTGTCTATAATAGATAATGACTTTTACAATACACACCATTCTATAATACACACTGACTATTATAGGACTATCAAAGGTTACGGGGAGAAGGCAGGAGAATGAGGTTGAGAAACTTATCAGCCATGATTGAATGGCGGAGCAGACTCGATGGGCCGAATGGCTTATTTTCTGCTTCTTTGTCTTATGGTCTTATGGACTATTCTATAATAGACAATGACTGTTCTATAATACACACTGTTCCATAATAGACAATGACTGTTCCAAAATAGACAGTGACTGTCCTATAACAGACAATGACTTCTGTAATACACACTATTCTATAATACACACTGACCGTCCTATAATAGACAATGACTGATCTATAATACATTCTGACTGTTCCATAAACACGCACTGACTGTTCCATAACACGCACTGACTGTTCCATAACACGCACTGACTGTTCCATAACACGCACTGACTGTTCCATAACACGCACTGACTGTTCCATAACACGCACTGACTGTTCCATAACACGCACTGACTGTTCCATAACACGCACTGACTGTTCCAATACACGCACCGACTGTTCTATAATAGACAGCGACTATTCTATAACAGACAATGACTTCTATAATACACACAATTCTATAATACACGCTGACTGTTCTATAATAGTCAATGACTGTTCCACAATACACACCGACACTTCTGTAATACGCACTGACTCTTCTGTAATATGTACTCACAGTTCTATGATACACACTGACTGTTCTATTATAGACAGTGACGGTTCTATAATAGACAATGACTTCTATAATACACTATATTCTATAATACACACTGACTTTTCTATAATAGACTGGGACTGTTCGATAATATACACTGACTGTTCCAGAATTTTACTGTCCTCTTCCAGGCCCCACTGGAAGCGTTGAGCCTTTCTCAGTGCATGTTTCACTCTGGCTGGCTGTTAATTGGGCAGGCAGCGTGAAATCACGGTCAGGGGCCAAAAGCAGTTGGGGGCCAATCGCGGTCAGGGTCCATTTCCCTTCCGCTCTCGCGCTTGTCGATTGCGTGTGTCCAAAGGGTGAAAAATTCAGGCCTGACTGTTCTATAATACACACTGACTAATCTACAATAGACACTGACTCTTCTATAATATACACTGACTGATCTACAGGAGACACTGACTGATCTATAACATGCACTGACTGATAGAACCATAGAACACTACAGCACAGAAAACAAGCCATTCGGCCCTTCTGGTCTGTGCCAAAATTTTATTCCGCTAGTCCCATTGACCTGCACCTAGTCCATAACTCTCCAGACCTCTCCCATCCAACTATCTATCTAATTTATTCTTAAAACTTAAGAGTGAGCTCGCATTTACCACGTCAGATGGTAGCTCGTTCCACACTCTCACCACTCTCTGAGTGAAGAAGTTCCCCTAATGTTCCCCCTAAACCTTTCCCCTTTCACCCTAAAGCCATGTCCTCTTATGTTTATTTCTCCTAATCTAAGTGGAAAGAGCCTACTCACATTTACTCCGTCTATACCCCTCATAATTTTGTAAACTTCTATCATATCTCCCCTCGTTCTTCTACGCTCCAAGGAATAAAGTCCTAACCTGTTTAATCTTTCCCTGTAAATCAACTCCTTAAGACCCGGCAACATCCTAGTAAATCTTCTCTGCACTCTCTCAATCTTATTGATATCCTTCCTGTAGTTAGGCGACCAGAACTGCACACAATACTCCAACATTGGCCTCACCAACGTCTTATACAACCTCACCATAATATCCCAACTCCTATAATCAATACTTTGATTTATGAAGGCCAGTATGCCAAAAGCTTTCTTTACAACCTTGTCTACCTGTGATGCCACTTTCAAGGAACTATGTATCTGAACTCCCAGATCCCTTTGTTCCTCCGCACTCCTCAGTGCCCTACCATTTACTGTGTATGTCCTACCTTGGTTTGACCTTCCAACATGTAACACCTCACACTTTTCCGCACTAAACTCCATCTGCCATTTTCTGGCCCATTTTTCCAGTTGGTCCAGATCTCTCTGCAAGCTTTGAAAGCCTTCCTCGCTGTCCACAACACCTCCAATCTTAGTGTCATCAGCAAACTTGCTGATCCAATTCACCACATTATCATCCAAATCATTGATATAGACAACTAACTACAATGGTCCCAGCACAGATCCCTGAGGCACACCATTAGTCACAGACCTCCAGTCTGAGAAGCAAGCATCCACTACCACTCTCTGTCTTCTCCCACACAGCCAATTTTGAATCCAGTTTACAACCTCTCCATGGATACCAAGTGCCTGAACCTTCTGAACTAACCTCCCATGTGGGACCTTGTCAAAGGCCTTACTAAAGTCCATGTAGACAACATCCACAGCCGTTCCTTCATCTACTTTCTTGGTAACCTCCTTGAAAAACTCTACAAGGTTCGTTAAACACGACCAATCACGTACAAAGCCATGCTGACTATCCTTAATCAGCCCTTGGCTGTCCAAATAATTATATATCCGATCTCTCAGAACACCTTCCAATAATTTACCTACTACTGATGTCAGGCTCACTGGCCTGTAATTACCTGGTTTATTTTTGGAGCCTTTTTTAAACAACGGAACAACATGAGCTACCCTCCAATCCTCCAGCACCTCACCCGTGGCTAAGGACATTTTAAATATTTCTGCCAGGGCCCCTGAAATTTCTTCACTAGTCTCCCTCAAGGTCCGAGGGAATATCATGTCAGGTCCGGGAGATTTATCTACCTTTATTTGCTGTAAGGCAGCAAGCACCTCCACCTCTTTAATGTCTATATGTTCCATGAAACTACTGCTTGTTTCCCTTCCTTCCTTATACACTATGCCAGTTTCCTGAGTAAATACTGATGCAAAAAAACTGTTTAAGATCTCCCCCATCTCCTGAGGCTCCACACATAGACGACCACTCTGATCTTCAAGGGGACCGTTTGTGTCCCTTACTATTCTTTTACTCTTAATATACTTGTAGAAACCCTTCGGGTTTACCTTCACATTATCTGCCAAAGCAACCTCATGTCTTCTTTTTGCCTTCCTGATTCCCTTTTTTAGTATTTTCTTACATTTTCTATACTCTACAAGTATCTCCTTTGCTTCTTGTTACCTATACCTGCTATACACCTCTCTCTTCTTCTTAACCAGATCACCAATATCCCTTGAAAACCAAGATTCCCTATGCCTGTTAACTTTGCCTTTAATCCTGTCAGGAACATGCAAACTTTGCACTCTCAAAATTTCACCTTTGAATACCTTCCACTTACTGAACACATCCTTGCCAGAAAATAACTTATGTCAATCCACTCTTCCTAGATCCTTTCTCATTTCCACAAAATTGGCCTTTCTCCAATTTAGAATCTCAACTCGAGGATCAGACCTATCCTTATCCATAATTAGTTTAAAACTAATGACATTGTGGTCAATGGACCCAAAATGTGTGCCTACACATACTTCTGTCACCTGACCTGTCTGGTTCCCTAATAGGAGATCAAGTATTGCATCCTCTCTCGTTGGTACCTCTATATATTGATTTAGAAAACTTTCCTGAACACATTTGACAAACTTCAAGCCATCCAGCCCTTTTACAGTATGGGAATCCCAGTCAATATGTGAAAGTTAAAATCTCCTACTATCACAACTTTCTGTTTCTTACATCGGTCTGCTATCTCTCTACAGATTTGCTCCTCCAATTCTCTCTGACTATTGGGCGGTCTATAATACAACCCTATTAGTGTGGTCACACCTTTCCCATTCCTCAGCTCCACCCATGTGGCCTCTGTAGACGAGCCCTCTGGGCTGTCCTGCTTATGCACAGCTGTGATATTTTCCCTGACTAGTAATGCCACACCTCCCGCTTTCATCCCTCCCCCTCTATCACGTCTGAAATAACGGAACCCTGGAACATTGAGCTGCCAGTCCTGCCCCTCCTGTAACCAAGTCTCACTAATAGCAATAATGTTGTAATCCCACGTGCCAATCCACGTCCTAAGCTCATCTGCCTTTCCGACAATACTCTTTGCATTGAAATAGATGCACCTGAGAACATTTCTATCATGTACGGACCCTTGATTTCTGTCTATACATGCATTCCTCGCTTGGCCTTTATCCTCCTCCACCTCACTATCTGCTCTAACACTCTGGTTCCCCTCCTATTTCTAGCCTCACTAGCACATGGCATGGGTAGCACCCCTGAGATCGTAACCCTGGAGGTCCTGTCCTTCAACTTAGCACCTAACTCCCTAAACTCTCTTTGCAGGACCTCCTCCTCCTTCCTATCCATGTCATTGGTCCCTACATGGACCACGACATCTGGCTGCTCACCCTCCCTCCTGAGAATACTGAGAACTCGATCTGAGATATCGCAGACCCCGGCACCAGGGAGGCAACAGACCATCCGCGATTCTCAATCTCTCCCACAGAACTTATCTGTCCCCCTATCGAATCCCCTATCGCTACTGCTCTCCTCTTTTCCCTCCCTCCTTTCTGAGCTGAGGGTCTAGCCTCGGTGCCAGAAACACGATCACTACAACTTGTCCCTGGTAGGTCGTCCCCACCAATAGTATCCAAAACGGTATACCTATTGTTGATGGGAACGGCCACAGGGGTGCTCTGCTCTTTCTGTCTATTCCCCTTCCTTCTCCTGACATTCACCCAGCTGCCTGCGTCCTAACTTTTAGGGGTGACTGTCTCCCTGAAACTCCTGTCTATTACTGCCTCTGCCTCCTGTATGATCCAAAGTTCATCCAGCTCCAGCTCCAGTTCCTGAACTCGGCTTCTCAGGAGCTGCAGCTGGATGCACCTTTTGCAGGTCTAGTCATCAGGGACAATTGTGCTGTCCACGACTTCCCACATGCTGCATTCGACTGCCCCAACTGCTGCCTCCATTACCTACTCCTAATTTACTTAAAGGACTTTACCCGGCCCTATCCCACTGGGAGCAAGCTCATCCTCAGCCTCTGCTCGCCGAAGCCTCTCGAACCAAAACCTCAAAGCTCCACTCCTTCACTGGGTCACTCACACGCTGGCCGCTCCTCTTCAGCTTCCCCTCCTTTTATTTTCAATCTCCATGCTCTTTTTCGACTGACCTGCCTACAAGATCCGCCACCTTTTTCAAATGTTGAGTGCAAGAGTCCTTCTCCTCGATTCCCTCCTGAGTCGTGGTGACTGTGCTGACTTCTCCCAGAATGCTTCAGTCACTTTTCACCAGCGCCCTCTGTTGGATCTATAATAGTTACTAACTGATCTATAATACACTTTTGACTTCTGTAACACGCACTGACTGTTCTATAATACACACTGACTGTTCTATAATACACACTGACTGTTCTATAATACACACTGACTGTTCTATAATACACATTGACTGTTCTATAATACACATTGACTCATCCACAATAGATACTGACTGTTCTATAATAGTTTCTGACTTCTGTAATACACATTGACTGTTCTACCACACACATTGACTGTTCTACCACACACACTGACTGTTCTACCACACACACTGACTGTTCTACCACACACACTGACTGTTCTACCACACACACTGACTGTTCTACCACACACACTGACTGTTCTACCACACACACTGACTGTTCTACCACACACACTGTCTGTTCTACCACACACACTGACTGTTCTACCACACACACTGACTGTTCTACCACACACACTGACTGTTCTACCACACACACTGACTGTTCTACCACACACACTGACTGTTCTACCACACACACTGACTGTTCTACCACACACACTGACTGTTCTACCACACACACGGACTTCTGTAATACACACGGACTTCTGTAATACACACGGACTTCTGTAATACACACGGACTTCTGTAATACACACGGACTTCTGTAATACACACTGAAGGTTCTATAATATACACTGGCAGTTCTATAATAGACACTGACTGTTCTAAAATAGACAACGACTGTTATATAATAGACAATGACTTCTATAATAAACACTATCCTATAATGCACACTGACTGATCTATAATAAACACTGATTACTCGTTAATACACATTGACTGTCTATAATATGTACTGACTGTTCTACAATATGCACTCACAGTTCTGTAATACACAATGAGTGTTCTATAATAAACACTGACGGTTCTGTAATAGACAATGAGTGTTCCATAATGGACACTGACTGTTCTGTAATAGACAATGAGAGTTCTATAATAGACACTGACTTCTGTAATAGGCAATGAGTGTTCTATAATAGACATTAACAGCTCTATAATAAACACTGACGATTCTGTAATAGACAATGAGTGTTCTATAATAGACACTGACTGTTCTGTAATAGACAATGAGTGTTCCATCATAGACACTGACTGTTCTGTAATAGACAATGAGTGTTCTATAATAGACACTGACTTCTGTAATAGGCAATGAGTGCTCTATAATAGACATTAACAGCTCTATAATAAACACTGATCATTCTGTAATAGGCAATGAGTGTTCTATAATAGACATTAACAGCTCTATAATAAACACTGACGATTCTGTAATAGACAATGAGTGTTCTATAATAGACACTGACTGTTCTGTAATAGACAATGAGTGTTCCATCATAGACACTGACTGTTCTGTAATAGTTAATGAGTGTTCCATCATAGACACTGACTGTTCTGTAATAGTCAATGAGTGTTCCATCATAGACACTGACTGTTCTGTAATAGGCAATGAGTGTTCTAAACAGATACTGACGGTTCTGTAATAGACAATGAGTGTTCTATAATAGACACTGACTGTTCTGTAATAGGCAATGAGTGTTCTATAATAGACATTAACAGCTCTATAATAAACACTGACGATTTTGTAATAGACAATGAGTGTTCTATAATAGACACTGACTGTTCTGTAATAGACAATGAGTGTTTTATAATAAACACTGACGGTTCTGTAATAGACAATGAGTGTTCTATAATAGACACTGACTTCTGTAATATGCAATGAGTGTTCTATAATAGACATTAACAGCTCTTTAATAAACACTGATGATTCTGTAATAGACAATGAGTGTTCTATAATAGACACTGACTGTTCTGTAATAGACAATGAGTGTTCCATCATAGACACTGACTGTTCTGTAATAGACAATGAGTGTTCCATCATAGACACTGACTGTTCTGTAATAGACAATGAGTGTTCCATCATAGACACTGACTGTTCTGTAATAGACAATGAGTGTTCCATCATAGACACTGACTGTTCTGTAATAGACAATGAGTGTTCCATCATAGACACTGACTGTTCTGTAATAGACAATGAGTGTTCTATAATAGACACTGATGGTTCTGTAATAGACAATGAGTGTTCTATAATAGACACAGACTGTTCTGTTATAGACAATGAGTGTTCTATAATAGACACTGACTGTTCTGTAATAGACAATGAGTGTTCCATCATAGACACTGACTGTTCTGTAATAGACAATGAGTGTTCTAAATAGATACTGACGGTTCTGTAATAGACAATGAGTGTTCTATAATAGACACTGACTGTTCTGTAATAGGCAATGAGTGTTCTATAATAGACATTAACAGCTCTATAATAAACACTGATGATTCTGTAATAGACAATGAGTGTTCTATAATAGACACTGACTGTTCTGTAATAGACAATGAGTGTTCTGTAATAGACAATGAGTGTTCTGTAATAGACAATGAGTGTTCTATAATAAACACTGATGATTCTGTAATAGACAATGTGTTCTATACTAGACACTGACTGTTCTGTAATAGACAATGAGTATTCTATAATAGACACTGACTGTTCTGTAATAGACAATGAGTGTTCTATAATAGACACTGACTGTTCTGTAATAGACAATGAGTGTTCTATAATAGACACTGACTGTTCCGTAATAGACAATGAGTGTTCTATAATAAACACTGATGATTCTGTAATAGACAATGAGTGTTCTATAATAGACACTGACTGTTCTGTAATAGACAATGAGTATTCTATAATAGACACTGACTGTTCTGTAATAGACAATGAGTGTTCCATCATAGACACTGACTGTTCTGTAATAGACAATGAGTGTTCCATCATAGATACTGATTGTTCTGTAATAGATAATGAGTGTTCTATAATAGACACTGACTGTTCTGTAATAGACAATGAGTGTTCTATAATAAACACTGACGATTCTTTAATAGACAATGTGTTCTATAATAGACACTGACTGTTCTGTAATAGACAATGAGTGTTCTATAATAGACACTGACTGTTCTGTAATAGACAATGAGTGTTCTATAATAGACACTGACTGTTCTGTAATAGACAATGAGTGTTCTATAATAGACACTGACTGTTCTGTAATAGACATGACTGTTCTATAATAGACACTGACTGTTCTGTAATAGACAATGAGTGTTCTATAATAGACACTGACGGTTCTGTAATAGACAATGAGTGTTCTATAATAGACATTAACAGCTCTATAATAAACACTGACGATTCTGTAATAGACAATGACTGTTCTATAATAAACACTGACTGTTCTGTAATAGACAATGAGTGTTCCATAATAGACACTGACTGTTCTGTAATAGACAATGAGTGTTCCATCATAGACACTGACAGTTCTGTGATAGACAATGAGTGTTCCATCATAGACACTGACTGTTCTGTAATAGACAATGAGTGTTCTATAATAGACACTGACGGTTCTGTAATAGACAATGAGTGTTCTATAATAGACATTAACAGCTCTATAATAAACACTGACGATTCTGTAATAGACAATGAGTGTTCTATAATAGACACTGACTGTTCTGTAATAGACAATGAGTGTTCTATAATAGACACTGACTGTTCTGTAATAGACAATGAGTGTTCTATAATAGACACTGACTGTTCTGTAATAGACAATGAGTGTTCTATAATAGACACTGACTGTTCTGTAATAGACAATGAGTGTTCTATAATAAACACTGATGATTCTGTAATAGACAATGAGTGTTCTATAATAGACACTGACTGTTCTGTAATAGACAATGAGTGTTCTGTAATAGACACTGACTGTTCTGTAATAGACAATGAGTGTTCTATAATAAACACTGATGATTCTGTAATAGACAATGTGTTCTATACTAGACACTGACTGTTCTGTAATAGACAATGAGTATTCTATAATAGACACTGACTGTTCTGTAATAGACAATGAGTGTTCTATAATAGACACTGACTGTTCCGTAATAGACAATGAGTGTTCTATAATAAACACTGATGATTCTGTAATAGACAATGAGTGTTCTATAATAGACACTGACTGTTCTGTAATAGACAATGAGTATTCTATAATAGACACTGACTGTTCTGTAATAGACAATGAGTGTTCTATAATAGACACTGACTGTTCTGTAATAGACAATGAGTGTTCTATAATAGACACTGACTGTTCTGTTATAGACAATGAGTGTTCTATAATAGACACAGACTGTTCTGTTATAGACAATGAGTGTTCTATAATAGACACTGACTGTTCTGTAATAGACAATGAGTGTTCCATCATAGACACTGACTGTTCTGTAATAGACAATGAGTGTTCTAAATAGATACTGACGGTTCTGTAATAGACAATGAGTGTTCTATAATAGACACTGACTGTTCTGTAATAGGCAATGAGTGTTCTATAATAGACATTAACAGCTCTATAATAAACACTGATGATTCTGTAATAGACAATGAGTGTTCTATAATAGACACTGACTGTTCTGTAATAGACAATGAGTGTTCTGTAATAGACAATGAGTGTTCTGTAATAGACAATGAGTGTTCTATAATAAACACTGATGATTCTGTAATAGACAATGTGTTCTATACTAGACACTGACTGTTCTGTAATAGACAATGAGTATTCTATAATAGACACTGACTGTTCTGTAATAGACAATGAGTGTTCTATAATAGACACTGACTGTTCCGTAATAGACAATGAGTGTTCTATAATAAACACTGATGATTCTGTAATAGACAATGAGTGTTCTATAATAGACACTGACTGTTCTGTAATAGACAATGAGTATTCTATAATAGACACTGACTGTTCTGTAATAGACAATGAGTGTTCCATCATAGACACTGACTGTTCTGTAATAGACAATGAGTGTTCCATCATAGATACTGATTGTTCTGTAATAGATAATGAGTGTTCTATAATAGACACTGACTGTTCTGTAATAGACAATGAGTGTTCTATAATAAACACTGACGATTCTTTAATAGACAATGTGTTCTATAATAGACACTGACTGTTCTGTAATAGACAATGAGTGTTCTATAATAGACACTGACTGTTCTGTAATAGACAATGAGTGTTCTATAATAGACACTGACTGTTCTGTAATAGACAATGAGTGTTCTATAATAGACACTGACTGTTCTGTAATAGACATGACTGTTCTATAATAGACACTGACTGTTCTGTAATAGACAATGAGTGTTCTATAATAGACACTGACGGTTCTGTAATAGACAATGAGTGTTCTATAATAGACATTAACAGCTCTATAATAAACACTGACGATTCTGTAATAGACAATGACTGTTCTATAATAAACACTGACTGTTCTGTAATAGACAATGAGTGTTCCATAATAGACACTGACTGTTCTGTAATAGACAATGAGTGTTCCATCATAGACACTGACAGTTCTGTAATAGACAATGAGTGTTCCATCATAGACACTGACTGTTCTGTAATAGACAATGAGTGTTCTATAATAGACACTGACGGTTCTGTAATAGACAATGAGTGTTCTATAATAGACATTAACAGCTCTATAATAAACACTGACGATTCTGTAATAGACAATGAGTGTTCTATAATAGACACTGACTGTTCTGTAATAGACAATGCGTGTTCTATAATAGACACTGACTGTTCTGTAATAGACAATGAGTGTTCTATAATAGACACTGACTGTTCTGTAATAGACAATGAGTGTTCTATAATAGACACTGACTGTTCTGTAATAGACAATGAGTGTTCTATAATAAACACTGATGATTCTGTAATAGACAATGAGTGTTCTATAATAGACACTGACTGTTCTGTAATAGACAATGAGTGTTCTGTAATAGACACTGACTGTTCTGTAATAGACAATGAGTGTTCTATAATAAACACTGATGATTCTGTAATAGACAATGTGTTCTATACTAGACACTGACTGTTCTGTAATAGACAATGAGTATTCTATAATAGACACTGACTGTTCTGTAATAGACAATGAGTGTTCTATAATAGACACTGACTGTTCCGTAATAGACAATGAGTGTTCTATAATAAACACTGATGATTCTGTAATAGACAATGAGTGTTCTATAATAGACACTGACTGTTCTGTAATAGACAATGAGTATTCTATAATAGACACTGACTGTTCTGTAATAGACAATGAGTGTTCTATAATAGACACTGACTGTTCTGTAATAGACAATGAGTGTTCTATAATAGACACTGACTGTTCTGTAATAGACAATGAGTGTTCTATAATAGACACTGACTGTTCTGTAATAGACAATGAGTGTTCTATAATAAACACTGATGATTCTGTAATAGACAATGAGTGTTCTATAATAGACACTGACTGTTCTGTAATAGACAATGAGTGTTCTATAATAGACACTGACTGTTCTGTAATAGACAATGAGTGTTCTATAATAAACACTGATGATTCTGTAATAGACAATGTGTTCTATACTAGACACTGACTGTTCTGTAATAGACAATGAGTGTTCTATAATAGACACTGACTGTTCTGTAATAGACAATGAGTGTTCTATAATAGACACTGACTGTTCCGTAATAGACAATGAGTGTTCTATAATAAACACTGATGATTCTGTAATAGACAATGAGTGTTCTATAATAGACACTGACTGTTCTGTAATAGACAATGAGTGTTCTATAATAGACATTGACTGTTCCATAATAGATAATGACTATTCTCTAAAAACACTGACTGTTGTTATATTAAACATTGTTTTTCATAGACACTGAGGCCAGAATTTTATGTCCCACGGGCGGGCGTGTTCCCGAACCATCCAGATGTGAAATAGCACGAGATGTTGCCGGCCAGCACCCTGGTGTTATCGTGCACATGTGCGATGACTCGCTTGGCAGGCACACACAGCAGCTGGGAGCGTTCCCGTCGACAATTAAGTGGAAAATTAAGCCCATTAAGGAGGCAACTGAAAGTGGTTTCTCGTGGCCTGTCCACTTTTGTGATTGGTGGGCTGGCTAATTGGTCAGGCGGCCTTTACATTTTTGCTGAAACCTCGATCTAGGGCGGGATGAAATCTCCAGGGGAAGTAAAATAAAGAGGGATATCCGTGGCCGGGTTTTTCAGGAGGTATGCTTTCAGGTGCTTGATTGTACTGCATATACATATTTTGCAGCATTTTCGTTGTTTCATTTACTCTGTGGAGCTCTGCAGCTCCCTGAGGCAGCTGTCTGCCTTCAGGGAGCTCACTGGAAGCGCTCACTAGCACCAGCGGTGACAGGGCACCCACCCTCTTCGTGCCCCTGCTGGCAGGGCTGAGACTTACTCAGAGCGTATTTTACGCTGGCTGGTTGTTAATTTGGCAGCCAGCATGAAATCACGGTCAGGGGTCCATTAATGTCTGCTCCCGGGCCCGCCGATCGCGTGCGCCCTGACTGTCCTACTGTGCACCCTGACTGTCCTGCGGCGCGCACTGACTGTCCGAGTGTACGCGCCGACTGTCCGAGTGTACGCGCCGACTGTCCGAGTGTACGCGCCGACTGTCCGAGTGTACGCGCCGACTGTCCGAGTGTACGCGCCGACTGTCCGAGTGTACGCGCCGACTGTCCTAGTGTACGCGCCGACTGTCCTAGTGTACGCGCCGACTGTCCTATAGTACGCGCCGAATGCCCTATAGTACGCGCCGACTGCCCTATAGTACGCGCCGACTGCCCTATAGTCCGCGCCGACTGCCCTATAGTCCGCGCCGACTGCCCTATAGTCCGCGCCGACTGCCCTATAGTACGCGCCGACTGCCCTATAGTACGCGCCGACTGCCCTATAGTACGCGCCGACTGTCCTATAGTACGCACCGACTGTCCTATAGTACGCACTGACTGTCCTATAACACACAGTCCTACAGTACACAGACTGTCCTATAATATGCACTGACTGTCCTACAGTACACACTGACTGTCCTACAGTACACACTGACTGTCCTACAGTACACACTGACTGTCCTACAGTACACACTGACTATGCTACAGTACACACTGACTGTCCTACAGTACACACTGACTGTCCTATAGTACACACTGTCCTATAGTACGAACTGACTGCCCCATAGTACGCACCGACTGCCGCATAGTACGCACCGACTGCCCCATAGTACGCACCGACTGCCCCATAGTACGCACCGACTGCCCCATAGTACGCACCGACTGCCCCATAGTACGCACCGACTGCCCCATAGTACGCACCGACTGCCCCATAGTATGCACCGACTGCCCCATAGTACGCACCGACTGCCCCATAGTACGCATCGACTGCCCCATAGTACGCACCGACTGCCCCATAGTACGCACCGACTGCCCCATAGTACGCACCGACTGCTCCATAGTACGCACTGACTGCCCCATAGTACGCACTGACTGCCTCATATTACGCACTGACTGCCCCATAGTACGCACTGACTGCCCCATAGTACGCACTGACAGCCCCATAGTACGCACTGACTGCCCCATAGTACGCACTGACTGCCCCATAGTATGCACTGACTGCCCTATAGTACGCACTGACTGCCCCATAGTACGCACTGACTGCCCCATAGTACGCACTGACTGCCCTATAGTACGCACTGAATGTCCAATTGTATGCACTGACTGTCGTATAGTACGCACTGACTGTCGTATAGTATGCACTGTCTGTCCAATAATACGCACTGACTGTCCAATAATACGCACTGACTGTCGTATAACACGCACTGACTGTCCTATAGTACGCACTGACTGTCCTATAGTATGCACTGACTGTCCTATAGTACGCACTGACTGTCCAATAATATGCACTGACTCTCTTTGAATACGCACTGACTCTCTTTGAATACGCACTGACCGTCCTATAGTACGCACTGACCGTCCTATAGTACGCACTGACCGTCCTATAGTACGCACTGACCGTCCTATTGTACGCACTGACCGTCCTATTGTACGCACTGACCGTCCTATTGTACGCACTGTCCTAATGTACGCACTGACTGTCCTATATACGCACTGTCCTGTAATAGACAATGAGTGTTCAATAAAAGAGCTGACTGCTCTATAAAACACACTGATTGTTCTATAATATGCACTGACGGTTCTGTAATACATAAGGATGTCATATATAATAGACACTTTTTTATAATAAACATTGGTGCTCTCTAAAAACATTCACTGTTGCCATAATACACTGTTTTTCATAGACACTGACTAATCTATAATGCACACTGACTGTTATATAGCACAGACTGATTGTTCTATAATACACCCATCTAGGCCGCATTTGACCGAGTGTGGCATCAAGGAGCCCTAGCAAAATTGGAGCCAATGGGAATCAGGTGGAAAACTCTCCACTGGTTGGAATCATACCGAGCACAAAGGAAGATGGTTGTGGTTGTTGGAGGTGAATCATCTCAGCTCCAGGACATCACTACAGGAGTTCCTCAGGGTAGTGTCCTAGGCCCAACCATCTTCAGCTGCTTCATCAATGACTTCCTTCCATCAAACCGTAAGAAGTGGGGATGTTCGCTGATGATTGCACAATGTTCAGCACCATTCGCGACTCCTCAGATACTGAAGCAATCCATGTCCAAATGCCAGGACAATATCCAGGCTTGGGCTGACAAGAGGCAAGTAACATTCATGCCACACAAGTGCCAGGCAATGACCATCCCCAACAAAAGAGAATCTAACCACTGTCCCTTGACATTCAAAAGCATTACCATCACTGAGCACACATACCAACTGTCAAAATCCTGGGGGATACCAAAGACCAGAAACTGAACTGGACTAGCCATATAAATAATGTGGCTACAAGAGCAGGTCAGAGGCTAGGAATCCTGTGAAGAGTAACTCACCTGACTCCCCAAAGCCTATCCACCATCTACAAGGCACAAGTCAGGATTGTGACGGAATATTCCCTACTTGCCTGGGTGAGTGCAGCTCCCACAACACTCAAGATGCTCAACACTGTCCAGGACAAACTGCTGCAACTCACCAAGGCTCCTACAGAGCACCTCCCAAACTCGCAACCTCAACCACCTAGAAGGACAAGGGCAGCAGACACATGGGAATACCACCACCTGCAAATTCCCCTCCAAGCCACTCACCATCCTGACTTGGAAATATATCGCCATTCCTTCACTGTCACTGAGTCAAAATCCTGGAACTCCCTCCCTAACAGCACTGTGGGTGTACCTACACCACATGGACTGCAGCGGTTCAAGAAGGCAGCTCACCACCACCTTCTCAAGGGCAATTAGGGATGGGCAATAAATATTGGCCCAGCCAGTGAAGCCCACACCCCATGAGGGTTTAATTAGATTAAAATCTGTCCATTGCAATGGTGACAAAGATATGCAAGCAATGGGAAGGGGCAGTGAAGTGCAGCTATGCAGAGAGCAGGGATTCAGTATCTGGGTTGTAAGGAGAAACTGCAGATGCTGGAAATGCTTGCAATGGACTAGAGAAGTTTCAAGCGATAATGTTATTGGTTTTTAAAATCTTCAAGGGCAAGAAATGGCTTCTGTACAATAACAGTTATGTTGAAGTAATTAGTTGTATGCAAAGCATTGTGAGACACTGGGGAGACCAGTAAGATGCAGATAAATACAAATCCTTTCTTTAATTCAAATTGTGGGATGGATTAATATCAATGGGGAAAAGCCCGTAGGATGTATTGACACTTCATTCACACAGTGGCTCAGTATTTGTTTTGCCAGAATTCAGTCAATTAATAAACAGAGTTGCCTCTCTCCCTCTCAATAACCAGGGATGTGGCCTTTGTCCAGACACAAATTTCAAAGCACCTTTTGTGTTTTCAATGAGGTCAAATGTACAGCTTCTCACAGCAAATGCCAAAGATTCAGAATAAGTGCAAACAATTGATGGGCTCCTACATTTATGGAAGCAGGGAAAGGGAGACAGGACCACCCTTGTCTACAACCCCTACCCATTCAGCCATCCACTTCAGCTAGTGTCAGGATGGAGCTAAATCTAAGTAGGACTTCTCCCATTAATGGGAGAGCTCGAGAAGCCAAACTGAGGGAGACACAGTCAAGCAGAGGTTCTGTGTTTGGGTTAGAGGGGAAATACTCCTCAGCTACAGGAAGTGAAGAGGTGGCAGAATGGTGAATCCTCAGACAGCTGAGGTACAAACAGCCTTCAGGTTTGCCATGGTACATAAGTCCTCTACCTATGCCTACTGATCTTTAATGCCAGCCTGGGACACACATACACTTTCTCCTTCATTGGGAACTGTCCTGCTTACAGTAGAGTAGGAGTGCTCCGGGGAGGTGGGGGAGGGTGAACAGCTAGCATTCATGCTGCATCTTGGTACCAATGACATAGGTAGAAAGAGGGATGTGGTCTAACAGGCAAAGTTTAGGGAGGTGCGAAGGAAACTAGCAAGCAGGACCTCAAAGGTAGTAATGTCTGGATTACTCCTGGTACCATGCACAAGCAAGTATAGAAATAGGATGTACGAATGTGTGGCTGGAGAGATGGTGCAGGACACAGGGCTTTAAAGTCATGGGCTATTGGGATCAGTTCTGGGGGACGTGGGAGATGTACAGGCTGGAGGAGTTGTACCTGAACAAAGCTGGGACCAACGTCCTTGTGAGGCAATGTGCTAGTGCTATTGGGGATGGTTTAAACTCTCTAGGAGGCAATATTAAAGAGGAAAGGTGCACAGAGAATTGGCAGAAATAGATAGCATTGGAGTAGGAAATAGTAAGGTGGCATCAGAGTATGAGGGAATGTAATACAGTCTAAATTAGGTTTATTGTGTATGTAACTCTTTTGAGTACAAACCCGCTTCCATCTGTTTCAGATGGAGTTACATTGTTTCATAGTTTGCCATTGTGAGATTTGAACTCTTGATACTCTTTCGAGTACAAACCCGTTTCCATCTGTTTCAGATGAAGTTACATTGTTTCACAGTTTTGCCATTGTGAGATTTGAACTCTCAATCTTGGGGTTACCAACCCAGTACCATAACCACTTGGCTATTCAGGCCAAGCACCACCACCCCCCCCCCCCAATTGATGTAGCCAGTGTAAAAGAGCACTTGAACTCTTGATACTCTTTCGAGTACAAACCCGTTTCCATCTGTTTCAGATGAAGTTACATTGTTTCATAGTTTGCCATTGTGAGATTTGAACTCTCAATCTTGGGGTTACAAACCCAGTACCATAACCACTTGGCTATTTAGGCCAAGCCCCCCCCCCCACCCCAATTGATAATCTTTTAAATGAAAACCAAATCAACAAAATCGGGATAAATCAGGCACAGCCCCTAATTCAGGTCAGCTGTAAAACCAAGAACAAAGTTTAAAGGAAACTTACAAACTTTAAATCAAAATGCGCAGAGTATGGTTAAACAAAAGGGTTGGTGAACTGCAGATGCAGATAGCCACATGGAAATATGATGTTGTGGCGATAATGGAGACCTGGCTCAAAGAAGGGCAGGTCTGGGAACTAAACATTCCTGGATACAAGTTGTTCAGAAAAGATAGGGATGGAAAGAAAGGAGGAGGGGTGGCTGTATCGATTACAGAGAACATTACAGTGCTGGAGAGAGAGGGTGTCTCAGAGGGGTCAAGAAAGACAAAATCTATTTGGTTAGAGCCAAGAAACAGTAGAGCTACCATTACATTGCTCGGTGAATTCTATAGGCCACCAACTAGTGGGAAGGATGTAGGGGAACAAATTTACAAGGAAATTACAGAAAGGTGTCAGAATTATAGAATAGTTATAATGGGAGACTCCATTTATCCTAATAGAGACTGGGATAGTAACAATGCAAAAAGCAGAGAGGGGCAAGAGTTTCTAGAGTGTGTTCAGGGGAATTTTTTCCATCAGCATGTTTCCAACGAGGAAGAAGGCAATGCAGGACCTGGTTCTTGGGAATGAGGTGGGTCAAATGGGTCAAGTGTCAGGAGGAGAAAATATAGGGGACAATGATCATTATATCATAAGGTTCAGTTCAGCAATGGAAAAGGACAAGGAGCAATGCAAACTAAGAATAATTAACTGGGGCAAAACCAACTTCAATGGGGTGAGAATGGGTCTGGACCAGAGAAATTGGAATCAAAGGTTGGCAGGCAAAACAGTAACTGAACAATGGCCTGCCTTTACAGAAGGGATAGTTCAGGCACGGCCAAGGTACATTCCCATGAGGGGGAAAGGTAGGGCAAACAAATCCAGAGCTCCTTGGATGACAGGAAAGATGAAACAGCTGAAAGGTGCCTATGACAAATTTCAGGTGGACAATATGAGGAGACACTGGCAGCTAACATAAAAGGGAATCCAAAAGTTCTCTATAAGCATATAAATAGTAAAATGATGGTAAAAGGCAGAGTGTGCACAATTATGTAGCTAAGAGAGGATTCCCAGAACAAAGCAGCATGACTATGATAGTAAATGAATACTTTGCATCTGTATTTACCAAGGAAGAAGATGCTATCCAAATTTTGGTCAAAAATGTGGTGTTGAGCCACTAGATAAAGGAAGTGTTGATAGGTTATCTGTACTTAAAGTTGATAAGGCACCCCGACCGGATGAGATACATCCAAGGATACTGAGGGAAGTACAGGTGGAAATTGTGGAGGCACTGACCATCATCTTCCAGTCTCAGGGGTGGTGTCAGAGGACCAGGGAATTGCAAATGTTACAACTCTTGCTCAAAAAAGGGTATAAATATAAGCCGAGGAACTGCTGGCCAGTCAGTTTAACCTCAGTGGTGAGGAAGCTTCTAGAAACGATACTTCGGGATTAAATTAACAGTCACTTAGATAAATACAGGGGTCTGAGTGCAACTTGTATGGAGTGCAGCTTGGACAGAGTGAGAAGCTGGGAGTTTCGTGAGTGAGGGAATCTTAAGGGTTAATCTCTTTCTAAAAATCTAGTCTTGTTTACCTTTACCATTCAACTAAAATTTAATGTTTAGGGTAAGCCTTAAGCAGGGACAAACAAGCTCTCTACTGGAGAGCAGCTGTGATTGGTTAATTAGATAGTTAGTTTAATCCGGTTTCTGTAGCTGCAGAAGTGTTGACTCTTCTCTAAGTCTCAGATAGTATGAATACAGGGGTCTGAGTGCAGGCTTACCAATGGAGTGCAGCTTGGATAGTGTGAGAAGCTGGGAGTTTGACGAAGTTGAAGAGTTTGATGAAGTTCGATTGAACACGTGGCTGGAGAACTGGTGTAGGAGGGAGGGCATCAGATTTCTGGGAGATGTTACTTTCTTTTTCTACCTTTTACAGCCTCCTGAATTTGGTTCTTACTTCAGTACAGGGGAAGAAGCTGACTGATGAGTAACAGGCAAGTTATTCTACTTAAAATAAATAATTTGTGAAGTTATGGTATGGGAGGGTAGCTCAGCCGAGTGGAGTGTGCATCCTGTGACATGCAGAAGTCATGGACACACTATGTTAAAAACAAAGAAAACTGCGGATGCTGGAAATCCAAAACAAAAACAGAATTACCTGGAAAAACTCAGCAGGTCTGGCAGCATCGGCGGAGAAGAAAAGAGTTGACGTTTCGAGTCCTCATGACCCTTCAAGTTCTGTCGAAGGGTCATGAGGACTCGAAACGTCAACTCTTTTCTTCTCCGCCGATGCTGCCAGACCTGCTGAGTTTTTCCAGGTAATTCTGTTTTTGTTTTTGACACACTATGTGTCCTAGACTTACACATCTGCAGGTAGTGTCACTGCAGGCCAGTCAGAGGCTTGGGCTCTGGGTTTTGGAGTCATTGCAGTGCATCACGAGGCAGAGAAGTACGTGGATAGCAAGTTTAAAGAGGTGGTCACACAGCACGTTAGGAGCATGCAGACAGAGAGGGAATGGGTGACTGCCAGGCAGGCTAAGAGAACCAGGCAGGTAGTGCAGGAGCTCCCCAAGTCGATCTCGCTTGCTAGCCAATCTTCCATTTTGGATACTGGTGAGGGTGATGACTCCTCAGAGGAATGCAACAAGAACCAAGTCAGTGGCACCATGGGTGACTCAGCTGCACTGGAGGGGAGAAAGAAGAGTGAAAGAGCAATAATCATAGGGATTCATTAGTTAGGGGAACAGTCAGGCAATTCTGCGGCCATAGATGGTTTGTTGCCTCCCTGGTGCCGGGGTCAAGGATGTCACGGAGTAGCTGCAGGACATTCTTCTGGGGGAGGGTGAACAGCCAGAAGTCATAGCCCACATTGGTACCAATGACATTGCTAGGAAGAGGGATGAGGTCCTGAAAGTATATTTTAGGGAATTAGGAGAGGAATTAAAAAGCAAGACCTCAAGATCTCACGATTACTCCCAGTGCCATGTGCTAGTGAGCATAGGAATAGGAGGATAGATCGATTGGATATGTGGCTGGAAAACTGGTGTAGGAGGGAGGTCATCAGATTTCTCAGGCATTGGGACTAGTTCTGGGGCTGGTGGGACCTGTAGGAGATGGACAGGTTATAGCTTAATAGGACTGGGACTAATGCCCTCTCAGGAAGGCTTGCCAGTGAGGGAGAGGGTTTAAACGAGACTTTCAGGGGGCTGGGAATCTGAAAGGGGCTAAGATTAGAGGGAAGCAAAACTAGTAACAAGAAGTAGAAAAGTGGAGAGCGAAATTAAAAGGCAGACGAAGCAAAGGCAAGCGTCAAATAGGATCCGAATGTGAAAAAAGACAAGTTTAAGGGCACTCCATCTGAATACACACAGCATTTGCAACCAGGTAGACGGTTTGAAGGCACAGATAGAGAGGAATAGGCTTGATCTAATTTCCAGTACGGAGATGTGGCTACAGGGTGATCGAGACTGGGAACTGAATATCCAGGGATATTTGTCATTTCGGAAAGACAGAGGAGAAGGGGAAGGAGATGTGGTGAGGCTGTTAATAACATACAGGATCAGTACATTAGTAAGACAGGAGCTTAGATCAAAGGATCAAGATGTAGAATCAGTTTGTTTGGAGCTAAGAAACAGCAAAGGGCAGCCAGCATTTCTCTGCCCCGATGTCACTTGGGCATTGTGGGTGAGTTAAGGAAAGTCAGTGTGGATATGTTAAGTGCAAGTCAGGGTTAACTAACTTGTTGGAGGTTTTTGATGAGGTAACAGAGCGAGTTGATGTTGAGAGCTGTTGATGGCGTACATGAACTTCCAGAAGGCATTTAACACAGTGCTGCACAAAGACGTGTGAGCAAATTGATCTCATGGAATAAAAGGGACAGTAGCAACATGGATATGAAATTGGACAGGAAACATCACCCCCCCCCACCAAATACCCACACCACTCCCCCCCACCCGACATCACCCCCTGCCAAGCACCCACACCAGCCCCCCACCAGACATCACCCCCCCCCAAACACTTCACCCTACCAACACCCACACTGCCCGACCCCACCAGACATCACCCCCCTCAAACACATCACCCTATCAACACCCACACCCCCCCAAGCACCCACACCACTCCCCCCCACCCGACATCATCCCCCCCAAACACATCACCCTATCAACACCCACACCCCCCCAAGCACCCACACCACTCCCCCCCACCCGACATCATCCCCCCCAAACACATTACCCTATCAACACCCACACCCCCCCAAACACCCACACCACTCCCCCCCACCCGACATCACCCCCTGCCAAGCACCCACACCAGCCCCCCACCAGACATCACCCCCCCAAACACTTCACCCTACCAACACCCACACCGCCCGACCCCACCAGACATCACCCCCTCCCAAGCACCCACACCACCTCCCCACCAGACATCATCCCCCCAAACACCCACACCAGCCCCCCACCAGACATCACCCCCCCAAACACCCACACCAGCCCCCCACCAGACATCACCCCCCCAAACACATCACCCTACCAACGCCCACCCCACCCCACCAGACATCACCCCCAAACACCCACACCACCCCACCCCACCAGACATCACCCCCAAACACCCACACCACCCCATCCCACCAGACATCATCCCCCCAAGCACCCACACCACCTCCCCACCAGACATCACCCCCCCAAAACACTCACACCAGCCCCCCACCAGACATCACCCCCCCCAAACACATCACCCTACCAACACCCACCCCACCCCACCAGACATCACCCCCCACCAACACCCATACCATCCCCCATCAGACATCACCCTCCCAAAAACCCACACCACCCTGCCCCACCAGACATCACGCACCCCCCCCACCCCCTTCCAAACACACATACCACCCTCCTCCCACCAGACATCAGTCAAGGGCTGGAGCATTTGCTACAATCTTCAGCCAGAAGTGCCGAGTGGATGATCCATGTCAGCCTCCTCCAGAGGTCCCCAGCATCACTGATGCCAGTCTTCAGCCAATTCGATTCACTCCATGTGATATCAAGAAATGGCTGAAGGCACTGGATACTGCAAACGCTATGGGCCCTGCTAATATTCTGGCAATAGTACTGAGGACTTGTGCTCCAGAACTTGCCACGTCCCTAGCCAAGCTGTTCCAGTACAGCCACAACACTGGCATCTACCTGGCTATGTGAAAAATTGCCCAGGTATGTCCTGTACACAAAAAACAGGACAAATCCAACCCAGCCAATTACCGCCCCATCAGTCTACTCTCGATCATCAGTAAAGTAATGGAAAGAGTTGTTAACAGTGTTATCAAGTGGCACTTGTTTAACAATAACCTGCTCACTGACGCCCAGTTTGGGTTCTGCCAGGGCCAATCAGCTCCTGACCTCATTACAGCCTTGGTTCAAACATGGACAGAAGAGCTGAACTCCCGAGGTGAGGTGAGGGTGACTGCCCTTGACATCAAGGCAGCATTTGACTGAGTGTGGCATCAAGGAACCCTAGCAAAACTGGAATCAATGGGAATCAGGGGGAAAACTCTCCACTGGTTGGAGTCATACCGAGCACAAAGGAAAATGGTTGTGGTTGTTGGAGGTCAGTCATCTCAGCTCCAGGACATCACTGCAGGAGTTCCTCAGGGTAGTGTCCTTGGCCCAACCATCTTCAGCTGCTTCATCAATGACCTTCCTTCCATCATAAGGTCAGAAGTGGGGATGTTCACTGATGATTTCACAATGTTCAGCACCATTCGTGACAACTCAGATACTGAAGCAGTCCATGTCCAAATGCAGCAAGACCTGGACATTACCCAGGTTTGGGCTGACAAGTGGCAAGTAACACCCGTGCCACATAAGCGCCAGGCAATGACCATCTCCAACAAGAGAGAATCTAACCATTGTCCTTTGACATTCAATGGCATTACCATTACTGAATCCCCCACTATCAACATCCTGGGAGTTACCATTGACCAGATACTGAACTGGACCAGCCATATAAATACTGTGGCTACAAGTGCAGGTCAGAGGTTAGGAATCCTGCAGAGAGTAACTCAGCTCCTGACTTCCCAAAGCCTGTCCACCATCTACAAGGCACAAGTCAGGAGCGTGATGGAATACTCCCCATTGACCTGGATGAGTGCAGCTCCCACAACACTCAAGAAGCTTGACACTGTCCAGGACAAAGCAGCCCACTTGATTGGCACCACATCCACAAACATTCACTCCCTCCACTGCTGACACACAGTAACAGCAGTGTGTACCATCTACAAGATGCAATGCAGCAACTCACCAAGGCTCCTTAGACAGCACCTTCCAAACCCACGACCACTAACATCTAGAAGGATAAGGGCAGCAGATATATGGGAATACCATCACCTGGAAGTTCCCCTCCAAGCCACTCACCATCCTGATTTGGAAATATATCACCGTTCCTTCACTGTCACTGGGTCAAAATCTAGGAACTCCCTTCCTAACAGCACTGTGGATGTACCTACACCACATGAATGGCAGCGGTTCAAGAAGGCAGCTCACCACCATCTTCTCAAGGCAATTGGGGATGGGCAATAAATGTGGGCCAGTGACACACATATCCCATGAAAGAATGATATAAAAACCCTCTCCCAACAATCTACACCACACCGCTCCACCAGATCTCCCCCTCCAAAAAACACCCACACCAGTACTGTACTCCAGTGTTATACAGTGACACAACAGTACCCACCAACACTGTACTCCTGTAGTATACAGCCTCAGACCAGTGCCCACCAGTACTATACCCCAGTTTCATACTGACAGACCTGTACTCACCAGTATTGTACCCCAGTGTTATTTAGTGACAGAGCTGTACTGACCAATACTGTATAACAGTGTTTTACAGTGATAGAGCTGTACTGACCAGTACTGTATAACAGTGTTTTACAGTGGGAAAGCAGTACTGACCAGTACTGTATAACAGTGTTTTACAGTGACAGAGCTGTACTGACCAATACTGTATAAGTGTTTTACAGTGGCAGAGCTGAACTGACCAGTACTGTATAACAGTGTTTTACAGTGACAGAGCTGTACTGACCAGTACTGTATAACAGTGTTTTACAGTGACAGAGCTGTACTGACCAATACTGTATAACAGTGTTTTACAGTGACAGAGCAGTACTGACCAGTACTGTTTAACAGTGTTTTACAGTGACAGAGCTGTACTGACTAGTACTGTATAACAGTGTTTTACAGTGACAGAGCTGTACTGACCAGTACTGTATACCAGTGTTTTACAGTGACAGAGCTGTACTGACCAGCACTGTATAAGTGTTTTAGTTACAAAGCTGTACTGACCAGTACTGTATAACAGTGTTTTACAGTGAAAGAGCTGTGCTGACCAGTACTGTATACCAGTGTTTTACAGTTACAAAGATGTACTGACCAGTACTGTATACCAGTGTTTTACAGTGACAGAGCTGTACTGACCAGTACTGTATAACAGTGTTTTTCAGTGACAGAGCTGTACTGACCAGTACTGTATAACAGTGTTTTACAGTGACAGAGCTGTACTGACCAGTACTGTATAACAGTGTTTTTCAGTGACAGAGCTGTACTGACCAGTACTGTATAACAGTGTTTGACAGTGACAGAGCTGTGCTGACCAGTACTGTATAACAGTGTTTTACAGTGACAGAGATGTACTGACCAGTACAGTATAACAGTGTTTTACAGTGACAGAGCTGTGCTGACCAGTACTGTATAACAGTGTTTTACAGTGACAGAGCTGTACTGACCAGTACTGTATAACAGTGTTTTACAGTGACAGAGCTGTACTGACCAGTACTGTATAAGTGTTTTACAGTGACAGAGCTGTACTGACCAATACTGTATAACAGTGTTTTACAGTGACAGAGTTGCACTGACCAATACAGTATAACAGTGTTTTACAGTGACAGAGCTGTACTGACCAATACGGTATAACAGTGTTTTACAGTGACAGAGCTGTACTGACCAGTACTGTATAACAGTGTTTTACAGTGACAGAGCTGTACTGACCAGTACTGTATAACAGTGTTTTAGTGACAAAGCTGTACTGACCAGTACTGTATAACAGTGTTTTACAGTGACAGAGCTGTACTGACCAGTACTGTATAACAGTGTTTTACAGTGACAGAGCTGTACTGACCAGTACTGTATACCAGTGTTTTACAGTGAGAGTTGTACTGACCAGTACTGTATAACAGTGTTTTACAGTGACAGAGCTGTACTGACCAGTACTGTACACCCGTGTTTTACAGTGACAGAGCTGTGCTGACCAGTACTGTATAACAGTGTTTTACAGTGACAGAGCTGTACTGACCAATACTGCTTAAGTGTTTTACAGTGACAGATCTGTACTGACCAGTACTGTATACCAGTGTTTTACAGTGACAGAGCTGTACTGACCAGTACTGTATAACAGTGTTTTACAGTGACAGAGCTGTGCTGACCAGTACTGTATAACAGTGTTTTACAGTGACAGAGCTGTACTGACCAGTACTGTATAACAGTGTTTTACAGTGACAGAGCTGTACTGACCAGTACTGTATAAGTGTTTTACAGTGACAGAGCTGTACTGACCAATACTGTATAACAGTGTTTTACAGTGACAGAGTTGCACTGACCAATACAGTATAACAGTGTTTTACAGTGACAGAGCTGTACTGACCAATACGGTATAACAGTGTTTTACAGTGACAGAGCTGTACTGACCAGTACTGTATAACAGTGTTTTACAGTGACAGAGCTGTACTGACCAGTACTGTATAACAGTGTTTTAGTGACAAAGCTGTACTGACCAGTACTGTATACCAGTGTTTTACAGTGACAGAGCTGTACTGACCAGTACTGTATAACAGTGTTTTACAGTGACAGAGCTGTACTGACCAGTACTGTATACCAGTGTTTTACAGTGAGAGTTGTACTGACCAGTACTGTATAACAGTGTTTTACAGTGACAGAGCTGTACTGACCAGTACTGTACACCAGTGTTTTACAGTGACAGAGCTGTGCTGACCAGTACTGTATAACAGTGTTTTACAGTGACAGAGCTGTACTGACCAATACTGCTTAAGTGTTTTACAGTGACAGAGCTGTACTGACCAGTACTGTATACCAGTGTTTTACAGTGACAGAGCTGTACTGACCAGTACTGTATACCAGTGTTTTACAGTGACAGAGCTGTACTGACCAGTACTGTACACCAGTGTTTTACAGTGACAGAGGTATGCTGACCAGTACTGTATAACAGTGTTTACAGTGACAGAGCTGTACTGACCAGTACTGTATAGCAGTGTTTTATAGTGACAGAGCTGTACTGACCAGTACTGTGTACCAGTGTTCTACAGTGACAGAGCTGTACTGACTAGTACTGTATAACAGTGTTTTTCAGTGACAGAGCTGTACTGACCAGTACTGTATAACAGTGTTTTACAGTGACAGAGCTGTGCTGACCAGTACTGTATAACAGTGTTTTACAGTGAGAGCTGTGCTGACCAGTACTGTATAACAGTGTTTTACAGTGACAGAGCTGTACTGACCAGTACTGTATAACAATGTTTTACAGTGACAGAGCTGTACTGACCAGTACTGTATAACAGTGTTTTACAGTGACAGAACTGTACTGACCAGTACTGTATAACAGTGTTTTAGTGACAGAGCTGTACTGACCAGTACTGTATACCAGTGTTTTACAGTGAGAGTTGTACTGACCAGTACTGTATAACAGTGTTTTACAGTGACAGAGCTGTACTGACCAGTACTGTACACCAGTGTTTTACAGGGACAGCGCTGTGCTGACCAGTACTGTGTAACAGTGTTTTACAGTGACAGAGCTGTCCTGCAAGTACTGTATAAGTGTTTTACAGTGGCAGAGCTATACTGACCAGTACTGTATAACAGTGTTTTACAGTGACAGAGCTGTACTGACCAGTACTGTGTAACAGTGTTTTACAGTGACAGAGCTGTACTGACCAGTACTGTATAACAGTGTTTTACAGTGACAGAGCTGTACTGACCAGTACTGTATAAGTGTTTTACAGTGACAGAGCTGTACTGGCCAGTACTGTATAACAGTGTTTTACAGTGACAGAGCTGTACTGACCAGTACTGTATAACAGTGTTTTACAGTGACAGAGCTGTACTGACCAGTACTGTATAACAGTGTTTTACAGTGACAGAGCTGTACTGACCAGTACTGTATAACAGTGATTTACAGTGACAGAGCTGTGCTGACCAGTACTGTATAACAGTGTTTTACAGTGACAGAGCTGTGCTGACCAGTACTATATAACAGTGTTTTACAGTTACAGAGCTGTGCCGACCAGTACTGTATAACAGTGTTTTACAGTGACAGAGCTGTACTAACCAGTACTGTATACCAGTGTTTTACAGTTACAAAGCTGTACTGACCAGTACAGTATAACAGTGTTTTACAGTGACAGAGCTGTACTGACCAGTACTGTATAACAGTGTTTTACAGTGACAGAGCTGTGCCGACCAGTACTGTATAACAGTGTTTTACAGTGACAGAGCTTTGCTGACCAGTACTGTATAACAGTGTTTTACAGTGACAGAGCTGTACTGACCAATACTGTATAAGTGTTTTACAGTGGCAGAGCTGTACTGACCAGTACTGTATACCAGTGTTTTACAGTGACAGAGCTGTAATGACCAGTACTGTATACCAGTGTTTTACAGTGACAGAGCTGTACTGACCAGTACTGTATACCAGTGTTTTACAGTGACAGAGCTGTACTGACCAGTACTGTATACCAGTGTTTTACAGTGACAGAGCTGTACTGACCAGTACTGTATACCAGTGTTTTACAGTGACAGAGCTGCACTGACCAGTACTGTATAAAAGTGTTTTACAGTGGCAGAGCTGTACTGACCAGTACTGTATACCAGTGTTTTACAGTGACAGAGCTGTACTGACCAGTACTGTATACCAGTGTTTTACAGTGACAGAGCTGTACTGACCAGTACTGTATACCAGTGTTTTACAGTGACAGAGCTGTAATGACCAGTACTGTATACCAGTGTTTTACAGTGACAGAGCTGTACTGACCAGTACTGTATAACAGTGTTTTACAGTGACAGAGCTGTACTGACCAGTACTGTATACCAGTGTTTTACAGTGATAGAGCTGTACTGACCAGTACTGTATAACAGTGTTTTACAGTGACAGAGCTGTACTGACCAGTACTGTATAAAAGTATTTTACAGTGACAGAGTTGTACTGACCAGTACTGTATAACAGTGTTTTACAGTGACAGAACTGTACTGACCAGTACTGTATAACAGTGTTTTACAGTGACAGAGCTGTACTGACCAGTACTGTATAACAGTGTTTTACAGTGACAGAGCTGTACTGACCAGTACTGTATACCAGTGTTTTACAGTGACAGAGCTGTACTGACCAGTACTGTACACCAGTGTTTTACAGTGACAGAGCTATGCTGACCAGTACTGTATAACAGTGTTTTACAGTGACAGAGCTGTACTGACCAGTACTGTATAGCAGTGTTTTATAGTGACAGAGCTGTACTGACCAGTACTGTGTACCAGTGTTCTACAGTGACAGAGCTGTACTGACTAGTACTGTATAACAGTGTTTTTCAGTGACAGAGCTGTACTGACCAGTACTGTATAACAGTGTTTTACAGTGACAGAGCTGTGCTGACCAGTACTGTATAACAGTGTTTTACAGTGAGAGCTGTGCTGACCAGTACTGTATAACTGTTTTACAGTGACAGAGCTGTACTGACCAGTACTGTATAACAATGTTTTACAGTGACAGAGCTGTACTGACCAGTACTGTATAACAGTGTTTTACAGTGACAGAACTGTACTGACCAGTACTGTATAACAGTGTTTTAGTGACAGAGCTGTACTGACCAGTACTGTATACCAGTGTTTTACAGTGAGAGTTGTACTGACCAGTACTGTATAACAGTGTTTTACAGTGACAGAGCTGTACTGACCAGTACTGTACACCAGTGTTTTACAGGGACAGCGCTGTGCTGACCAGTACTGTGTAACAGTGTTTTACAGTGACAGAGCTGTCCTACAAGTACTGTATAAGTGCTTTACAGTGGCAGAGCTATACTGACCAGTACTGTATAACAGTGTTTTACAGTGACAGAGCTGTACTGACCAGTACTGTGTAACAGTGTTTTACAGTGACAGAGCTGTACTGACCAGTACTGTATAACAGTGTTTTACAGTGACAGAGCTGTACTGACCAGTACTGTATAAGTGTTTTACAGTGACAGAGCTGTACTCAGCAGTACTGTATAACAGTGTTTTACAGTGACAGAGCTGTACTGACCAGTACTGTATAACAGTGTTTTACAGTGACAGAGCTGTACTGACCAGTACTGTATAACAGTGTTTTACAGTGACAGAGCTGTACTGACCAGTACTGTATAACAGTGATTTACAGTGACAGAGCTGTGCTGACCAGTACTGTATAACAGTGTTTTACAGTGACAGAGCTGTGCTGACCAGTACTATATAATAGTGTTTTACAGTTACAGAGCTGTGCCGACCAGTACTGTATAACAGTGTTTTACAGTGACAGAGCTGTACTAACCAGTACTGTATACCAGTGTTTTACAGTTACAAAGCTGTACTGACCAGTACAGTATAACAGTGTTTTACAGTGACAGAGCTGTACTGACCAGTACTGTATAACAGTGTTTTACAGTGACAGAGCTGTGCCGACCAGTACTGTATAACAGTGTTTTACAGTGACAGAGCTGTGCTGACCAGTACTGTATAACAGTGTTTTACAGTGACAGAGCTGTACTGACCAATACTGTATAAGTGTTTTACAGTGGCAGAGCTGTACTGACCAGTACTGTATACCAGTGTTTTACAGTGACAGAGCTGTAATGACCAGTACTGTATACCAGTGTTTAACAGTGACAGAGCTGTACTGACCAGTACTGTATACCAGTGTTTTACAGTGACAGAGCTGTACTGACCAGTACTGTATACCAGTGTTTTACAGTGACAGAGCTGTACTGACCAGTACTGTATACCAGTGTTTTACAGTGACAGAGCTGCACTGACCAGTACTGTATAAAAGTGTTTTACAGTGGCAGAGCTGTACTGACCAGTACTGTATACCAGTGTTTTACAGTGACAGAGCTGTACTGACCAGTACTGTATACCAGTGTTTTACAGTGACAGAGCTGTACTGACCAGTACTGTATACCAGTGTTTTACAGTGACAGAGCTGTATTGACCAGTACTGTATACCAGTGTTTTACAGTGACAGAGCTGTACTGACCAGTACTGTATAACAGTGTTTTACAGTGACAGAGCTGTACTGACCAGTACTGTATACCAGTGTTTTACAGTGATAGAGCTGTACTGACCAGTACTGTATAACAGTGTTTTACAGTGACAGAGCTGTACTGACCAGTACTGTATAAAAGTATTTTACAGTGACAGAGTTGTACTGACCAGTACTGTATAACAGTGTTTTACAGTGACAGAACTGTACTGACCAGTACTGTATAACAGTGTTTTACAGTGACAGAGCTGTACTGACCAGTACTGTATACCAGTGTTTTACAGTGACAGAGCTGTACTGACCAGTACTGTATACCAGTGTTTTACAGTGACAGAGCTGTACTGACCAGTACTGTATACCAGTGTTTTACAGTGACACAGCTGCACTGACCAGTACTGTATAAAAGTGTTTTACAGTGGCAGAGCTGTACTGACCAGTACTGTATACCAGTGTTTTACAGTGACAGAGCTGTACTGACCAGTACTGTATACCAGTGTTTTACAGTGACAGAGCTGTACTGACCAGTACTGTGTACCAGTGTTTTACAGTGACAGAGCTGTAATGACCAGTACTGTATACCAGTGTTTTACAGTGACAGAGCTGTACTGACCAGTACTGTATAACAGTGTTTTACAGTGACAGAGCTGTACTGACCAGTACTGTATACCAGTGTTTTACAGTGATAGAGCTGTACTGACCAGTACTGTATAACAGTGTTTTACAGTGACAGAGCTGTACTGACCAGTACTGTATAAAAGTATTTTACAGTGACAGAGTTGTACTGACCAGTACTGTATAACAGTGTTTTACAGTGACAGAACTGTACTGACCAGTACTGTATAACAGTGTTTTACAGTGACAGAGCTGTACTGACCAGTACTGTATAACAGTGTTTTACAGTGACAGAGCTGTACTGACCAGTACTGTATAACAGTGTTTTACAGTGACAGAGCTGTACTGACCAATACTGTATAAGTGTTTTACAGTGGCAGAGCTGTACTGACCAGTACTGTATACCAGTGTTTTACAGTGACAGAGCTGTAATGACCAGTACTGTATACCAGTGTTTTACAGTGACAGAGCTGTACTGACCAGTACTGTATACCAGTGTTTTACAGTGACAGAGCTGTACTGACCAGTACTGTATACCAGTGTTTTACAGTGACAGAGCTGTACTGACCAGTACTGTATACCAGTGTTTTACAGTGACAGAGCTGCACTGACCAGTACTGTATAAAAGTGTTTTACAGTGGCAGAGCTGTACTGACCAGTACTGTATACCAGTGTTTTACAGTGACAGAGCTGTACTGACCAGTACTGTATACCAGTGTTTTACAGTGACAGAGCTGTACTGACCAGTACTGTATACCAGTGTTTTACAGTGACAGAGCTGTAATGACCAGTACTGTATACCAGTGTTTTACAGTGACAGAGCTGTACTGACCAGTACTGTATAACAGTGTTTTACAGTGACAGAGCTGTACTGACCAGTACTGTATACCAGTGTTCTACAGTGATAGAGCTGTACTGACCAGTACTGTATAACAGTGTTTTACAGTGACAGAGCTGTACTGACCAGTACTGTATAAAAGTATTTTACAGTGACAGAGTTGTACTGACCAGTACTGTATAACAGTGTTTTACAGTGACAGAACTGTACTGACCAGTACTGTATAACAGTGTTTTACAGTGACAGAGCTGTACTGACCAGTACTGTATAACAGTGTTTTACAGTGACAGAGCTGTACTGACCAGTACTGTATACCAGTGTTTTACAGTGACAGAGCTGTACTGACCAGTACTGTACACCAGTGTTTTACAGTGACAGAGCTATGCTGACCAGTACTGTATAACAGTGTTTTACAGTGACAGAGCTGTACTGACCAGTACTGTATAGCAGTGTTTTATAGTGACAGAGCTGTACTGACCAGTACTGTGTACCAGTGTTCTACAGTGACAGAGCTGTACTGACTAGTACTGTATAACAGTGTTTTTCAGTGACAGAGCTGTACTGACCAGTACTGTATAACAGTGTTTTACAGTGACAGAGCTGTGCTGACCAGTACTGTATAACAGTGTTTTACAGTGAGAGCTGTGCTGACCAGTACTGTATAACTGTTTTACAGTGACAGAGCTGTACTGACCAGTACTGTATAACAATGTTTTACAGTGACAGAGCTGTACTGACCAGTACTGTATAACAGTGTTTTACAGTGACAGAACTGTACTGACCAGTACTGTATAACAGTGTTTTAGTGACAGAGCTGTACTGACCAGTACTGTATACCAGTGTTTTACAGTGAGAGTTGTACTGACCAGTACTGTATAACAGTGTTTTACAGTGACAGAGCTGTACTGACCAGTACTGTACACCAGTGTTTTACAGGGACAGCGCTGTGCTGACCATTACTGTGTAACAGTGTTTTACAGTGACAGAGCTGTCCTACAAGTACTGTATAAGTGCTTTACAGTGGCAGAGCTATACTGACCAGTACTGTATAACAGTGTTTTACAGTGACAGAGCTGTACTGACCAGTACTGTGTAACAGTGTTTTACAGTGACAGAGCTGTACTGACCAGTACTGTATAACAGTGTTTTACAGTGACAGAGCTGTACTGACCAGTACTGTATAAGTGTTTTACAGTGACAGAGCTGTACTCAGCAGTACTGTATAACAGTGTTTTACAGTGACAGAGCTGTACTGACCAGTACTGTATAACAGTGTTTTACAGTGACAGAGCTGTACTGACCAGTACTGTATAACAGTGTTTTACAGTGACAGAGCTGTACTGACCAGTACTGTATAACAGTGATTTACAGTGACAGAGCTGTGCTGACCAGTACTGTATAACAGTGTTTTACAGTGACAGAGCTGTGCTGACCAGTACTATATAACAGTGTTTTACAGTTACAGAGCTGTGCCGACCAGTACTGTATAACAGTGTTTTACAGTGACAGAGCTGTACTAACCAGTACTGTATACCAGTGTTTTACAGTTACAAAGCTGTACTGACCAGTACAGTATAACAGTGTTTTACAGTGACAGAGCTGTACTGACCAGTACTGTATAACAGTGTTTTACAGTGACAGAGCTGTGCCGACCAGTACTGTATAACAGTGTTTTACAGTGACAGAGCTGTGCTGACCAGTACTGTATAACAGTGTTTTACAGTGACAGAGCTGTACTGACCAATACTGTATAAGTGTTTTACAGTGGCAGAGCTGTACTGACCAGTACTGTATACCAGTGTTTTACAGTGACAGAGCTGTAATGACCAGTACTGTATACCAGTGTTTAACAGTGACAGAGCTGTACTGACCAGTACTGTATACCAGTGTTTTACAGTGACAGAGCTGTACTGACCAGTACTGTATACCAGTGTTTTACAGTGACAGAGCTGTACTGACCAGTACTGTATACCAGTGTTTTACAGTGACAGAGCTGCACTGACCAGTACTGTATAAAAGTGTTTTACAGTGGCAGAGCTGTACTGACCAGTACTGTATACCAGTGTTTTACAGTGACAGAGCTGTACTGACCAGTACTGTATACCAGTGTTTTACAGTGACAGAGCTGTACTGACCAGTACTGTATACCAGTGTTTTACAGTGACAGAGCTGTATTGACCAGTACTGTATACCAGTGTTTTACAGTGACAGAGCTGTACTGACCAGTACTGTATAACAGTGTTTTACAGTGACAGAGCTGTACTGACCAGTACTGTATACCAGTGTTTTACAGTGATAGAGCTGTACTGACCAGTACTGTATAACAGTGTTTTACAGTGACAGAGCTGTACTGACCAGTACTGTATAAAAGTATTTTACAGTGACAGAGTTGTACTGACCAGTACTGTATAACAGTGTTTTACAGTGACAGAACTGTACTGACCAGTACTGTATAACAGTGTTTTACAGTGACAGAGCTGTACTGACCAGTACTGTATACCAGTGTTTTACAGTGACAGAGCTGTACTGACCAGTACTGTATACCAGTGTTTTACAGTGACAGAGCTGTACTGACCAGTACTGTATACCAGTGTTTTACAGTGACACAGCTGCACTGACCAGTACTGTATAAAAGTGTTTTACAGTGGCAGAGCTGTACTGACCAGTACTGTATACCAGTGTTTTACAGTGACAGAGCTGTACTGACCAGTACTGTATACCAGTGTTTTACAGTGACAGAGCTGTACTGACCAGTACTGTGTACCAGTGTTTTACAGTGACAGAGCTGTAATGACCAGTACTGTATACCAGTGTTTTACAGTGACAGAGCTGTACTGACCAGTACTGTATAACAGTGTTTTACAGTGACAGAGCTGTACTGACCAGTACTGTATACCAGTGTTTTACAGTGATAGAGCTGTACTGACCAGTACTGTATAACAGTGTTTTACAGTGACAGAGCTGTACTGACCAGTACTGTATAAAAGTATTTTACAGTGACAGAGTTGTACTGACCAGTACTGTATAACAGTGTTTTACAGTGACAGAACTGTACTGACCAGTACTGTATAACAGTGTTTTACAGTGACAGAGCTGTACTGACCAGTACTGTATAACAGTGTTTTACAGTGACAGAGCTGTACTGACCAGTACTGTATAACAGTCTTTTGCATTGACAGAGCTGTGCTGACCAGTACTGTATAGCAGTGTTTTACAGTGACAGAGCTGTGCCGACCAGTACTGTATAACAGTGTTTTTCAGTGACAGAGTTGTACTGACCAATACGGTATAACAGTGTTTTACAGTAACAGAGCTGTTTTGACCAGATCTGTATAACAGTGTTTTACAGTGACAGAGCTGTACTGACCAGTACTGCATAACAGTGTTTTACAGTGACAGAGCTGTACTGACCAGGACTGTATAACAGTGTTTTACAGTGACAGAGCTGTACTGACCAGTACTGTATAACAGTGTTTTACAGTGACAGAGCTGTACTGACCAGTACTGTATAGCAGTGTTTTACAGTGACAGAGCTGTGCCGACCAGTACTGTATAACAGTGTTTTTCAGTGACAGAGTTGTACTGACCAATACGGTATAACAGTGTTTTACAGTAACAGAGCTGTTTTGACCAGATCTGTATAACAGTGTTTTACAGTGACAGAGCTGTACTGACCAATACTGTATAAGTGTTTTACAGTTACAGAGCGGTGCAGACCAGTACTGTATAACAGTGTTTTACAGTGACAGAGCTGTACTGACCAGTACTGCATAACAGTGTTTTACAGTGACAGAGCTGTACTGACCAGTACTGTATACCAGTGTTTTACAGTGACAGAGCTGTGCCAACCAGTACTGTATAAGTGTTTTACAGTGACAGAGCTGTACTGACCAGTAATATATAACAGTGCTTTAGTGACAGAGCTGTACGGACCAGTACTGTATACCAGTGTTTTACAGTGAGAGTTGTACTGACCAGTACTGTATAACAGTGTTTTACAGTGACAGAGCTGTACTGACCAGTACTGTACACCAGTGTTTTACAGTGACAGAGCTGTGCTGACCAGTACTGTATAACAGTGTTTTAAAGTGATAGAGCTGTACTGACCAATACTGTATAAGTGTTTTACAGTGGCAGAGCTGTACTGACCAGTACAGTATAACAGTGTTTTACAGTGACAGAGCAGTACTGACCAGTACTGTATGAGTGTTTTACAGTGACAGAGCTGTACTCAGCAGTACTGTATAACAGTGTTTTACAGTGACAGAGCTGTACTGACCAGTACTGTATAACAGTGTTTTACAGTGACAGAGCTGTACTGACCAGTACTGTATAACAGTGTTTTACAGTGACAGAGCTGTTCTGACCAGTACTGTATACCAGTGTTTCAAAGTGACAGAGCTGTACTGACCAGTACTGTGTAACAGTGTTTTACAGTGACAGAGCTGTACTGACCAGTACTGTATAACAGTGTTTTACAGTGACAGAGCTGTACTGACCAGTACTGTATAGCAGTGTTTTACAGTGACAGAGCTGTACTGACCAGTACTGTATAACAGTGTTTTACAGTGACAGAGCTGTACTGACCAGTACTGTATAACAGTGTTTTACAGTGACAGAGCTGTACTGACCAGTACTGTATAACAGTGTTTAACAGTGACAGAGCAGTACTGACCAGTGCTGTATAACAGCGTTTTACAGTGACAGAACTGTACTGACCAGTACTGTATAACAGTGTTTTAGTGACAGAGCTGTACTGACCAGTACTGTATAACAGTGTTTTAATGACAGAGCTGTACGGACCAGTACTGTATACCAGCGTTTTATAGTGAGAGTTGTACTGACCAGTACTGTATAACAGTGTTTTACAGTGACTGAGCTGTACTGACCAGTACTGTACACCAGTGTTTTACAGTGACAGAGCTGTGCTGACCAGTACTGTATAACAGTGTTTTACAGTGACAGAGCTGTACTGACCAATACTGTATAAGTGTTTTACAGTGGCAGAGCTGTACTGACCAGTACAGTATAACAGTGTTTTACAGTGACAGAGCTGTACTGACCAGTACTGTATAAGTGTTTTACAGTGACAGAGCTGTACTCAGCAGTACTGTATAACAGTGTTTTACAGTGACAGAGCTGTACTGACCAGTACTGTATAACAGTGTTTTACAGTGACAGAGCTGTACTGACCAGTACTGTATAACAGTGTTTTACAGTGACAGAGCTTTACTGACCAGTACTGTATAACAGTGTTTTACAGTGACAGAGCTGTACTGACCAGTACTGTATAACAGTGTTTTACAGTGACAGAACTGTACTGACCAGTACTGTATAACAGTGTTTTACAGTGACAGAGCTGTACTGACCAGTACTGTGTAACAGTGTTTTACAGTGACAGAGCTGTACTGACCAGTACTGTGTAACAGTGTTTTACAGTGACAGAGCTGTACTGACCAGTACTGTATAACAGTGCTTTACAGTGACAGAGCTGTACTGACCAGTACTGTATAACAGTGTTTTACAGTGACAGAGCTGTACTGACCAGTACTGTATAACAGTGTTTTACAGTGACAGAGCTGTACTGACCAGTACTGTATAACAGTGTCTTACAGTGACAGAGCTGTACTGACCAGTACTGTATAAGTGTTTTACAGTGACAGAGCTGTACTCAGCAGTACTGTATACCAGTGTTTTACAGTGACAGAGCTGTACTGACCATTACTGTATAAGTGTTTTACAGTGACAGAGCTGTACTCAGCAGTACTGTATACCAGTGTTTTACAGTGACAGAGCTGTACTCAGCAATACTGTATAACAGTGTTTTACAGTGACAGAACTGTACTGACCAGTACTGTATAACAGTGTTTTACAGTGACAGAGCTGTACTGACCAGTACTGTATAACAGTGTTTTACAGTGACAGAGATGTACTGACCAGTACTGTATAACAGTGTTTTACAGTGACAGAGCAGTACTGACCAGTACTGTATAACAGTGTTTCAGTGACAAAGCTGTACTGACCAATACTGTATAACAGTGTTTTACAGTGACAGAGCTGTACTGACCAGTACTGTACACCAGTGTTTTACAGTGACAGAGCTGTGCTGACCAGTACTGTATAACAGTGTTTTACAGTGACAGAGCTGTACTGACCAATACTGTATAAGTGTTTTACAGTGGCAGAGCTGTACTGACCAGTACAGTATAACAGTGTTTTACAGTGACAGAGCTGTACTGACCAGTACTGTATAAGTGTTTTACAGTGACAGAGCTGTACTCAGCAGTACTGTATAACAGTGTTTTACAGTCACAGAGCTGTACTGACCAGTACTGTATAACAGTGTTTTACAGTGACAGAGCTGTACTGACCAGTACTGTATAACAGTGTTTTACAGTGACAGAGCTGTACTGAGCAGTACTGTGTAACAGTGTTTTACAGTGACAGAGCTGTACTGACCAGTACTGTGTAACAGTGTTTTACAGTGACAGAGCTGTACTGACCAGTACTGTATAACAGTGTTTTACAGTGACAGAGCTGTACTGACCAGTACTGTATAACAGTGTTTTACAGTGACAGAGCTGTACTGACCAGTACTGTATAACAGTGTTTTACAGTGACAGAGCTGTACTGACCAGTACTGTATAAGTGTTTTACAGTGACAGAGCTGTACTCAGCAGTACTGTATACCAGTGTTTTACAGTGACAGAGCTGTACTGACCAGTACTGTATAAGTGTTTTACAGTGACAGAGCTGTACTCAGCAGTACTGTATACCAGTGTTTTACAGTGACAGAGCTGTACTCAGCAGTACTGTATACCAGTGTTTTACAGTGACAAAACTGTACTGACCAGTACTGTATAACAGTGTTTTACAGTGACAGAGCTGTACTGACCAGTACTGTATAACAGTGTTTTACAGTGACAGAGCTGTACTGACCAGTACTGTATAACAGTGTTTTACAGTGACAGAGCTGTACTGACCAGTACTGTATAACAGTGTTTTACAGTGACAGAGCTGTACTGACCAGTACTGTATAGGTGTTTTACAGTGACAGAGCTGTACTGACCAGTACTGTATAACAGTGTCTCAGTGACAAAGCTGTACTGACCAATACTGTATAACAGTGTTTTACAGTGACAGAGCTGTACTGACTAGTACTGTATACCAGTGTTTTACAGTGAGAGTTGTACTGACCAGTATTTTATAACAGTGTTTTACTGTGACAGAGCTGTACTGACCAGTACTGTATACCAGTGTTTTACAGTGACAGAGCTGTACTGACCAGTACTGTATAACAGTGTTTTACAGTGACAGAGCTGTACTGACCAGTACTGTATAAGTGTTTTACAGTGACAGAGCTGTACTCAGCAGTACTGTATACCAGTGTTTTACAGTGACAGAGCTGTACTGACCATTACTGTATAAGTGTTTTACAGTGACAGAGCTGTACTCAGCAGTACTGTATACCAGTGTTTTACAGTGACAGAGCTGTACTCAGCAATACTGTATAACAGTGTTTTACAGTGACAGAACTGTACTGACCAGTACTGTATAACAGTGTTTTACAGTGACAGAGCTGTACTGACCAGTACTGTATAACAGTGTTTTACAGTGACAGAACTGTACTGACCAGTACTGTATAACAGTGTTTTACAGTGACAGAGCTGTACTGACTAGTACTGTATACCAGTGTTTTACAGTGAGAGTTGTACTGACCAGTATTTTATAACAGTGTTTTACTGTGACAGAGCTGTACTGACCAGTACTGTATACCAGTGTTTTACAGTGACAGAGCTGTACTGACCAGTACTGTATAACAGTGTTTTACAGTGACAGAGCTGTACTGACCAGTACTGTATAAGTGTTTTACAGTGACAGAGCTGTACTCAGCAGTACTGTATACCAGTGTTTTACAGTGACAGAGCTGTACTGACCATTACTGTATAAGTGTTTTACAGTGACAGAGCTGTACTCAGCAGTACTGTATACCAGTGTTTTACAGTGACAGAGCTGTACTCAGCAATACTGTATAACAGTGTTTTACAGTGACAGAACTGTACTGACCAGTACTGTATAACAGTGTTTTACAGTGACAGAGCTGTACTGACCAGTACTGTATAACAGTGTTTTACAGTGACAGAACTGTACTGACCAGTACTGTATAAGTGTTTTACAGTGACAGAGCTGTACTGACCAGTACTGTATAACAGTGTTTTACAGTGACAGAGAGGTACTGACCAGTACTGTATAACAGTGTTTTACAGTGACAGAGCAGTACTGACCAGTACTGTACACCAGTGTTTTACAGTGACAGAGCTGTGCTGACCCGTACTGTATAACAGTGTTTTACAGTGACAGAGCTGTACTGACCAATACTGTATAAGTGTTTTACAGTGGCAGAGCTGTACTGACCAGTACAGTATAACAGTGTTTTACAGTGACAGAGCTGTACTGACCAGTACTGTATAAGTGTTTTACAGTGACAGAGCTGTACTCAGCAGTACTGTATAACAGTGTTTTACAGTCACAGAGCTGTACTGACCAGTACTGTATAACAGTGTTTTACAGTGACAGAGCTGTACTGAACAGTACTGTATTACAGTGTTTTACAGTGACAGAGCTGTACTGACCAGTACTGTGTAACAGTGTTTTACAGTGACAGAGCTGTACTGACCAGTACTGTGTAACAGTGTTTTACAGTGACAGAGCTGTACTGACCAGTACTGTATAACAGTGTTTTACAGTGACAGAGCTGTACTGACCAGTACTGTATAACAGTGTTTTACAGTGACAGAGCTGTACTGACCAGTACTGTATAACAGTGTTTTACAGTGACAGAGCTTTACTGACCAGTACTGTATAAGTGTTTTACAGTGACAGAGCTGTACTCAGCAGTACTGTATACCAGTGTTTTACAGTGACAGAGCTGTACTGACCAGTACTGTATAAGTGTTTTACAGTGACAGAGCTGTACTCAGCAGTACTGTATACCAGTGTTTTACAGTGACAGAGCTATACTCAGCAGTACTGTATACCAGTGTTTTACAGTGACAGAACTGTACTGACCAGTACTGTATAACAGTGTTTTACAGTGACAGAGCTGTACTGACCAGTACTGTATAACAGTGTTTTACAGTGACAGAGCTGTACTGACCAGTACTGTATAACAGTGTTTTACAGTGACAGAGCTGTACTGACCAGTACTGTATAACAGTGTTTTACAGTGACAGAGCTGTACTGACCAGTACTGTATAAGTGTTTTACAGTGACAGAGCTGTACTGACCAGTACTGTATAACAGTGTCTCAGTGACAAAGCTGTACTGACCAATACTGTATAACAGTGTTTTACAGTGACAGAGCTGTACTGACCAGTACTGTATACCAGTGTTTTTCAGTGACAGAGCTGTACTGACTAGTACTGTATACCAGTGTTTTTCAGTGACAGAGCTGTACTGACCAGTACTGTATACCAGTGTTTTACAGTGAGAGTTGTACTGACCAGTATTTTATAACAGTGTTTTACTGTGACAGAGCTGTACTGACCAGTACTGTATACCAGTGTTTTACAGTGACAGAGCTGTACTGACCAGTACTGTATACCAGCGTTTTACAGTGACAGAGCTGTACTGACCAGTACTGTATACCAGTGTTTTACAGTGACAGAGCTGTACTGACCAGTACTGTATACCAGTGTTTTACAGTGACAGAGCTGTACTGACCAGTACTGTATACCAGTGTTTTACAGTGACAGAGCTGTACTGACCAGTACTGTATAACAGTGTTTTACAGTGACACAGCTGTAATGACCAGTACTGTGTAACAGTGTTTTACAGTGACAGAGCTGTACTGACCATTACTGTATAAGTGTTTTACAGTGACAGAGCTGTACTCAGCAGTACTGTATACCAGTGTTTTACAGTGACAGAGCTGTACTCAGCAATACTGTATGCCAGTGTTTTACAGTGACAGAACTGTACTGACCAGTACTGTATAACAGTGTTTTACAGTGACAGAGCTGTACTGACTAGTACTGTATAACAGTGTTTTACAGTGACAGAACTGTACTGACCAGTACTGTATAACAGTGTTTTACAGTGACAGAGCTGTACTGACCAGTACTGTATAACAGTGTTTTACAGTGACAGAGATGTACTGACCAGTACTGTATAACAGTGTTTTACAGTGACAGAGCAGTACTGACCAGTACTGTATAACAGTGTTTCAGTGACAAAGCTGTACTGACCAATACTGTATAACAGTGTTTTACAGTGACAGAGCTGTACTGGCCAGTACTGTACACCAGTGTTTTACAGTGACAGAGCTGTGCTGACCAGTACTGTATAACAGTGTTTTACAGTGACAGAGCTGTACTGACCAATACTGTATAAGTGTTTTACAGTGGCAGAGCTGTACTGACCAGTACATTATAACAGTGTTTTACAGTGACAGAGCTGTACTGACCAGTACTGTATAAGTGTTTTACAGTGACAGAGCTGTACTCAGCAGTACTGTATAACAGTGTTTTACAGTCACAGAGCTGTACTGACCAGTACTGTATAACAGTGTTTTACAGTGACAGAGCTGTACTGACCAGTACTGTATAGCAGTGTTTTACAGTGACAGAACTGTACTGACCAGTACTGTATAACAGTGTTTTACAGTGACAGAGCTGTACTGACCAGTACTGTGTAACAGTGTTTTACAGTGACAGAGCTGTACTGACCAGTACTGTATAACAGTGTTTTACAGTGACAGAGCTGTACTGACCAGTACTGTATAACAGTGTTTTACAGTGACAGAGCTGTACTGACCAGTACTGTATAAGTGTTTTACAGTGACAGAGCTGTACTCAGCAGTACTGTATACCAGTGTTTTACAGTGACAGAGCTGTACTGACCAGTACTGTATAAGTGTTTTACAGTGACAGAGCTGTACTCAGCAGTACTGTATACCAGTGTTTTACAGTGACAGAGCTGTACTCAGCAGTACTGTATACCAGTGTTTTACAGTGACAGAACTGTACTGACCAGTACTGTATAACAGTGTTTTACAGTGACAGAGCTGTACTGACCAGTACTGTATAACAGTGTTTTACAGTGACAGAACTGTACTGACCAGTACTGTATAACAGTGTTTTACAGTGACAGAGCTGTACTGACCAGTACTGTATAACAGTGTTTTACAGTGACAGAGCTGTACTGACCAGTACTGTATAACAGTGTTTTACAGTGACAGAGCTGTACTGACCAGTACTGTATAACAGTGTCTCAGTGACAAAGCTGTACTGACCAATACTGTATAACAGTGTTTTACAGTGACAGAGCTGTACTGACTAGTACTGTATACCAGTGTTTTACAGTGAGAGTTGTACTGACCAGTATTTTATAACAGTGTTTTACTGTGACAGAGCTGTACTGACCAGTACTGTATACCAGTGTTTTACAGTGACAGAGCTGTACTGACCAGTACTGTATAACAGTGTTTTACAGTGACAGAGCTGTACTGACCAGTACTGTATAAGTGTTTTACAGTGACAGAGCTGTACTCAGCAGTACTGTATACCAGTGTTTTACAGTGACAGAGCTGTACTGACCATTACTGTATAAGTGTTTTACAGTGACAGAGCTGTACTCAGCAGTACTGTATACCAGTGTTTTACAGTGACAGAGCTGTACTCAGCAATACTGTATAACAGTGTTTTACAGTGACAGAACTGTACTGACCAGTACTGTATAACAGTGTTTTACAGTGACAGAGCTGTACTGACTAGTACTGTATACCAGTGTTTTACAGTGAGAGTTGTACTGACCAGTATTTTATAACAGTGTTTTACTGTGACAGAGCTGTACTGACCAGTACTGTATACCAGTGTTTTACAGTGACAGAGCTGTACTGACCAGTACTGTATAACAGTGTTTTACAGTGACAGAGCTGTACTGACCAGTACTGTATAAGTGTTTTACAGTGACAGAGCTGTACTCAGCAGTACTGTATACCAGTGTTTTACAGTGACAGAGCTGTACTGACCATTACTGTATAAGTGTTTTACAGTGACAGAGCTGTACTCAGCAGTACTGTATACCAGTGTTTTACAGTGACAGAGCTGTACTCAGCAATACTGTATAACAGTGTTTTACAGTGACAGAACTGTACTGACCAGTACTGTATAACAGTGTTTTACAGTGACAGAGCTGTACTGACCAGTACTGTATAACAGTGTTTTACAGTGACAGAACTGTACTGACCAGTACTGTATAAGTGTTTTACAGTGACAGAGCTGTACTGACCAGTACTGTATAACAGTGTTTTACAGTGACAGAGAGGTACTGACCAGTACTGTATAACAGTGTTTTACAGTGACAGAGCAGTACTGACCAGTACTGTACACCAGTGTTTTACAGTGACAGAGCTGTGCTGACCCGTACTGTATAACAGTGTTTTACAGTGACAGAGCTGTACTGACCAATACTGTATAAGTGTTTTACAGTGGCAGAGCTGTACTGACCAGTACAGTATAACAGTGTTTTACAGTGACAGAGCTGTACTGACCAGTACTGTATAAGTGTTTTACAGTGACAGAGCTGTACTCAGCAGTACTGTATAACAGTGTTTTACAGTCACAGAGCTGTACTGACCAGTACTGTATAACAGTGTTTTACAGTGACAGAGCTGTACTGAACAGTACTGTATTACAGTGTTTTACAGTGACAGAGCTGTACTGACCAGTACTGTGTAACAGTGTTTTACAGTGACAGAGCTGTACTGACCAGTACTGTGTAACAGTGTTTTACAGTGACAGAGCTGTACTGACCAGTACTGTATAACAGTGTTTTACAGTGACAGAGCTGTACTGACCAGTACTGTATAACAGTGTTTTACAGTGACAGAGCTGTACTGACCAGTACTGTATAACAGTGTTTTACAGTGACAGAGCTTTACTGACCAGTACTGTATAAGTGTTTTACAGTGACAGAGCTGTACTCAGCAGTACTGTATACCAGTGTTTTACAGTGACAGAGCTGTACTGACCAGTACTGTATAAGTGTTTTACAGTGACAGAGCTGTACTCAGCAGTACTGTATACCAGTGTTTTACAGTGACAGAGCTATACTCAGCAGTACTGTATACCAGTGTTTTACAGTGACAGAACTGTACTGACCAGTACTGTATAACAGTGTTTTACAGTGACAGAGCTGTACTGACCAGTACTGTATAACAGTGTTTTACAGTGACAGAGCTGTACTGACCAGTACTGTATAACAGTGTTTTACAGTGACAGAGCTGTACTGACCAGTACTGTATAACAGTGTTTTACAGTGACAGAGCTGTACTGACCAGTACTGTATAAGTGTTTTACAGTGACAGAGCTGTACTGACCAGTACTGTATAACAGTGTCTCAGTGACAAAGCTGTACTGACCAATACTGTATAACAGTGTTTTACAGTGACAGAGCTGTACTGACCAGTACTGTATACCAGTGTTTTTCAGTGACAGAGCTGTACTGACTAGTACTGTATACCAGTGTTTTTCAGTGACAGAGCTGTACTGACTAGTACTGTATACCAGTGTTTTACAGTGAGAGTTGTACTGACCAGTATTTTATAACAGTGTTTTACTGTGACAGAGCTGTACTGACCAGTACTGTATACCAGTGTTTTACAGTGACAGAGCTGTACTGACCAGTACTGTATACCAGCGTTTTACAGTGACAGAGCTGTACTGACCAGTACTGTATACCAGTGTTTTACAGTGACAGAGCTGTACTGACCAGTACTGTATACCAGTGTTTTACAGTGACAGAGCTGTACTGACCAGTACTGTATACCAGTGTTTTACAGTGACAGAGCTGTACTGACCAGTACTGTATAACAGTGTTTTACAGTGACACAGCTGTAATGACCAGTACTGTGTAACAGTGTTTTACAGTGACAGAGCTGTACTGACCATTACTGTATAAGTGTTTTACAGTGACAGAGCTGTACTCAGCAGTACTGTATACCAGTGTTTTACAGTGACAGAGCTGTACTCAGCAATACTGTATGCCAGTGTTTTACAGTGACAGAACTGTACTGACCAGTACTGTATAACAGTGTTTTACAGTGACAGAGCTGTACTGACTAGTACTGTATAACAGTGTTTTACAGTGACAGAACTGTACTGACCAGTACTGTATAACAGTGTTTTACAGTGACAGAGCTGTACTGACCAGTACTGTATAACAGTGTTTTACAGTGACAGAGATGTACTGACCAGTACTGTATAACAGTGTTTTACAGTGACAGAGCAGTACTGACCAGTACTGTATAACAGTGTTTCAGTGACAAAGCTGTACTGACCAATACTGTATAACAGTGTTTTACAGTGACAGAGCTGTACTGGCCAGTACTGTACACCAGTGTTTTACAGTGACAGAGCTGTGCTGACCAGTACTGTATAACAGTGTTTTACAGTGACAGAGCTGTACTGACCAATACTGTATAAGTGTTTTACAGTGGCAGAGCTGTACTGACCAGTACAGTATAACAGTGTTTTACAGTGACAGAGCTGTACTGACCAGTACTGTATAAGTGTTTTACAGTGACAGAGCTGTACTCAGCAGTACTGTATAACAGTGTTTTACAGTCACAGAGCTGTACTGACCAGTACTGTATAACAGTGTTTTACAGTGACAGAGCTGTACTGACCAGTACTGTATAGCAGTGTTTTACAGTGACAGAACTGTACTGACCAGTACTGTATAACAGTGTTTTACAGTGACAGAGCTGTACTGACCAGTACTGTGTAACAGTGTTTTACAGTGACAGAGCTGTACTGACCAGTACTGTATAACAGTGTTTTACAGTGACAGAGCTGTACTGACCAGTACTGTATAACAGTGTTTTACAGTGACAGAGCTGTACTGACCAGTACTGTATAAGTGTTTTACAGTGACAGAGCTGTACTCAGCAGTACTGTATACCAGTGTTTTACAGTGACAGAGCTGTACTGACCAGTACTGTATAAGTGTTTTACAGTGACAGAGCTGTACTCAGCAGTACTGTATACCAGTGTTTTACAGTGACAGAGCTGTACTCAGCAGTACTGTATACCAGTGTTTTACAGTGACAGAACTGTACTGACCAGTACTGTATAACAGTGTTTTACAGTGACAGAGCTGTACTGACCAGTACTGTATAACAGTGTTTTACAGTGACAGAACTGTACTGACCAGTACTGTATAACAGTGTTTTACAGTGACAGAGCTGTACTGACCAGTACTGTATAACAGTGTTTTACAGTGACAGAGCTGTACTGACCAGTACTGTATAACAGTGTTTTACAGTGACAGAGCTGTACTGACCAGTACTGTATAACAGTGTTTTACAGTGACAGAGCTGTACTGACCAATACTGTATAACAGTGTTTTACAGTGACAGAGCTGTACTGACCAGTACTGTATAACAGTGTTTTACAGTGACAGAGCTGTACTGACCAGTACTGTATAACAGTGTTTTACAGTGACAGATCTGTACTGACCAGTACTGTATACCAGTGTTTTACAGTGACAGAGCTGTACTGACCAGTACTGTATGTGTTTTACAGTGACAGAGCTGTACTGACCAGTACTGTATAAGTGTTTTACAGTGACAGAGCTGTACTGACCAGTACTGTATAACAGTGTTTTACAGTGACAGAGCTGTACTCAGCAGTACTGTATACCAGTGTTTTACAGTGACAGAGCTTTACTGACCAGTACTGTATAACAGTGTTTTACAGTGACAGAGCTGTACTGACCAATACTGTATAAGTGTTTTACAGTGGCAGAGCTGTACTGACCAGTACTGTATACCAGTGTTTTACAGTGACAGAGCTGTAATGACCAGTACTGTATACCAGTGTTTTACAGTGACAGAGCTGTACTGACCAGTACTGTATACCAGTGTTTTACAGTGACAGAGCTGTACTGACCAGTACTGTATACCAGTGTTTTACAGTGACAGAGCTGTACTGACCAGTACTGTATACCAGTGTTTTACAGTGACAGAGCTGCACTGACCAGTACTGTATAAAAGTGTTTTACAGTGGCAGAGCTGTACTGACCAGTACTGTATACCAGTGTTTTACAGTGACAGAGCTGTACTGACCAGTACTGTATACCAGTGTTTTACAGTGACAGAGCTGTACTGACCAGTACTGTATACCAGTGTTTTACAGTGACAGAGCTGTAATGACCAGTACTGTATACCAGTGTTTTACAGTGACAGAGCTGTACTGACCAGTACTGTATAACAGTGTTTTACAGTGACAGAGCTGTACTGACCAGTACTGTATACCAGTGTTTTACAGTGATAGAGCTGTACTGACCAGTACTGTATAACAGTGTTTTACAGTGACAGAGCTGTACTGACCAGTACTGTATAAAAGTATTTTACAGTGACAGAGTTGTACTGACCAGTACTGTATAACAGTGTTTTACAGTGACAGAACTGTACTGACCAGTACTGTATAACAGTGTTTTACAGTGACAGAGCTGTACTGACCAGTACTGTATAACAGTGTTTTACAGTGACAGAGCTGTACTGACCAGTACTGTATACCAGTGTTTTACAGTGACAGAGCTGTACTGACCAGTACTGTACACCAGTGTTTTACAGTGACAGAGCTATGCTGACCAGTACTGTATAACAGTGTTTTACAGTGACAGAGCTGTACTGACCAGTACTGTATAGCAGTGTTTTATAGTGACAGAGCTGTACTGACCAGTACTGTGTACCAGTGTTCTACAGTGACAGAGCTGTACTGACTAGTACTGTATAACAGTGTTTTTCAGTGACAGAGCTGTACTGACCAGTACTGTATAACAGTGTTTTACAGTGACAGAGCTGTGCTGACCAGTACTGTATAACAGTGTTTTACAGTGAGAGCTGTGCTGACCAGTACTGTATAACTGTTTTACAGTGACAGAGCTGTACTGACCAGTACTGTATAACAATGTTTTACAGTGACAGAGCTGTACTGACCAGTACTGTATAACAGTGTTTTACAGTGACAGAACTGTACTGACCAGTACTGTATAACAGTGTTTTAGTGACAGAGCTGTACTGACCAGTACTGTATACCAGTGTTTTACAGTGAGAGTTGTACTGACCAGTACTGTATAACAGTGTTTTACAGTGACAGAGCTGTACTGACCAGTACTGTACACCAGTGTTTTACAGGGACAGCGCTGTGCTGACCAGTACTGTGTAACAGTGTTTTACAGTGACAGAGCTGTCCTACAAGTACTGTATAAGTGTTTTACAGTGGCAGAGCTATACTGACCAGTACTGTATAACAGTGTTTTACAGTGACAGAGCTGTACTGACCAGTACTGTGTAACAGTGTTTTACAGTGACAGAGCTGTACTGACCAGTACTGTATAACAGTGTTTTACAGTGACAGAGCTGTACTGACCAGTACTGTATAAGTGTTTTACAGTGACAGAGCTGTACTCAGCAGTACTGTATAACAGTGTTTTACAGTGACAGAGCTGTACTGACCAGTACTGTATAACAGTGTTTTACAGTGACAGAGCTGTACTGACCAGTACTGTATAACAGTGTTTTACAGTGACAGAGCTGTACTGACCAGTACTGTATAACAGTGATTTACAGTGACAGAGCTGTGCTGACCAGTACTGTATAACAGTGTTTTACAGTGACAGAGCTGTGCTGACCAGTACTATATAACAGTGTTTTACAGTTACAGAGCTGTGCCGACCAGTACTGTATAACAGTGTTTTACAGTGACAGAGCTGTACTAACCAGTACTGTATACCAGTGTTTTACAGTTACAAAGCTGTACTGACCAGTACAGTATAACAGTGTTTTACAGTGACAGAGCTGTACTGACCAGTACTGTATAACAGTGTTTTACAGTGACAGAGCTGTGCCGACCAGTACTGTATAACAGTGTTTTACAGTGACAGAGCTGTGCTGACCAGTACTGTATAACAGTGTTTTACAGTGACAGAGCTGTACTGACCAATACTGTATAAGTGTTTTACAGTGGCAGAGCTGTACTGACCAGTACTGTATACCAGTGTTTTACAGTGACAGAGCTGTAATGACCAGTACTGTATACCAGTGTTTAACAGTGACAGAGCTGTACTGACCAGTACTGTATACCAGTGTTTTACAGTGACAGAGCTGTACTGACCAGTACTGTATACCAGTGTTTTACAGTGACAGAGCTGTACTGACCAGTACTGTATACCAGTGTTTTACAGTGACAGAGCTGCACTGACCAGTACTGTATAAAAGTGTTTTACAGTGGCAGAGCTGTACTGACCAGTACTGTATACCAGTGTTTTACAGTGACAGAGCTGTACTGACCAGTACTGTATACCAGTGTTTTACAGTGACAGAGCTGTACTGACCAGTACTGTATACCAGTGTTTTACAGTGACAGAGCTGTATTGACCAGTACTGTATACCAGTGTTTTACAGTGACAGAGCTGTACTGACCAGTACTGTATAACAGTGTTTTACAGTGACAGAGCTGTACTGACCAGTACTGTATACCAGTGTTTTACAGTGATAGAGCTGTACTGACCAGTACTGTATAACAGTGTTTTACAGTGACAGAGCTGTACTGACCAGTACTGTATAAAAGTATTTTACAGTGACAGAGTTGTACTGACCAGTACTGTATAACAGTGTTTTACAGTGACAGAACTGTACTGACCAGTACTGTATAACAGTGTTTTACAGTGACAGAGCTGTACTGACCAGTACTGTATACCAGTGTTTTACAGTGACAGAGCTGTACTGACCAGTACTGTATACCAGTGTTTTACAGTGACAGAGCTGTACTGACCAGTACTGTATACCAGTGTTTTACAGTGACACAGCTGCACTGACCAGTACTGTATAAAAGTGTTTTACAGTGGCAGAGCTGTACTGACCAGTACTGTATACCAGTGTTTTACAGTGACAGAGCTGTACTGACCAGTACTGTATACCAGTGTTTTACAGTGACAGAGCTGTACTGACCAGTACTGTGTACCAGTGTTTTACAGTGACAGAGCTGTAATGACCAGTACTGTATACCAGTGTTTTACAGTGACAGAGCTGTACTGACCAGTACTGTATAACAGTGTTTTACAGTGACAGAGCTGTACTGACCAGTACTGTATACCAGTGTTTTACAGTGATAGAGCTGTACTGACCAGTACTGTATAACAGTGTTTTACAGTGACAGAGCTGTACTGACCAGTACTGTATAAAAGTATTTTACAGTGACAGAGTTGTACTGACCAGTACTGTATAACAGTGTTTTACAGTGACAGAACTGTACTGACCAGTACTGTATAACAGTGTTTTACAGTGACAGAGCTGTACTGACCAGTACTGTATAACAGTGTTTTACAGTGACAGAGCTGTACTGACCAGTACTGTATAACAGTCTTTTGCATTGACAGAGCTGTGCTGACCAGTACTGCATAGCAGTGTTTTACAGTGACAGAGCTGTGCCGACCAGTACTGTATAACAGTGTTTTTCAGTGACAGAGTTGTACTGACCAATACGGTATAACAGTGTTTTACAGTAACAGAGCTGTTTTGACCAGATCTGTATAACAGTGTTTTACAGTGACAGAGCTGTACTGACCAGTACTGCATAACAGTGTTTTACAGTGACAGAGCTGTACTGACCAGGACTGTATAACAGTGTTTTACAGTGACAGAGCTGTACTGACCAGTACTGTATAACAGTGTTTTACAGTGACAGAGCTGTACTGACCAGTACTGTATAGCAGTGTTTTACAGTGACAGAGCTGTGCCGACCAGTACTGTATAACAGTGTTTTTCAGTGACAGAGTTGTACTGACCAATACGGTATAACAGTGTTTTACAGTAACAGAGCTGTTTTGACCAGATCTGTATAACAGTGTTTTACAGTGACAGAGCTGTACTGACCAATACTGTATAAGTGTTTTACAGTTACAGAGCGGTGCAGACCAGTACTGTATAACAGTGTTTTACAGTGACAGAGCTGTACTGACCAGTACTGCATAACAGTGTTTTACAGTGACAGAGCTGTACTGACCAGTACTGTATACCAGTGTTTTACAGTGACAGAGCTGTGCCAACCAGTACTGTATAAGTGTTTTACAGTGACAGAGCTGTACTGACCAGTAATATATAACAGTGCTTTAGTGACAGAGCTGTACGGACCAGTACTGTATACCAGTGTTTTACAGTGAGAGTTGTACTGACCAGTACTGTATAACAGTGTTTTACAGTGACAGAGCTGTACTGACCAGTACTGTACACCAGTGTTTTACAGTGACAGAGCTGTGCTGACCAGTACTGTATAACAGTGTTTTAAAGTGATAGAGCTGTACTGACCAATACTGTATAAGTGTTTTACAGTGGCAGAGCTGTACTGACCAGTACAGTATAACAGTGTTTTACAGTGACAGAGCAGTACTGACCAGTACTGTATGAGTGTTTTACAGTGACAGAGCTGTACTCAGCAGTACTGTATAACAGTGTTTTACAGTGACAGAGCTGTACTGACCAGTACTGTATAACAGTGTTTTACAGTGACAGAGCTGTACTGACCAGTACTGTATAACAGTGTTTTACAGTGACAGAGCTGTTCTGACCAGTACTGTATACCAGTGTTTCAAAGTGACAGAGCTGTACTGACCAGTACTGTGTAACAGTGTTTTACAGTGACAGAGCTGTACTGACCAGTACTGTATAACAGTGTTTTACAGTGACAGAGCTGTACTGACCAGTACTGTATAGCAGTGTTTTACAGTGACAGAGCTGTACTGACCAGTACTGTATAACAGTGTTTTACAGTGACAGAGCTGTACTGACCAGTACTGTATAACAGTGTTTTACAGTGACAGAGCTGTACTGACCAGTACTGTATAACAGTGTTTAACAGTGACAGAGCAGTACTGACCAGTGCTGTATAACAGCGTTTTACAGTGACAGAACTGTACTGACCAGTACTGTATAACAGTGTTTTAGTGACAGAGCTGTACTGACCAGTACTGTATAACAGTGTTTTAATGACAGAGCTGTACGGACCAGTACTGTATACCAGCGTTTTATAGTGAGAGTTGTACTGACCAGTACTGTATAACAGTGTTTTACAGTGACTGAGCTGTACTGACCAGTACTGTACACCAGTGTTTTACAGTGACAGAGCTGTGCTGACCAGTACTGTATAACAGTGTTTTACAGTGACAGAGCTGTACTGACCAATACTGTATAAGTGTTTTACAGTGGCAGAGCTGTACTGACCAGTACAGTATAACAGTGTTTTACAGTGACAGAGCTGTACTGACCAGTACTGTATAAGTGTTTTACAGTGACAGAGCTGTACTCAGCAGTACTGTATAACAGTGTTTTACAGTGACAGAGCTGTACTGACCAGTACTGTATAACAGTGTTTTACAGTGACAGAGCTGTACTGACCAGTACTGTATAACAGTGTTTTACAGTGACAGAGCTTTACTGACCAGTACTGTATAACAGTGTTTTACAGTGACAGAGCTGTACTGACCAGTACTGTATAACAGTGTTTTACAGTGACAGAACTGTACTGACCAGTACTGTATAACAGTGTTTTACAGTGACAGAGCTGTACTGACCAGTACTGTGTAACAGTGTTTTACAGTGACAGAGCTGTACTGACCAGTACTGTGTAACAGTGTTTTACAGTGACAGAGCTGTACTGACCAGTACTGTATAACAGTGCTTTACAGTGACAGAGCTGTACTGACCAGTACTGTATAACAGTGTTTTACAGTGACAGAGCTGTACTGACCAGTACTGTATAACAGTGTTTTACAGTGACAGAGCTGTACTGACCAGTACTGTATAACAGTGTCTTACAGTGACAGAGCTGTACTGACCAGTACTGTATAAGTGTTTTACAGTGACAGAGCTGTACTCAGCAGTACTGTATACCAGTGTTTTACAGTGACAGAGCTGTACTGACCATTACTGTATAAGTGTTTTACAGTGACAGAGCTGTACTCAGCAGTACTGTATACCAGTGTTTTACAGTGACAGAGCTGTACTCAGCAATACTGTATAACAGTGTTTTACAGTGACAGAACTGTACTGACCAGTACTGTATAACAGTGTTTTACAGTGACAGAGCTGTACTGACCAGTACTGTATAACAGTGTTTTACAGTGACAGAGATGTACTGACCAGTACTGTATAACAGTGTTTTACAGTGACAGAGCAGTACTGACCAGTACTGTATAACAGTGTTTCAGTGACAAAGCTGTACTGACCAATACTGTATAACAGTGTTTTACAGTGACAGAGCTGTACTGACCAGTACTGTACACCAGTGTTTTACAGTGACAGAGCTGTGCTGACCAGTACTGTATAACAGTGTTTTACAGTGACAGAGCTGTACTGACCAATACTGTATAAGTGTTTTACAGTGGCAGAGCTGTACTGACCAGTACAGTATAACAGTGTTTTACAGTGACAGAGCTGTACTGACCAGTACTGTATAAGTGTTTTACAGTGACAGAGCTGTACTCAGCAGTACTGTATAACAGTGTTTTACAGTCACAGAGCTGTACTGACCAGTACTGTATAACAGTGTTTTACAGTGACAGAGCTGTACTGACCAGTACTGTATAACAGTGTTTTACAGTGACAGAGCTGTACTGAGCAGTACTGTGTAAGAGTGTTTTACAGTGACAGAGCTGTACTGACCAGTACTGTGTAACAGTGTTTTACAGTGACAGAGCTGTACTGACCAGTACTGTATAACAGTGTTTTACAGTGACAGAGCTGTACTGACCAGTACTGTATAACAGTGTTTTACAGTGACAGAGCTGTACTGACCAGTACTGTATAACAGTGTTTTACAGTGACAGAGCTGTACTGACCAGTACTGTATAAGTGTTTTACAGTGACAGAGCTGTACTCAGCAGTACTGTATACCAGTGTTTTACAGTGACAGAGCTGTACTGACCAGTACTGTATAAGTGTTTTACAGTGACAGAGCTGTACTCAGCAGTACTGTATACCAGTGTTTTACAGTGACAGAGCTGTACTCAGCAGTACTGTATACCAGTGTTTTACAGTGACAAAACTGTACTGACCAGTACTGTATAACAGTGTTTTACAGTGACAGAGCTGTACTGACCAGTACTGTATAACAGTGTTTTACAGTGACAGAGCTGTACTGACCAGTACTGTATAACAGTGTTTTACAGTGACAGAGCTGTACTGACCAGTACTGTATAACAGTGTTTTACAGTGACAGAGCTGTACTGACCAGTACTGTATAAGTGTTTTACAGTGACAGAGCTGTACTGACCAGTACTGTATAACAGTGTCTCAGTGACAAAGCTGTACTGACCAATACTGTATAACAGTGTTTTACAGTGACAGAGCTGTACTGACTAGTACTGTATACCAGTGTTTTACAGTGAGAGTTGTACTGACCAGTATTTTATAACAGTGTTTTACTGTGACAGAGCTGTACTGACCAGTACTGTATACCAGTGTTTTACAGTGACAGAGCTGTACTGACCAGTACTGTATAACAGTGTTTTACAGTGACAGAGCTGTACTGACCAGTACTGTATAAGTGTTTTACAGTGACAGAGCTGTACTCAGCAGTACTGTATACCAGTGTTTTACAGTGACAGAGCTGTACTGACCATTACTGTATAAGTGTTTTACAGTGACAGAGCTGTACTCAGCAGTACTGTATACCAGTGTTTTACAGTGACAGAGCTGTACTCAGCAATACTGTATAACAGTGTTTTACAGTGACAGAACTGTACTGACCAGTACTGTATAACAGTGTTTTACAGTGACAGAGCTGTACTGACCAGTACTGTATAACAGTGTTTTACAGTGACAGAACTGTACTGACCAGTACTGTATAACAGTGTTTTACAGTGACAGAGCTGTACTGACTAGTACTGTATACCAGTGTTTTACAGTGAGAGTTGTACTGACCAGTATTTTATAACAGTGTTTTACTGTGACAGAGCTGTACTGACCAGTACTGTATACCAGTGTTTTACAGTGACAGAGCTGTACTGACCAGTACTGTATAACAGTGTTTTACAGTGACAGAGCTGTACTGACCAGTACTGTATAAGTGTTTTACAGTGACAGAGCTGTACTCAGCAGTACTGTATACCAGTGTTTTACAGTGACAGAGCTGTACTGACCATTACTGTATAAGTGTTTTACAGTGACAGAGCTGTACTCAGCAGTACTGTATACCAGTGTTTTACAGTGACAGAGCTGTACTCAGCAATACTGTATAACAGTGTTTTACAGTGACAGAACTGTACTGACCAGTACTGTATAACAGTGTTTTACAGTGACAGAGCTGTACTGACCAGTACTGTATAACAGTGTTTTACAGTGACAGAACTGTACTGACCAGTACTGTATAAGTGTTTTACAGTGACAGAGCTGTACTGACCAGTACTGTATAACAGTGTTTTACAGTGACAGAGAGGTACTGACCAGTACTGTATAACAGTGTTTTACAGTGACAGAGCAGTACTGACCAGTACTGTACACCAGTGTTTTACAGTGACAGAGCTGTGCTGACCCGTACTGTATAACAGTGTTTTACAGTGACAGAGCTGTACTGACCAATACTGTATAAGTGTTTTACAGTGGCAGAGCTGTACTGACCAGTACAGTATAACAGTGTTTTACAGTGACAGAGCTGTACTGACCAGTACTGTATAAGTGTTTTACAGTGACAGAGCTGTACTCAGCAGTACTGTATAACAGTGTTTTACAGTCACAGAGCTGTACTGACCAGTACTGTATAACAGTGTTTTACAGTGACAGAGCTGTACTGAACAGTACTGTATAACAGTGTTTTACAGTGACAGAGCTGTACTGACCAGTACTGTGTAACAGTGTTTTACAGTGACAGAGCTGTACTGACCAGTACTGTGTAACAGTGTTTTACAGTGACAGAGCTGTACTGACCAGTACTGTATAACAGTGTTTTACAGTGACAGAGCTGTACTGACCAGTACTGTATAACAGTGTTTTACAGTGACAGAGCTGTACTGACCAGTACTGTATAACAGTGTTTTACAGTGACAGAGCTTTACTGACCAGTACTGTATAAGTGTTTTACAGTGACAGAGCTGTACTCAGCAGTACTGTATACCAGTGTTTTACAGTGACAGAGCTGTACTGACCAGTACTGTATAAGTGTTTTACAGTGACAGAGCTGTACTCAGCAGTACTGTATACCAGTGTTTTACAGTGACAGAGCTATACTCAGCAGTACTGTATACCAGTGTTTTACAGTGACAGAACTGTACTGACCAGTACTGTATAACAGTGTTTTACAGTGACAGAGCTGTACTGACCAGTACTGTATAACAGTGTTTTACAGTGACAGAGCTGTACTGACCAGTACTGTATAACAGTGTTTTACAGTGACAGAGTTGTACTGACCAGTACTGTATAACAGTGTTTTACAGTGACAGAGCTGTACTGACCAGTACTGTATAAGTGTTTTACAGTGACAGAGCTGTACTGACCAGTACTGTATAACAGTGTCTCAGTGACAAAGCTGTACTGACCAATACTGTATAACAGTGTTTTACAGTGACAGAGCTGTACTGACCAGTACTGTATACCAGTGTTTTTCAGTGACAGAGCTGTACTGACTAGTACTGTATACCAGTGTTTTTCAGTGACAGAGCTGTACTGACTAGTACTGTATACCAGTGTTTTACAGTGAGAGTTGTACTGACCAGTATTTTATAACAGTGTTTTACTGTGACAGAGCTGTACTGACCAGTACTGTATACCAGTGTTTTACAGTGACAGAGCTGTACTGACCAGTACTGTATACCAGCGTTTTACAGTGACAGAGCTGTACTGACCAGTACTGTATACCAGTGTTTTACAGTGACAGAGCTGTACTGACCAGTACTGTATACCAGTGTTTTACAGTGACAGAGCTGTACTGACCAGTACTGTATACCAGTGTTTTACAGTGACAGAGCTGTACTGACCAGTACTGTATAACAGTGTTTTACAGTGACACAGCTGTAATGACCAGTACTGTGTAACAGTGTTTTACAGTGACAGAGCTGTACTGACCATTACTGTATAAGTGTTTTACAGTGACAGAGCTGTACTCAGCAGTACTGTATACCAGTGTTTTACAGTGACAGAGCTGTACTCAGCAATACTGTATGCCAGTGTTTTACAGTGACAGAACTGTACTGACCAGTACTGTATAACAGTGTTTTACAGTGACAGAGCTGTACTGACTAGTACTGTATAACAGTGTTTTACAGTGACAGAACTGTACTGACCAGTACTGTATAACAGTGTTTTACAGTGACAGAGCTGTACTGACCAGTACTGTATAACAGTGTTTTACAGTGACAGAGATGTACTGACCAGTACTGTATAACAGTGTTTTACAGTGACAGAGCAGTACTGACCAGTACTGTATAACAGTGTTTCAGTGACAAAGCTGTACTGACCAATACTGTATAACAGTGTTTTACAGTGACAGAGCTGTACTGGCCAGTACTGTACACCAGTGTTTTACAGTGACAGAGCTGTGCTGACCAGTACTGTATAACAGTGTTTTACAGTGACAGAGCTGTACTGACCAATACTGTATAAGTGTTTTACAGTGGCAGAGCTGTACTGACCAGTACAGTATAACAGTGTTTTACAGTGACAGAGCTGTACTGACCAGTACTGTATAAGTGTTTTACAGTGACAGAGCTGTACTCAGCAGTACTGTATAACAGTGTTTTACAGTCACAGAGCTGTACTGACCAGTACTGTATAACAGTGTTTTACAGTGACAGAGCTGTACTGACCAGTACTGTATAGCAGTGTTTTACAGTGACAGAACTGTACTGACCAGTACTGTATAACAGTGTTTTACAGTGACAGAGCTGTACTGACCAGTACTGTGTAACAGTGTTTTACAGTGACAGAGCTGTACTGACCAGTACTGTATAACAGTGTTTTACAGTGACAGAGCTGTACTGACCAGTACTGTATAACAGTGTTTTACAGTGACAGAGCTGTACTGACCAGTACTGTATAAGTGTTTTACAGTGACAGAGCTGTACTCAGCAGTACTGTATACCAGTGTTTTACAGTGACAGAGCTGTACTGACCAGTACTGTATAAGTGTTTTACAGTGACAGAGCTGTACTCAGCAGTACTGTATACCAGTGTTTTACAGTGACAGAGCTGTACTCAGCAGTACTGTATACCAGTGTTTTACAGTGACAGAACTGTACTGACCAGTACTGTATAACAGTGTTTTACAGTGACAGAGCTGTACTGACCAGTACTGTATAACAGTGTTTTACAGTGACAGAACTGTACTGACCAGTACTGTATAACAGTGTTTTACAGTGACAGAGCTGTACTGACCAGTACTGTATAACAGTGTTTTACAGTGACAGAGCTGTACTGACCAGTACTGTATAACAGTGTTTTACAGTGACAGAGCTGTACTGACCAGTACTGTATAACAGTGTTTTACAGTGACAGAGCTGTACTGACCAATACTGTATAACAGTGTTTTACAGTGACAGAGCTGTACTGACCAGTACTGTATAACAGTGTTTTACAGTGACAGAGCTGTACTGACCAGTACTGTATAACAGTGTTTTACAGTGACAGATCTGTACTGACCAGTACTGTATACCAGTGTTTTACAGTGACAGAGCTGTACTGACCAGTACTGTATGTGTTTTACAGTGACAGAGCTGTACTGACCAGTACTGTATAAGTGTTTTACAGTGACAGAGCTGTACTGACCAGTACTGTATAACAGTGTTTTACAGTGACAGAGCTGTACTCAGCAGTACTGTATACCAGTGTTTTACAGTGACAGAGCTTTACTGACCAGTACTGTATAACAGTGTTTTACAGTGACAGAGCTGTACTGACCAGTACTGTATAAGTGTTTTACAGTGACAGAGCTGTACTGACCAGTACTGTATAACAGTTTTACAGTGGCAGAACTGTACTGACCAGTACTGTATAACAGTGTTTTACAGTGACAGAGCTGTACTGACTAGTACTGTATAACAGTGTTTTACAGTGACAGAGCTGTACTCAGCAGTACTGTATAACAGTGTTTTACAGTGACAGAGCTGTACTGACCAGTACTGTATAACAGTGTTTTACAGTGACAGAGCTGTACTGACCAGTACTGTATAAGTGTTTTACAGTGACAGAGTTGTACTCAGCAGTATTGTTCCTTAGTGTTGTATAGTGACAATAGATTTTTTGAATTGTGCGGTATGATTCCCTCTATACAGTCGGCACCTTTCAGGGCATTAGGCTCAAGACCTGTTTCTTGCTGCTGTACAAGTTATAAACCAAGCCTCGGGGATGGGGTCTGTTGGGAACCTGGTGGGCTGTAACTCTGATCGTATCCAGACCATTTGCAGACTGCATCGCCCTGTGTGAACTGGCTCACACACAGCGGGAGACAGGCAGGGCTGGATCATATCCTGTATTGTCGAGTCCACATTTGCAAAACCCAGGCTTTACTTCCTTTGGAATTAGAAATCCCCCAAAAGTGGTGAGAATGTGTTTGGCAGTTTTCAACAGGAAACTGGTCACAGGAGCCTGGCTGATACTGTCTGTCCGATCTTCCGATCGCCAACTACCTTCTACTAACCAGTGTGTGTTTTCTGTTTACAATTAACCTGGGCTGCTAGTTATTGATGGGCGAACGTGAATGCGGTTATTTAGAGGAAGTGGAGCAATAAACTGAGCATTTTACACTTTGATGCAAGTTTAACTTTACAGTAAACACTCCTTGAACCAAACAAAGAGCAAACGCTCTCCCTCCCGCGGAACTGTCACTGAAGGAAGTGAACCATTCCTTAAACCGTTAGAGATTAACCGGTTATTAGAAGGAGCTGCTTGTTCCTGGGGAACTGGCTCTTACCTGAGGCAGTCTGACGGTTAAAGGGATCAGTCCCAGGAGCAGGCAACCCCCGAACATGGCCAGAGAGAGCAGGATGATAGTCACCGCCCCGTCCATCGCTTCCGATCCCTCTGCAGCCTTCAGGCGGCCGGGCACTCAACTCCCAACCATCTACGGCACTGCCAAACTCTCAGTCAATACTTCCCCAAACTTTCAACCCATCCACGTCGCTCACTCGCGGAATGTTGGAAAACAGCACTGCCCAGCGGGGGAGAGGGGAACTACAGAGAGAGAGAGAGAGAGAGGGAGCGCCGCCCAGCGGGGGAGAGGGGAACTACAGAGAGAGAGAGAGAGAGAGAGAGGGAGCGCCGCCCAGCGGGGGAGAGGGGAACTACAGAGAGAGAGAGAGAGAGGGAGCGCCGCCCAGCGGGGGAGAGGGGAACTACAGAGAGAGAGAGAGAGAGGGAGCGCCGCCCAGCGGGGGAGAGGGGAACTACAGAGAGAGAGAGAGAGGGAGCGCCGCCCAGCGGGGGAGAGGGGAACTACACAGAGAGAGAGAGAGAGGGAGCACCGCCCAGCGGGGGAGAGGGGAACTACAGAGAGAGAGAGGGAGCGCCGCCCAGCGGAGGAGAGGGGAACTACAGAGAGAGAGAGAGAGGGAGCACCGCCCAGCGGGGGAGAGGGGAACTACAGAGAGAGAGAGAGGGAGCGCCGCCCAGCGGGGGAGAGGGGAACTACAGAGAGAGAGAGGGAGAGAGAGGGAGCACCGCCCAGCGGGGGAGAGGGGAACTACACAGAGAGAGAGAGAGAGAGAGGGAGCACCGCCCAGCGGGGGAGAGGGGAACTACAGAGAGAGAGAGGGAGAGAGAGGGAGCACCGCCCAGCGGGGGAGAGGGGAACTACACAGAGAGAGAGAGGGAGCACCGCCCAGCGGGGGAGAGGGGAACTACACAGAGAGAGAGGGAGAGAGAGGGAGCACCGCCCAGCGGGGGAGAGGGGAACTACAGAGAGAGAGAGGGAGAGAGAGGGAGCACCGCCCAGCGGGGGAGAGGGGAACTACAGAGAGAGAGAGAGAACGCCGCCCAGCGGGGGAGAGGGGAACTACAGAGAGAGAGAGAGAGAGAACACCGCCCAGCGGGGGAGAGGGGAACTACAGAGAGAGAGAGAGAGAGAGAGCACCGCCCAGCGGAGGAGAGAGGATATACAGTGAGAGAGAGAGAGCACCTCGCAGCGGAGGAGGGAGGAACTACAGAGAGAGAGAGAGGGAGGGAGAGAGCGCCACCGAGTGGGGGAGCGAGGAACCACAGAGAAGAGAGAGCGAGAGCAACGCCCAGCGGGGGAGGGAGGAACTACAGAGAGAGAGAGAGAGAGAGGGAGAGAGCGCCCCCGAGTGGGGGAGCGAGGAACCACAGAGAAGAGAGAGCGAGAGCAACGCCCAGCGGGGGAGGGAGGAACTACAAAGAGAGGGACAGAACACCACCCAGCGGAGGAGACAGGTGCCACAGAGATAGAGAGCAACCCCAACAGGGAAGGGAGGAACTACGGAGAGAGATCACCGCCTAGCGGGCAGGGAAGGAACTACAGAGAGAGAGGGTGGACCGCCCAGCGTGGGAGGGAGGAACAGAGAGAGAGACCATACGACCATAAGACATCGGGGTAGAAATTAGGCCATTCAATCATGGCTGATAAGTTTCTCAACCCCATTCTCCCGCCTTCTCCCCGTAACCTTTGATCCCCTCACCAATCAAGAACCTATCTATCTCGGTCTTAAATACACTCAAAGACCTGGCCTCCACAGCCTTCTGTGGCAATGAGTTCCATAGATTCACCACTCTGTGGCTAAAGAAGTTTCTCCTTTTCTCTGTCCTAAAAGATCTTCCCTTTACTCTGAGGCTGTGCCCTCGGTCCTAGTCTCTCCTACTAATGGAAACATCTTTCCCACGTCCACTCTATCCAGGCCTTTCAGTATTCTGTAAGTTTCAATCAGATCCCCCCTCATCCTTCTAAACTCCATGGAGTATAGACACAGAGTCCTCAAATGTTCCTCATATGTTAAGCCTTTCATTCCTGGGATCGTTCTCGTGAACCTCCTCTGGACCCTCTCCAGGGCCAGCACATCCTTCCTGAGATATGGGGCCTAAAATTGCTCACAATATTCTAAATGTGATCTGACCACAGCCTTATAAAGCCTTAGCAGCACATCCCTGCCTTTATATCCTAGTCCTCTCGAAATAAATGCCAACATTGCATTTGCCTTCCAAACTATCGACTCAGCCTGCAAGTTAACCTTAAGAGAATCCTGGACTAGGACTCCCAAGTCCCTTTGCACTCCAGATTTCTGAATTCTCTCCCCATTTAGAAAACAGTCTATGCCTCTATTCTTCCTACCAAAGTGCATGACCTCACACTTCCCCACGTTGTATTCCATCTACCACTTCTTTGCCCGTTCTCCTAACCTGTCCAAATCCTTCTGCAGACTCCCCGCCTCCTCAATGCTACCTGTCCCTCCACCTATCTTTGTATCATCTGCAAACTTAGCCAGGATGCCCTCAGTTCCTTTATCTAGATCATTAATGTATAAAGTGAAAAGTTGTGGTCCCAACACTGACCCCTGCGGAACTCCACTAGTCACCGGCCGCCATCCTGAGAAGGACCCCCTTATCCCCACTCTCTGCCTCCTGCCAGACAGCCAATCTTCTATCCATGCTAATACCTTGCCTCTAACCCCATGGGCTCTTATCTTACTGAGCAGCCTCCTGTACAGCACCTTGTCAAAGGCCTTCTGGAAGTCCAAATAGATAACATCCATTGGCTCTCCTTTGTCTAACTTACTCGTTACCTCCTCAAAGAATTCTAACAGATTTGTCAGACATGACCTCCCCTTGATGAAACCATGCTGACTTTGCCTGAATTTGCCATACACTTCCAAGTATTCTGAAATCTCATCCTTAATAATGGACTCTAAAATCTTACCCACGACTGAGATCAGGCTAATCGGCCTGTAATTTCCCGTCTTTTGCCTCAGTCCCTTCTTAACCAGGGGGGTTACATTAGCGATTTTCCAGTCCTCTGGGACCCTCCCTGACTCCAGTGATTCCTGAAAGATCACCACTAACGCCTCCACTATCTCTTCAGCTATCTCCTTCAGAACTCTGGGGTGTAATCCATCTGGTCCAGATGATTTATCCACCTTCAGACCTTACAGTTTTCCTAGCACCTTCTCCTTGGTAATGGCCACTATACTCACCTCTGCCCCCCGACTCTCTTGAACTTTGGGGATTTTACTCGTGTCTTCCACCGTGAAGACTGACGCAAAGTACCTATTCAGTTCCTCTGCTATTTCTTTGTTCCCCACTACTACTTCTCCAATGTCATTTTCCAGCGGCCCAATGTCCACTTTTGCCTCTCTCTTACCTTTTATATATCTAAAAAAACTCTTGCAATCTTCTTTTATATTACTGGCTAGTTTACCCTCATATTTAATCTTCTCCCTCCTTATTTCTGTTTCAGTTGTCCTCTGTTGGTCTTTGTAGGCTTCCCAATCCCCTGGTTTTCCACTGCTCTTCGCCGCATTGTATGCTTTCTCTTTAGCTTTTATGCTGTCCCTGACTTCCCTTGTCAGCCATGGTTGCCTCGTCCTCCCTTTAGTATGCTTCTTCTTCCTAGGGATGAATTTTTGCTGTGTCTCCCAAATTACTCCCAGAAACTCCTGCCATTGCTGTTCCACTGTCTTTCCTGCTAGGCTCATCTCCCAGTCAATTCTGGTCAGCTCCTCCCTCATGCCTCTGTAGTTGCCTTTATTCAACTGTAATACCATTACATCTGATTCCAGCTTTTTCCTCTCAAATTGCAGGGTAAATTCTATCATATTATGGTCACTTCCTCCTAAGGGTTCCTTCACCTTAAGCTCCCTTATCAAATCTGCCTCATTACACATCACTAAATCTAGAATTGCCTGTTCCCTAGTGGGCTCCACCACAAGCTGCTCCAAAAAGTCATCTCGTAGACATTCCATAAATTCCTTTTCTTGGGATCCACTACCAACCTGATTTTCCCAGTCTACCTGCATATTGAAATCCCCCATGTTCACTGTAACCTTGTCTTTCTTACACGCCTTTTCTATCTCCTGGTGTAACTTGTGTCCCACATCCTGACCATTGTTCGGGGGCCTGTATGTAACTCCCATTATGTTTTTTTTTACCTTTGCGGTTCCTCAACTCTACCTACACAGATTCTACATCATCTGACCCTACGTCATTTCTTGCTATAGATCTAATTTCATTTCTTACTAACAAAGCAACCCCACCCCCTCTGCCAACCTGCCTATCTTTTCAATAGGATGTATATCCTTGGATATTTAGCTCCCAGTCCTGATCCCCTTGCAGCCATGTCTCCGTGATGCCCACCACATCATACCTGCCAATTTCAATCTGCGCCACAAGCTCATTTACCTTATTTCGTATACTGCGTGCATTCAGATACAACACCTTCAGTCCTGTATTTCCAGTCCCCTTTCTCATTGTCGTCCCTTTATCTGATGTGCTTGAAGTTAGATTCCTAGCCCTTTCCAAACACTCTGTCCTATTGTGTGTTCTGGGGACTTTAATAGCCTCTCCTGGGCTCTCCTTTCTTTTCAGTTTTTTCATAATTTTCCATGAAGTTGAATACACCCCCCTCCCACACGTTAACCTGCTGCTTTGTTTCCCATTAGTCATACTTCTTGGAGTTTTACCCTTCCCTACCCCCTCACTTTCTAGTTTAAAGTCCTGTTGACCACCCTATTTACCCTTTTCGCTAGAACATTGGTCCCAGATCGGTTCAGGTGGAGACCATCCCAATGGTACAGATCCCTCCTGTTCCAATACTGATGCCAGTGCCCCACGAAATGGAACCCCTCTTTCCCGCACCACTCCTTTAGCCACCTGTTTACTTCCCTTATTCCCGCGTCCCTATGCCAATTTACACGTGGATCGGTTAGTAATCCAGAGATTATAAATCTTGAGGACCTGTTCTTTAATTTAGTTCCTAGTTCCTGATTATCCCCAAACAGGTCCTCTTTCCTAGTTTTACCTATGTTATTTGTCCGGACGTGGACCACAACTACTGGATCCTCCCCCTCCCTCTCTAATATCCTTTCAAGCCGGTCAGAGATGTCCCTCACCCTGGCACCGGGCAGGCAACATACCATATGGGACTCTCGATCCTGCTTCCAATGGATGCTGTCAATTCCTCTAATTATAGAATCCCCTACAACCACCACTTGTCTTTTTGCTCTCCCCTCTTGAATGACCTCCTGTGCCACGGTGCCATGGTCAGCTGGCTCATCCTCCCTACAGCCCTGTTCCTCATCCACACAGGGAGCAAGTACCTCATACCAGTCATCGCCCAGCGGGGGAGGGAGGAACGACAGAGAGAGAGAGAGAGAGAGAGAGCACTGCCCAGCGGGGGAGGGAGGAATTACAGAGCGAGAGAGAGAGAGAGAGAGAGAGAGCACCTCCCATCAGTGGTGTTGGGAACTGCAGAGAGAGAGAGAGAGTTTATATTGCCCTGTGTCAGTTCATTGCCCTGTATTTATATTGTACTGTATCAGTTCATTTCTCTGTGTTTATACTGTATGTGTTATAGAAACATAGAAACTAGGAGGAGTAGGCCATTCAGCCCTTCAAGCCTGCTGTGCCATTCATTATGATCATGGCTGATTATCCAACTCAATATCCTGCCCCTGCTTTCTCCCCATACCCTTTGATCCCTTTCGCCCCAAGAGCTATATCTAACTCCTTCTTGAAAACATACAATGTTTTGGTCTCAACTACTTTCTGTGGTAACGAATTCCACAGGCTCAACACTCACTGGGTGAACAAATTTCTCCCCATCTCAGTCCTAAATGGTCTACCCCATATCCTCAGGCTGTGACCCCTGGTTCTGGACTCCCCCACCATCTGAAACATCCTTCCTGCATCTACCCTGTCTAGTCCTGTTAGAATTTTATAGGTTTCTATGAGATCCTCCCTCATTCTTCTGAACTCCAGCGAATATAATTCTAACCAATTCAATCTCTCTTCATATGTCCGTCCCGCCATCCCAGGATCAGTCTGGTAAACCTTCGCTGCACTCCCTCTATAGCAAGAACATCCTTCCTCAGATAAGGAGACCAAAACTGTATACAATATTCCAGGTGTGGTCTCACCAAGGCCCTGTATAATTGCAGCAAGGCATCCTTGCTCCTGTACTCGAATCCTCTGGCTATGAAGGCCAACATACCATTTGCCTTCTTTACCGCCTGCTGCACCTGCCTGCTTACCTTCAGCGACTGGTCTACAAGGACACCCAGGTCTCGTTGTACATTCCCCTCTCTCAATTTATAGCCAATCAGATAATAATCTGCCTTCCTGTTTTTGCTACCAAAATGGATAACCTCACATTTATCCACATTATACTGCATCTGCCATGCATTTGCCCACTCACTCAGCTTGTCCAAATCACACTGAAGCATCTCTGCACCCTCCTCACAGCTCATCCTCCCACCCAGCTTTGTGTCATCTGCAAATTTGGAGATATTACATTTAATTCCCTCATCTAAATCATTTATATATATTGTGAATAACTGGGGTCCCAGCACCGATCCCTGTGGTACCCCACTAGTCACTGCCTGCCATTCGGAAAAAGACCCATTCATTCCTACTCTTTGTTTCTTATCTGGCAACCAGTTTTCTATCCATCTCAATACACTATCCCCAATCCCATGCGATTTAATTTTACATGCTAATCTCTTATGTGGGACTTTGTCCAAAGCCTCCTGAAAGTCCAAATAAACCACATTCACTGGCTCCCCCTCATCAACTCTACTGGTTACATCCTCAAAAAATTCCAGTAGATTTGTCAAGCATGATTTCCCTTTCGTAAATCCATGCTGACCCTGTCCGATTCTGCCACTGTTTTCCAAGTGCTCAGCTATTAAATCTTTCATAATGGACTCTAGAATTTTCCCCACTACTGACATCAGGCTGACTGGTCTATAGTTCCCTGCTTTCTCTCTACCTCCCTTTTTAAATAGCGGGGTTACGTTAGCTACCCTCCAATCTGTAGGAACTGTTCCAGAGTCTTTAGAATCTGGGAAGATGACCACCAATGCATCCACTATTTCTAGGGCCACTTCCTTAAGTACTCTGGGATGTAGATTATCAGGCCCTGGAGATTTATCGGCCTTCAATGCCATCAATTTCTCCAACACCATTTCCCTACTAATAATGATTTCTTTTAGTTCCACCCTCTCACTAAACCCTGTGTTCCTCAACATTTCTGGTATGTTATTTGTGTCCTCCTTTGTGAAGACAGAACCAAAGTATGTATTTAGTTGGTCAGCTATTTCTTTGTTCCCCATTATAAATTCCACTGTTTCTGATTGTAAGGGACCTACAGTTGTCTTCACCAATCTTTTTCTCTTCACATACCTGTAGAAACTTTTACAGTCAGTTTTTATGTTCCCTGCAAGCTTACTCTCGTACTCTATTTTCCCCTTCTTAATCAATCGCTTGGTCCTCCTTTGCTGAATTCTAAACTGCTCCCAATCCTCAGGTCTGTTGTTTTTTCTGGTCAATTTGTCTGCCTCTTCCTTGGATCTAATACTATCTCTAATTTCCCTTGTAAGCCATGGTTTGGCCACCTTTCCTGTTTTACTTTTGCGCCAGACAGGAATAAACAATTGTTGCAGCTCACCCATGCGCTGTTTGAACGTTTGCCATTGTCTATCCACCATCATCCCTTTAAGTAACATTTCCCAATCCACCATAGCCAACTCACATTTCATACCATCGTAGTTTCCTTTATTAAGATTCAGAACCCAAGTCTCAGAATCAACTACATCACTCTCCATCTTGATGAAGAATTCTATCATATTATGGTCGCTCATCCCCAAGGGGCCTCACACAACTAGATTGCCAATTATTCCTTTCTCATTACACAATACCCAGTCGAGGATGGCCTGTCCTTTAGTTGGTTCCTCAATGTATTGGTCCAGAAAACCATCCCATATACACTCCAGGAATTCCTCCTCTACAGTATTGTTACTAATTTGATTTGCCCAATCGATATGCATATTAAAGTCACCCATAATTACAGATGTTTCTTTATTACATGAGTCTCTAATTTCCTGTTTAATGCCATTCCCAACATCACCACTACAGTTTGGGGGTCTATATACAACCCCCACTAATGTTTTTTGCCCCTTAGTGTTTCTCAGCTCTACCCATACAGATTCCACATCGTCAGAGCTAATATCTTTCTTCACTGTTGCATTAATTTCCTCTTTAACCAGCAATGCAACTCCACCGCCTTTTCCTTTTTGTCTGTCCTTCCTAAATACTGAATACCCCTGGATGTTCAGTTCCCATCCCTGGTCACCCTGCAGCCATGTCTCTGTAATCCCGACTATATCATACTGTTTACATCTATTTGCGCAGTTAATTCATCCACTTTATTGTGAATGCTCCTCGTGTTAAGGCACAAAGCTTTTAGGCTTGTCTTTTTAACATTACTTGTCCCGTTCCCACGATTTTTCACTGAGGCCCTGTTTGATTCTTGTCCTTGATTTCTCTGCCTATCACTTTTCTTATTCCCCTTTCTGTCTTTTGTTCTTGTCCTTGATTCCCCCTCCTCTGACTCCTTGCAAAGGTTCCCATTCCCCTGTCATTTTAGTTTAAACCCTCCCCAACCACTCAAGTAAATATTCACCTGGGTCATCAGTCCTGGTCCTGCCCAGGTGTAACCTGTCCAGTTTGTACTGGTCCCACCTCCCGCAGAACCAGTCCCAATGTCCTAGGAATCTGAAACCCTCCCTCTCACACCTCTTCAGCCAAGTATTCATCTGATATATCCTGGTATTCCTACTCTGACTAGCACGTGGCACTGGTAGAAATCCTGAGATCACTACCTTTGAGGTCCTATTTTTCAGCTTACTTTCTAACTCCCTCTATTCTGCTTTTAGGACCTCATCCCTTTTTTTACCTATGTTGTTTGTACCAATGTGTACCACGACCACTGGCTGTTCACCCTCCCCCTTCAGAATGTCCTGTAGCCGCTCTGAGACATCCTTGACCCTAGCACCAGGGAGGCAACATACCATCCTGGAGTCTCGTTTGCAGCCACAGAAACACCTATCCATTCCCCTTACAGTTGAATCCCCTATAAATATTGCATTTCCACATTTCTTACTCCTCCCCTGTGCAGCAGAGCCAACCATGCTGCAATGAATTTGGCTGTTGCTGCTTTCCCCTGAGAGGCCATTCCCCTCAACAGTATCCAAAGTGATATATCTGTTTTGCAGGGGAGTAGCCACAGGAGATTCCTGCACTGCTGCCTAGTCCTCTTGCTCTGCCTGGTGGTCACCCATTCCCTTCCTGCCTGTGGACTCTTAGCCTGCGGTGTGACCACCTCCATATACGTGCTATCCATGATACTTGTGGATGCTCCACAGTGTCCACATCCGCCGCTCCAGCCCCAAAACCCTGGCTTCCAGGAGCTGCACCCGGAGATACTTCCCGCACACACACTGGCCCCGGGCACTGGAAATGTTCCCGGCTTCCCACATAGAGCAGGAGGAGCAAACCACAGCTTTGAGCTCTCCTGCCATGACTTACCCCTTTAAATTAAATTAAACCTTTTGGAAGATCTTCTTATCATGTCCACGGACAGTCTATACATGGCCCAGCCAGAACTGGACACATTTTTGCGCCTTGTTGTTGAATTTGGCAAGAGCTTCAACAGTGCAGGGTTCCTCTAGCGATAATGATCTTTGGAAGATACTTAATATCAAATAATATCAATTACTTTAGGGCCTTTCTTCCCTGCTCCTTGTTGTTACAGAATATAGCCCTTATAAATGATGAACTACAAAATAAGACCTTAAAAACTATTAGCGATAAAAGTAGTAAATACTTACCTGACTGTACTCACGGTACTCAAAGGATCACCTTGTGCCTTCCTCACCAAACTCCTTCAGTCACCTCTGCTCTCCCAGCTCCTTTTTATTTCCCGACTCCTCTCGCGCTTCTCTTCAGTTCATTACTGTGTTTACCTGTGTTTGTGTTGTACTGTGTCAGTTCATTTCTCTGTAACTGGAGAGAGAGGGAGAGAGCACCATCCAGTGGGAGAGAGAGGAGTTACAGAGAGAGACAGTGAGAGAGAGAGAGAGAGAGAGAGCACCATCCAGTGGGAGAGAGAGGAGTTACAGAGAGAGACAGTGAGAGAGTGAGAGAGAGAGAGAGAGAGCACCATCCAGTGGGAGAGAGAGGAGTTACAGAGAGAGACAGTGAGAGAGTGAGAGAGAGAGAGAGAGCACCATCCAGTGGGAGAGAGCAAGACAGAGAGAAAGTGAGAAGAAGACATAGCACAATCCAATTGGGGACAGAGTAACTACAGAGAGGGAGAGAGAGAGAGAGAGAGAGAGAGCACTGCCCAGAGGGGGAGAGAGTAACTACAGAGAGGGAGAAAGAGAGAGAGAGAGCACTGCCCAGAGGGGGAGAGAGTAACTACAGAGAGGGAGAGAGAGAGAGAGAGCACTGCCCAGAGGGGGAGAGAGTAGCTACAGAGAGGGAGAAAGAGAGAGAGAGAGAGAGCATTGCCCAGAGGGGGAGAGAGTAACTACAGAGAGGGAGAAAAAGAGAGAGAGAGCACTGCCCAGAGGGGGAGAGAGTAACTACAGAGAGGGAGAGAGAGAGAGAGAGCACTGCCCAGAGGGGGAGAGAGTAACTACAGAGAGGGAGAGAGAGAGAGAGAGAGAGCACTGCCCAGAGGGGGAGAGAGTAACTACAGAGAGGGAGAAAGAGAGAGAGAGAGAGCACTGCCCAGAGGGGGAGAGAGTAACTACAGAGTGGGAGAGAGAGAGAGCACTGTCCAGAGGGGGAGAGAGTAACTACAGAGAGGGAGAGAGAGAGAGAGAGAGCACTGCCCTGAGGGGGAGAGAGTAACTACAGTGAGGGAGAGAGAGAGAGCACTGTCCAGAGGGGGAGAGAGTAACTACAGAGAGGTGGAGAGAGAGAGAGAGCACTGCCCAGAGGGGGAGAGAGTAACTACAGAGAGGTGGAGAGAGAGAGAGAGCACTGCCCAGAGGGAGAGAGCACTGCCCAGAGGGGGAGAGAGTAGCTACAGAGAGAGAGAGAGAGAGCACTGCCCGGGGGTGGGGGGGGGGGTGGGTAGAGAGAGCATTGCCCAGAGGGGGACAGAGTAACTACAGAGAGGGAGAGAGAGAGAGAGAGCACTGCCCAGAGGGGGAGAGAGTAACTACAGAGAGGGAGAGAGAGAGAGAGAGCACTGCCCAGAGGGGGAGAGAGTAACTACAGAGAGGGAGAGAGAGAGAGAGAGCACTGCCCAGAGGGGGAGAGAGTAACTACAGAGTGGGAGAAAGAGAGAGAGAGAGCACTGCCCAGAGGGGGAGAGAGTAACTACAGAGAGAGAGAGAGAGAGAGAGAGCACTGCCCAGAGGGGGAGAGAGTAACTACAGAGAGGGAGAGAGAGAGAGAGAGAGCACTGCCCAGAGGGGGAGAGAGTAGCTACAGAGAGGGAGAGAGAGAGAGAGAGAGAGAGCATTGCCCAGAGGGGGAGAGAGTAGCTACAGAGAGGGAGAAAGAGAGAGAGAGAGCACTGCCCAGAGGGGGAGAGAGTAACTACAGAGAGGGAGAGAGAGAGAGAGAGAGCACTGCCCAGAGGGGGAGAGAGTAACTACAGAGAGGGAGAGAGAGAGAGCACTGCCCAGAGGGGGAGAGAGTAACTACAGAGAGGGAGAAAGAGAGAGAGAGAGCATTGCCCAGAGGGGGAGAGAGTAACTACAGAGAGGGAGAGAGAGAGAGAGAGCACTGCCCAGAGGGGGAGAGAGTAACTACAGAGTGGGAGAGAGAGAGAGAGAGCACTGCCCAGAGGGGGAGAGAGTAACTACAGAGAGGGAGAGAGAGAGAGAGAGAGCACTGCCCAGAGGGGGAGAGAGTAACTACAGAGTGGGAGAGAGAGAGAGAGAGCACTGCCCAGAGGGGGAGAGAGTAGCTACAGAGAGGGAGAGAGAGAGAGAGAGCACTGCCCAGAGGAGGAGAGAGTAACTACAGAGAGGGAGAAAGAGAGAGAGAGCACTGCCCAGAGGGGGAGAGAGTAACTACAGAGTGGGAGAGAGAGAGAGAGAGCACTGTCCAGAGGGGGAGAGAGTAACTACAGAGAGGGAGAGAGAGAGAGAGAGCACTGCCCAGAGGGGGAGAGAGTAACTACAGAGAGGGAGAGAGAGAGAGAGAGCACTGCCCAGAGGGGGAGAGAGTAACTACAGAGAGGGAGAAAGAGAGAGAGAGCACTGCCCAGAGGGGGAGAGAGTAACTACAGAGTGGGAGAGAGAGAGAGAGAGCACTGTCCAGAGGGGGAGAGAGTAACTACAGTGAGGGAGAGAGAGAGAGCACTGTCCAGAGGGGGAGAGAGTAACTACAGAGTGGGAGAGAGAGAGAGAGAGAGCACTGCCCAGAGGGGGAGAGAGTAACTACAGAGAGAGAGAGAGAGAGAGCACTGCCCAGAGGGGGAGAGAGTAACTACAGAGAGGGAGAGAGAGAGAGAGAGAGCACTGCCCAGAGGGGGAGAGAGTAACTACAGAGAGAGAGAGAGAGAGAGCACTGCCCAGAGGGGGAGAGAGTAACTACAGAGTGGGAGAGAGAGAGAGAGAGAGCACTGCCCTGAGGGGGAGAGAGTAACTACAGAGAGAGAGAGAGAGAGAGCACTGCCCAGAGGGGGAGAGAGTAACTACAGAGAGGGAGAGAGAGAGAGAGAGAGCACTGCCCAGAGGGGGAGAGAGTAACTACAGAGAGAGAGAGAGAGAGAGCACTGCCCAGAGGGGGAGAGAGTAACTACAGAGTGGGAGAGAGAGAGAGAGAGAGCACTGCCCAGAGGGGGAGAGAGTAACTACAGAGAGAGAGAGAGAGAGAGAGAGCACTGCCCAGAGGGGGAGAGAGTAACTACAGAGAGGGAGAGAGAGAGAGAGAGCACTGCCCAGAGGGGGAGAGAGTAACTACAGAGAGAGAGAGAGAGAGAGCACTACCCAGAGGGGGAGAGAGTAACTACAGAGAGGGAGAGAGAGAGAGCACTGCCCAGAGGGGGAGAGAGTAACTACAGAGAGAGAGCACCGCCCAGTGGGTGGGGGGGACTAAGGAGAGAGAGAGAGAGCACCACCCAGTGGGGGAGAGAGGAATAACAGAGAAAGCGAGTGCACTGCCCAGCGTGGGAGAGAGGGACGACAGAGAGAGAGTGGGAGCACCGCCTAGCGGGGGAGAGAGAAAACAAAGAGAGAGGAAGAGGGAGAGACAGCACCACAATGGTGGAGAGAGTAACAATAGAGGGAGAGGGGGAGAGACAGGGAACATCATCCAGCTGGGGAGAGAGAAACGACCGAGAGAGAGATGGAGAGAGAGGACCGGCCAGAGGGGAAGATGGGAAGTACAGAGAGAGAGAGAGAGAGAGAGAGAGCAAGGCACAGCAGGGGAGACAGGAACTACAGAGGGAGAGGGTTTATATTGTACTGTGTCAGTTCATTACTTTGTGTTTATATTGTACTGTGCCAGTTCAATACTCTGTGTTTATATTGTACTGTGCCAGTTCATTACTCTGTGTTTATATTGTACTGTGTCAGTTCATTACTTTGTGTTTATATTGTACTGTGCCAGTTCAATACTCTGTGTTTATATTGTACTGTGTCAGTTCATTACTCTGTGTTTATATTGTACTGTGTCAGTTCATTACTTTGAGTTTATATTGTACTGTGCCAGTTCAATACTCTGTGTTTATATTGTACTGTGTCAGTTCATTAGTCTGTGTTTATATTGCACTGTGTCAGTTCATTACTCTGTGTTTATATTGTACTGTGCCAGTTCAATACTCTGTGTTTATATTGTACTGTGTCAGTTCATTACTCTGTGTTTATATTGTACTGTGTCAGTTCATTACTCTGTGTTTATATTGTACTGTGTCAGTTCATTACTCTGTGTTTATATTGTACTGTGTCAGTTACTTACTCTGTGTTTATATTGCACTGTGTCAGTTCATTACTATGTGTTTATATTGTACTGTGTTAGTTCATTACTCTGTGTTTATATTGTACTGTGTCAGTTCATTAATCTGTGTTTACATTGTATTGTGTCAGTTCATTACTCTGTGTTTATATTGTACTGTGTCAGTTAATTACTCTGTGTTTATATTGTACTGTGTCAGTTCATTACTCTGTGTTTATATTGCACTGTGTCAGTTCATTACTCTGTGTTTATATTGTACTGTGTCAGTTCATTACGCAATGTTTACATTGTAGCATGTCAGTTCATTACTCTGTGTTTATATTGTACTGTGTCAGTTCATTACTCTGTGTTTATATTGTACTGTGTTAGTTCATTACTCTGTGTTTATATTGTACTGTGTTAGTTCATTACTCTGTGTTTATATTGTACTGTGTCAGTTCATTACTCTGTGTTTATATTGTACTGTGTTAGTTCATTACTCTGTGTTTATATTGTACTGTGTCAGTTCATTACTCTGTGTTTATATTGTACTGTGTCAGTTCATTATTCAATGTTTACGTTGTAGTGTGTCAGTTCATTACTCTGTGTTTATATTGCACTGTGTCAGTTCATTACTCTGTGTTTATATTGTACTGTGTTACTTCATTACTCTGTGTTTATATTGTACTGTGTCAGTTCATTACTCTATGTTTATGTAGTATTGTGTCAGTTCATTACTCTGTGTTTATATTGTACTGTGTCAGTTCATTACTCTGTGTTTATATTGTACTGTGTCAGAAATTGCTCCTTGTTTATGTTGTATTGTGTCTGCTCATTGCTCTGTGTTTATACTGCATTGTGTTAATTCATTACTCAATGTTTACGTTGTAGTGTGTCAGTTCATTACTCTGTGTTTATATTGTACTGTGTCAGTTCATTACGCAATGTTTACATTGTAGCATGTCAGTTCATTACTCTGTGTTTATATTGTACTGTGTCAGTTCATTACTCTGTGTTTATATTGTACTGTGTCAGTTCATTACTCTGTGTTTATATTGTACTGTGCTGGTTCATTACTCTGTGTTTATATTGTACTGTGTCAGTTCATTACTCTGTGTTTATATTGCACTGTGTCAGTTCATTACTATGTGTTTATATTGTACTGTGTTAGTTCATTACTCTGTGTTTATATTGTACTGTGTCAGTTCATTACTCTGTGTTTACATTGTATTGTGTCAGTTCATTACTCTGTGTTTACATTGTACTGTGTCAGTTAATTACTATGTGTTTATATTGTACTGTGTCAATTCATTACTCTGTGTTTACATTGTACTGTGTCAGTTAATTACTATGTGTTTATATTGTACTGTGTCAGTTAATTACTCTGTGTTTATATTGTACTGTGTCAGTTCATTACTCTGCGTTTATATTGTTGTGTATCAGTTCATTACTCAATGTTTACATTGTAGTGTGTCAATTCATTACTCTGTGCTTATATTGTACTGTGTCAGTTCATTACTCAATGTTTACGTTGTAGTTGTCAGTTCATTACTCTGTGTTTATATTGTACTGTGTCAGTTCATTACTCTGTGTTTATATTGTACTGTGTCAGTTCATTACTCTGTGTTTATATTGTACTGTGTCAGTTCATTACTCTGTGTTTATATTGTACTGTGTCAGTTCATTACTCTACGTTTACGTTGTAGTGTGTCAGTTCATTACTCTGTTTATATCATCCTGTGTCAGTTCATTACTCTGTGTTTATATTGTACTGTGTCAGTTCATGACTCTGTGTTTATATTGTACTGTGTCAGTTCATTACTCTGTGTTCATATTGTACTGCGTCAGTTCATTACTCTGTGTTTATATTGTACTGCGTCAGTTCATGACTCTGTGTTTATATTGTACTGTGTCAGTTCATTACTCTGTGTTTATATTGTACTGCGTCAGTTCATTACTCTGTGTTTATATTGTACTGCGTCAGTTCATTACTCTGTGTTTATATTGTACTGTGTCAGTTCATTACACTGTGTTTATATTGTACTGTGTCAGTTCATTACTCTGTGTTTATACTGTACTGTGTCATTTCATTACTCTGTGTTTACATTGTACTGTGTCTGTTCATTGCTCTGTGTTTATATTGTACTGAGTCAGTTCATTACTCTGAGTTTATATTGTACTGTATCAGTTCATTATTCTGTGTTTATATTGTACTGTGTCAGTTAATTACTCTGTGTTTATATTGTACTGTGTCAGTTCTTTACTCTGTGTTTATATTGTACTGTGTCAGTTCATTACTCTGTGTTCATATTGTACTGTGTCAGTTCAGTACTCTGTGTTTATATTGTACTGCGTCAGTTCATGACTCTGTGTTTATATTGTACTGTGTCAGTTCATTACTCTGTGTTTATATTGTACTGCGTCAGTTAATTACTCTGTGTTTATATTGTACTGCGTCAGTTCATTACTCTGTGTTTATATTGTACTGTGTCAGTTCATTACACTGTGTTTATATTGTACTGTGTCAGTTCATTACTCTGTGTTTATACTGTACTGTGTCAGTTCATTACTCTGTGTTTACATTGTACTGTGTCTGTTCATTGCTCTGTGTTTATATTGTACTGAGTCAGTTCATTACTCTGAGTTTATATTGTACTGTATCAGTTCATTATTCTGTGTTTATATTGTACTGTGTCAGTTCATTACTCTGAGTTTATATTGTACTGTGTCTGTTCATTGTTCTGTGTTTATATTGTACTGTGTCAGTTCATTACTCTGTGTTTATATTGTACTGTGTCAATTCATTACTCTGTGTTTACATTGTACTGTGTCAGTTAATTACTATGTGTTTATATTGTACTGTGTCAGTTAATTACTCTGTGTTTATATTGTACTGTGTCAGTTCATTACTCTGCGTTTATATTGTTGTGTATCAGTTCATTACTCAATGTTTACATTGTAGTGTGTCAATTCATTACTCTGTGCTTATATTGTACTGTGTCAGTTCATTACTCAATGTTTACGTTGTAGTTGTCAGTTCATTACTCTGTGTTTATATTGTACTGTGTCAGTTCATTACTCTATGTTTATATTGTACTGTGTCAGTTCATTACTCTGTGTTTATATTGTACTGTGTCAGTTCATTACTCTGTGTTTATATTGTACTGTGTCAGTTCATTACTCTACGTTTACGTTGCAGTGTGTCAGTTCATTACTCTGTTTATATCATCCTGTGTCAGTTCATTACTTTGTGTTTATATTGTACTGTGTCAGTTCATTACTCTGTGTTTATATTGTACTGTGTCAGTTCATTACTCTGTGTTTATATTGTACTGTGTCAGTTCTTTACTCTGTGTTTATATTGTACTGTGTCAGTTCATTACTCTGTGTTCATATTGTACTGTGTCAGTTCAGTACTCTGTGTTTATATTGTACTGCGTCAGTTCATGACTCTGTGTTTATATTGTACTGTGTCAGTTCATTACTCTGTGTTTATATTGTACTGCGTCAGTTCATTACTCTGTGTTTATATTGTACTGCGTCAGTTCATTACTCTGTGTTTATATTGTACTGTGTCAGTTCATTACACTGTGTTTATATTGTACTGTGTCAGTTCATTACTCTCTGTTTATACTGTACTGTGTCAGTTCATTACTCTGTGTTTACATTGTACCATATCAGTTCATTATTCTGTGTTTATTTTGTACTGTGTCAGTTAATTACTCTGTGTTTATATTGTACTGTGTCAGTTCTTTACTCTGTGTTTATATTGTACTGTGTCAGTTCATTACTCTGTGTTTATATTGTTGTGTGTCAGTTCATTACTCAATGTTTGCGTTGTAATGTGTCAGTTCATTACTCTTTGTTTATATTGTACTGTGTCAGTTCATTAATCTGTGTTTATTTTGTATTCTGTCAGTTCATGAATCTGTGTTTATATTGTACTGTGTCAGTTCATTAATCTGTGTTTATAATGTACTGTGTCAGTTCATTACTCTGTGTTTATATTGTATTTTGTCAGTTCTTGACTGTTTTTATATTGTACTGTTTCAGTACATTACTCTGTGTTTATATTGTACTGTGTCAGTTCATTACTCTGTGTTGATATTGTGCTGTGTCAGTCCATGTCTCTGTGTTTATATTGTGCTGTGTCAGTTCATGACTGTGTTTATATTGCACTGTGTCAGTTCATTACTCTGTGTTTATATTGTACTGTGTCAGTTCATTATTCATTGTTTGTATTACACTGTGTCATTTCATTATTCTGTGTTTATATTGTACTGTGTCAGTTAATTACTCTGTGTTTATATTGTACTTGTCAGTTCTTTACTCTGTGTTTATATTGTACTGTGTCAGTTCATTACTCTGTGTTTATATTGTTGTGTGTCAGTTCATTACTCAATGTTTGCGTTGTAATGTGTCAGTTCATTACTCATTGTTTATATTGTACTGTGTCAGTTCATTAATCTGTGTTTATTTTGTATTTTGTCAGTTCATGAATCTGTGTTTATATTGTACTGTGTCAGTTCATTAATCTGTGTTTATAATGTACTGTGTCAGTTCATTACTCTGTGTTTATATTGTATTTTGTCAGTTCATGACTGTGTTTATATTGTACTGTTTCAGTACATTACTCTGTGTTTATATTGTACTGTGTCAGTTACTTGCTCTTTGTTTGTGTTGTACAGTGTCTCTTCATTGCTCTGTGTTTATATTGTACTGTGTCAGTTCATTAGTCTGTGTTGAGATTGTACTGTGTCAGTTCATTAGTCTGTGTTTATATTGTACTGTGTCTCTTCATTGCTCTGTGTTTATATTGTACTGTGTCAGTTCATTAGTCTGTGTTTATATTGTACTGTGTCAGTTCATTAGTCTGTGTTTATATTGTACTGTGTCAGTTCATTCCTCTGTATTTTTATTGTGCTCGGCAGAACAGTATTCTGTATTTACATTGTACTCTGACAGACAATTACTCTATGTTTATGTAGTATTGTGTCAGTTCATTACTCTGTGTTTATATTGTACTGTGTCAGTTCATTACTCTGTGTTTATATTGTACTGTGTCAGTTCATTACTCTGTGTTTATATTGTACTGTGTCAGTTCATTACTCTGTGTTTATATTGTACTGTGTCAGTTCATTACTCTGTGTTTATATTGTACTGTGTCAGTTCATTACTCTACGTTTACGTTGTAGTGTGTCAGTTCATTACTCTGTTTATATCATCCTGTGTCAGTTCATTACTCTGCGTTTATATTGTACTGTGTCAGTTCATGACTCTGTGTTTATATTGTACTGTGTCAGTTCATTACTCTGTGTTCATATTGTACTGCGTCAGTTCATTACTCTGTGTTTATATTGTACTGCGTCAGTTCATGACTCTGTGTTTATATTGTACTGTGTCAGTTAATTACTCTGTGTTTATATTGTACTGCGTCAGTTCATTACTCTGTGTTTATATTGTACTGCGTCAGTTCATTACTCTGTGTTTATATTGTACTGTGTCAGTTCATTACACTGTGTTTATATTGTACTGTGTCAGTTCATTACTCTGTGTTTATACTGTACTGTGTCAGTTCATTACTCTGTGTTTACATTGTACTGTGTCTGTTCATTGCTCTGTGTTTATATTGTACTGAGTCAGTTCATTACTCTGAGTTTATATTGTACTGTATCAGTTCATTATTCTGTGTTTATATTGTACTGTGTCAGTTAATTACTCTGTGTTTATATTGTACTGTGTCAGTTCTTTACTCTGTGTTTATATTGTACTGTGTCAGTTCATTACTCTGTGTTTATATTGTTGTGTGTCAGTTCATTACTCAATGTTTGCGTTGTAATGTGTCAGTTCATTACTCTTTGTTTATATTGTACTGTGTCAGTTCATTAATCTGTGTTTCTTTGGTATTTTGTCAGTTCATGAATCTGTGTTTATATTGTACTGTGTCAGTTCATTAATCTGTGTTTATAATGTACTGTGTCAGTTCATTACTCTGTGTTTATATTGTATTTTGTCAGTTCATGACTGTGTTTATATTGTACTGTTTCAGTACATTACTCTGTTTTTATATTGTACTGTGTCAGTTCATTACTCTGTGTTTATACTGTACTGTGTCAGTTCATTACTCTGTGTTTATATTGTACTGTGTCAGTTACTTGCTCTTTGTTTGTGTTGTACAGTGTCTCTTCATTGCTCTGTGTTTATATTGTACTGTGTCAGTTCATTAGTCTGTTTTGAGATTGTACTGTGTCAGTTCATTAGTCTGTGTTTATATTGTACTGTGTCTCTTCATTGCTCTGTGTTTATATTGTACTGTGTCAGTTCATTAGTCTGTGTTTATATTCAACTGTGTCAGTTCATTAGACTGTGTTTATATTGTGCTGTGTCAGTTCATTCCTCTGTATTTTTATTGTGCTCGGCAGAACAGTATTCTGTATTTACATTGTACTCTGACAGACAATTACTCTATGTTTATGTAGTATTGTGTCAGTTCATTACTCTGTGTTTATATTGTACTGTGTCAGTTCATTACTCTGTGTTTATATTGTACTGTGTCAGTTCATTACTCTGTGTTTATATTGTACTGTGTCAGTTCATTACTCTGTGTTTATATTGTACTGTGTCAGTTCATTACTCTGTGTTTATATTGTACTGTGTCAGTTCATTACTCTACGTTTACGTTGTAGTGTGTCAGTTCATTACTCTGTTTATATCATCCTGTGTCAGTTCAATACTCTGTGTTTATATTGTACTGTGTCAGTTCATGACTCTGTGTTTATATTGTACTGTGTCAGTTCATTACTCTGTGTTCATATTGTACTGCGTCAGTTCATTACTCTGTGTTTATATTGTACTGCGTCAGTTCATGACTCTGTGTTTATATTGTACTGTGTCAGTTCATGACTCTGTGTTTATATTGTACTGTGTCAGTTCATTACTCTGTGTTCATATTGTACTGCGTCAGTTCATTACTCTGTGTTTATATTGTACTGCGTCAGTTCATGACTCTGTGTTTATATTGTACTGTGTCAGTTAATTACTCTGTGTTTATATTGTACTGCGTCAGTTCATTACTCTGTGTTTATATTGTACTGCGTCAGTTCATTACTCTGTGTTTATATTGTACTGTGTCAGTTCATTACACTGTGTTTATATTGTACTGTGTCAGTTCATTACTCTGTGTTTATACTGTACTGTGTCAGTTCATTACTCTGTGTTTACATTGTACTGTGTCTGTTCATTGCTCTGTGTTTATATTGTACTGAGTCAGTTCATTACTCTGAGTTTATATTGTACTGTATCAGTTCATTATTCTGTGTTTATATTGTACTGTGTCAGTTAATTACTCTGTGTTTATATTGTACTGTGTCAGTTCTTTACTCTGTGTTTATATTGTACTGTGTCAGTTCATTACTCTGTGTTTATATTGTTGTGTGTCAGTTCATTACTCAATGTTTGCGTTGTAATGTGTCAGTTCATTACTCTTTGTTTATATTGTACTGTGTCAGTTCATTAATCTGTGTTTCTTTGGTATTTTGTCAGTTCATGAATCTGTGTTTATATTGTACTGTGTCAGTTCATTAATCTGTGTTTATAATGTACTGTGTCAGTTCATTACTCTGTGTTTATATTGTATTTTGTCAGTTCATGACTGTGTTTATATTGTACTGTTTCAGTACATTACTCTGTTTTTATATTGTACTGTGTCAGTTCATTACTCTGTGTTTATACTGTACTGTGTCAGTTCATTACTCTGTGTTTATATTGTACTGTGTCAGTTACTTGCTCTTTGTTTGTGTTGTACAGTGTCTCTTCATTGCTCTGTGTTTATATTGTACTGTGTCAGTTCATTAGTCTGTTTTGAGATTGTACTGTGTCAGTTCATTAGTCTGTGTTTATATTGTACTGTGTCTCTTCATTGCTCTGTGTTTATATTGTACTGTGTCAGTTCATTAGTCTGTGTTTATATTCAACTGTGTCAGTTCATTAGACTGTGTTTATATTGTGCTGTGTCAGTTCATTCCTCTGTATTTTTATTGTGCTCGGCAGAACAGTATTCTGTATTTACATTGTACTCTGACAGACAATTACTCTATGTTTATGTAGTATTGTGTCAGTTCATTACTCTGTGTTTATATTGTACTGTGTCAGTTCATTACTCTGTGTTTATATTGTACTGTGTCAGTTCATTACTCTGTGTTTATATTGTACTGTGTCAGTTCATTACTCTGTGTTTATATTGTACTGTGTCAGTTCATTACTCTGTGTTTATATTGTACTGTGTCAGTTCATTACTCTACGTTTACGTTGTAGTGTGTCAGTTCATTACTCTGTTTATATCATCCTGTGTCAGTTCAATACTCTGTGTTTATATTGTACTGTGTCAGTTCATGACTCTGTGTTTATATTGTACTGTGTCAGTTCATTACTCTGTGTTCATATTGTACTGCGTCAGTTCATTACTCTGTGTTTATATTGTACTGCGTCAGTTCATGACTCTGTGTTTATATTGTACTGTGTCAGTTAATTACTCTGTGTTTATATTGTACTGCGTCAGTTCATTACTCTGTGTTTATATTGTACTGCGTCAGTTCATTACTCTGTGTTTATATTGTACTGTGTCAGTTCATTACACTGTGTTTATATTGTACTGTGTCAGTTCATTACTCTGTGTTTATACTGTACTGTGTCAGTTCATTACTCTGTGTTTACATTGTACTGTGTCTGTTCATTGCTCTGTGTTTATATTGTACTGAGTCAGTTCATTACTCTGAGTTTATATTGTACTGTATCAGTTCATTATTCTGTGTTTATATTGTACTGTGTCAGTTAATTACTCTGTGTTTATATTGTACTGTGTCAGTTCTTTACTCTGTGTTTATATTGTACTGTGTCAGTTCATTACTCTGTGTTTATATTGTTGTGTGTCAGTTCATTACTCAATGTTTGCGTTGTAATGTGTCAGTTCATTACTCTTTGTTTATATTGTACTGTGTCAGTTCATTAATCTGTGTTTCTTTGGTATTTTGTCAGTTCATGAATCTGTGTTTATATTGTACTGTGTCAGTTCATTAATCTGTGTTTATAATGTACTGTGTCAGTTCATTACTCTGTGTTTATATTGTATTTTGTCAGTTCATGACTGTGTTTATATTGTACTGTTTCAGTACATTACTCTGTTTTTATATTGTACTGTGTCAGTTCATTACTCTGTGTTGATATTGTGCTGTGTCAGTCCATGTCTCTGTGTTTATATTGTGCTGTGTCAGTTCATGACTGTGTTTATATTGCACTGTGTCAGTTCATTACTCTGTGTTTATATTGTACTGTGTCAGTTCATTACTCTGTGTTTATATTGTACTGTGTCAGTTCATTACTCTACGTTTACGTTGTAGTGTGTCAGTTCATTACTCTGTTTATATCATCCTGTGTCAGTTCATTACTCTGTGTTTATATTGTACTGTGTCAGTTCATGACTCTGTGTTTATATTGTACTGTGTCAGTTCATTACTCTGTGTTCATATTGTACTGCGTCAGTTCATTACTCTGTGTTTATATTGTACTGCGTCAGTTCATGACTCTGTGTTTATATTGTACTGTGTCAGTTAATTACTCTGTGTTTATATTGTACTGCGTCAGTTCATTACTCTGTGTTTATATTGTACTGCGTCAGTTCATTACTCTGTGTTTATATTGTACTGTGTCAGTTCATTACACTGTGTTTATATTGTACTGTGTCAGTTCATTACTCCGTGTTTATACTGTACTGTGTCAGTTCATTACTCTGTGTTTACATTGTACTGTGTCTGTTCATTGCTCTGTGTTTATATTGTGCTGTGTCAGTTCATGACTGTGTTTATATTGCAGTGTCAGTTCATTACTCTGTGTTTATATTGTACTGTGTCAGTTCATTATTCATTGTTTGTATTACACTGTGTCATTTCATTATTCTGTGTTTATATTGTACTGTGTCAGTTAATTACATTGTGTGCCTATTGTACAGTTTTAGTTCATTACTCTGTTTGTATTGGTCTATGTCAATTCATGACTGAGTTGATATTGTACTGTGTCAGTTGATTACTCTGAGTTTATATTGTTCTCTGTCAGTTCATTACTCTGTGTGTGTATGTTGTGCTGTGTCAGTTCATTGCTCTTTGTTCATATTGCAATGTGTCTGTTAATTGATCTATGTTATTACTGCACTGTGTCAGTTCATTTCTCCGTCTTAATATTATGCTGTGTCAGTTCATTACTCTGTGTTAAGATTATGCTGTGTCGGATCATTACTGTCTGTTCAAATTGTACTGTGAAGTTCATTACTCTGTGTTTATATTGTACACTGTCAGTTCATTACTCTGTGTTTATACTGTACTGTTTTAGTTCATTACATTGTGTTTATATTGTACTGTGTCAGTTCATTACTCAGTGTTCATATTGTACCTTGTCAGTTCATTACTCTGTGTTTATATTGTACTGTGCAGTTCGTTACTCTTTGTTTATATCGTACTCTGTCAGTTCATTACTTTGTGTTTATATTGTACTGTGTCAGTTCATTACTCTGTGTTTATATTGTACTGTGTCAGTTCATTACTCTGTGTTTATATTGTACTGTGTCAGTTGATTACACTGTGTTTATATTGTACTGTGTCAGTTCATTACTCTGTGTTTATATTGCACTGTGTCAGTTCATTAATCTTTGTTTGTTCATTACTCTCTGTTCAAATTGTGCTGCGTAAGTTTATTCCCCTGTGTTTATGCTGTACTGTGTAAGTTCATTCCTCTGTGTTTTTATTGTGCTCGGCAGTTCAGTATTCTGTATTTATATTGTACTCTGTCAGTTCATTACTTTGTGTTTATATTGTACTGTGTCCGTTCATTACTCTATGTTTATATTGTACTGTGTCAGTTCATTACTCTGTGTTTATATTGTACTGTGTCAGTCCATTACTCTGTGTTTATATTGTACTGTGTCAGTTCATTACTCTCTGTTTATATTGTACTGTGTCAGTTCATTACTTTGTGTTTATATTGTACTGTGTCAGTTAAATGCTCTGTGTTTATATTGTACTGTGTCAGTTCATTACTCTCTGTTTATATTGTACTGTGTCAGTTCATTACTTTGTGTTTATATTGTACTGTGTCAGTTAATTGCTCTGTGTTTATATTGTACTGTGTCAGTTCATTACTCTCTGTTTATATTGTACTGTGTCGGTTCATTACTTTGTGTTTATATTGTACTGTGTCAGTTCATTACTCTGTGTTTATATTGTACTGTGTCAGTTCATTACTCTCTGTTTATATTGTACTGTGTCAGTTCATTACTTTGTGTTTATATTGTACTGTGTTAGTTCATTACTCTGTGTTTATATTGTACTGTGTCAGTTCATTACTCTCTGTTTATATTGTACTGTGTTAGTTCATTACTCTGTGTTTATATTGTACTGTGTCAGTTCATTACTTTGTGTTTATATTGTACTGTGTCAGTTAATTGCTCTGTGTTTATATTGTACTGTGTCAGTTCATTACTCTGTGTTTATATTGTACTGTGTCAGTTTATTACTCTGTGTTTATATTGTACTGTGTCAGTTAATTGCTCATTGTTTATGTTGTACTGTGTCTGCTCATTACTCTGTGTTTAAATTGTTCTGTGTCAGTTCATTACTCAATGTTTACGTTGTAGAGTGCCAGGTCATTGCTCTATGTTTATATTGTACTGTGTCAGTTCATTACTTTGTGTTTATATTGTACTGTGTCAGTTCATTACTTTGTGTTTATATTGTACTGTGTCATTTCATTAAATTTGTGTTTATATTGTACTGTGCCAGTTGATTACTCTGTGTTTATATTGTACTGTGTCAGTTCATTACTCTGTGTTTACATTGTAGTGTGTCAGTTCATTGCTCTGTGTTTATATTGTACTGTGTCAGTTAATTGCTCTTTGTTTATGTTGTACTGTGTCTGCTCATTGCTCTGTGTTTATATTGTACGGTGTCAGTTCATTACTCAATGTTTACGTTGTCGTGTGTCAGTTCATTAGTCTGCGTTTATATTGTACTGTGCCAGTTGATTACTCTGTGTTTATATTGTACTGTGTCAGTTCATTACTCTGTGTTTATATTGTACTGTGTCAGTTCGTTCCTCTGTATTTTTATTGTGCTCGGCAGAACAGTATTCTGTATTTATATTGTACTCTGACAGACCATTACTCTATGTTTATGTAGTATTGTGTCAGTTCATTACTCTGTGTTTATATTGTACTGTGTCAGTTCATTACTCTGTGTTTATATTGTACTGTGTCAGTTAATTGCTCATTGTTTATGTTGTATTGTGTCTGCTCATTGCTCTGTGTTTATACTGTATTGTGTTAATTCATTACTCAATGTTTACGTTGTAGTGTGTCAGTTCATTACTCTGTGTTTATATTGTACTGTGTCAGTTCATTACGCAATGTTTACATTGTAGCATGTCAGTTCATTACTCTGTGTTTATATTGTACTGTGTCAGTTCATTACTCTGTGTTTATATTGTACTGTGTCAGTTCATTACTCTGTGTTTATATTGTACTGTGCTGGTTCATTACTCTGTGTTTATATTGTACTGTGTCAGTTCATTACTCTGTGTTTATATTGCACTGTGTCAGTTCATTACTATGTGTTTATATTGTACTGTGTTAGTTCATTACTCTGTGTTTATATTGTACTGTGTCAGTTCATTACTCTGTGTTTACATTGTATTGTGTCAGTTCATTACTCTGTGTTTATATTGTACTGTGTCACTTAATTAATCTGTGTTTATTTTGTACTGTGTCAGTTCATTACTCTGTGTTTACATTGTACTGTGTCTGTTCATTGTTCTGTGTTTATATTGTACTGTGTCAGTTCATTACTCTGTGTTTATATTGTACTGTGTCAATTCATTACTCTGTGTTTACATTGTACTGTGTCAGTTAATTACTATGTGTTTATATTGTACTGTCTCAGTTAATTACTCTGTGTTTATATTGTACTGTGTCAGTTCATTACTCTGCGTTTATATTGTTGTGTATCAGTTCATTACTCAATGTTTACATTGTAGTCTGTCAATTCATTACTCTGTGCTTATATTGTACTGTGTCAGTTCATTACTCAATGTTTACGTTGTAGTTGTCAGTTCATTACTCTGTGTTTATATTGTACTGTGTCAGTTCATTACTCTGTGTTTATATTGTACTGTGTCAGTTCATTACTCTGTGTTTATATTGTACTGTGTCAGTTCATTACTCTGTGTTTATATTGTACTGTGTCAGTTCATTACTCTACGTTTACGTTGTAGTGTGTCAGTTCATTACTCTGTTTATATCATCCTGTGTCAGTTCATTACTCTGTGTTTATATTTTACTGTGTCAGTTCATGACTCTGTGTTTATATTGTACTGTGTCAGTTCATTACTCTGTGTTCATATTGTACTGCGTCAGTTCATTACTCTGTGTTTATATTGTACTGCGTCAGTTCATGACTCTGTGTTTATATTGTACTGTGTCAGTTAATTACTCTGTGTTTATATTGTACTGCGTCAGTTCATTACTCTGTGTTTATATTGTACTGCGTCAGTTCATTACTCTGTGTTTATATTGTACTGTGTCCGTTCATTACTCTGTGTTTATACTGTACTGTGTCAGTTCATTACTCTGTGTTTACATTGTACTGTGTCTGTTCATTGCTCTGTGTTTATATTGTACTGAGTCAGTTCATTACTCTGAGTTTATATTGTACTGTATCAGTTCATTATTCTGTGTTTATATTGTACTGTGTCAGTTAATTACTCTGTGTTTATATTGTACTGTGTCAGTTCTTTACTCTGTGTTTATATTGTACTGTGTCAGTTCATTACTCTGTGTTTATATTGTACTGTGTCAGTTCATTACTCTGTGTTTATATTGTACTGTGTCAGTTCATTACTCTACGTTTACGTTGTAGTGTGTCAGTTCATTACTCTGTTTATATCATCCTGTGTCAGTTCATTACTCTGTGTTTATATTGTACTGTGTCAGTTCATGACTCTGTGTTTATATTGTACTGTGTCAGTTCATTTCTCTGTGTTCATATTGTACTGCGTCAGTTCATTACTCTGTGTTTATATTGTACTGCGTCCGTTCATGACTCTGTGTTTATATTGTACTGTGTCAGTTAATTACTCTGTGTTTATATTGTACTGCGTCAGTTCATTACTCTGTGTTTATATTGTACTGCGTAAGTTCATTACTCTGTGTTTATATTGTACTGTGTCAGTTCATTACACTGTGTTTATATTGTACTGTGTCAGTTCATTACTCTGTGTTTATTCTGTACTGTGTCAGTTCATTACTCTGTGTTTACATTGTACTGTGTCTGTTCATTACTCTGTGTTTATATTGTATTTTGTCAGTTCATGACTGTGTTTATATTGTTCTGTTTCAGTACATTACTCTGTGTTTATATTGTACTGTGTCAGTTACTTGCTCTTTGTTTGTGTTGTACAGTGTCTCTTCATTGCTCTGTGTTTATATTGTACTGTGTCAGTTCATTAGTCTGTGTTGAGATTGTACTGTGTCAGTTCATTAGTCTGTGTTTATATTGTACTGTGTCTCTTCATTGCTCTGTGTTTATATTGTACTGTGTCAGTTCATTAGTCTGTGTTTATATTGTACTGTGTCAGTTCATTAGTCTGTGTTTATATTGTACTGTGTCAGTTCATTCCTCTGTATTTTTATTGTGCTCGGCAGAACAGTATTCTGTATATATATTGTACTCTGACAGACCATTACTCTATGTTTATGTAGTATTGTGTCAGTTCATTACTCTGTGTTTATATTGTACTGTGTCAGTTCATTACTCTGTGTTTATATTGTACTGTGTCAGTTCATTACTCTGTGTTTATATTGTACTGTGTCAGTTCATTACTCTGTGTTTATATTGTACTGTGTCAGTTCATTACTCTGTGTTTATATTGTACTGTGTCAGTTCATTACTCTACGTTTACGTTGTAGTGTGTCAGTTCATTACTCTGTTTATATCATCCTGTGTCAGTTCATTACTCTGTGTTTATATTGTACTGTGTCAGTTCATGACTCTGTGTTTATATTGTACTGTGTCAGTTCATTACTCTGTGTTCATATTGTACTGCGTCAGTTCATTACTCTGTGTTTATATTGTACTGCGTCAGTTCATGACTCTGTGTTTATATTGTACTGTGTCAGTTAATTACTCTGTGTTTATATTGTACTGCGTCAGTTCATTACTCTGTGTTTATATTGTACTGCGTCAGTTCATTACTCTGTGTTTATATTGTACTGTGTCAGTTCATTACACTGTGTTTATATTGTACTGTGTCAGTTCATTACTCTGAGTTTATACTGTACTGTGTCAGTTCATTACTCTGTGTTTACATTGTACTGTGTCTGTTCATTGCTCTGTGTTTATATTGTGCTGTGTCAGTTCATGACTGTGTTTATATTGCAGTGTCAGTTCATTACTCTGTGTTTATATTGTACTGTGTCAGTTCATTATTCATTGTTTGTATTACACTGTGTCATTTCATTATTCTGTGTTTATATTGTACTGTGTCAGTTAATTACATTGTGTGCCTATTGTACAGTTTTATTTCATTACTCTGTTTGTATTGGTCTATGTCAATTCATGACTGAGTTGATATTGTTTTGTGTCAGTTGATTACTCTGAGTTTATATTGTTCTCTGTCAGTTCATTACTCTGTGTGTGTATGTTGTGCTGTGTCAGTTCATTGCTCTTTGTTCATATTGCAATGTGTCTGTTAATTGATCTATGTTATTACTGCACTGTGTCAGTTCATTTCTCCGTCTTAATATTATGCTGTGTCAGTTCATTACTCTGTGTTAAGATTATGCTGTGTCGGATCATTACTGTCTGTTCAAATTGTACTGTGAAGTTCATTACTCTGTGTTTATATTGTACACTGTCAGTTCATTACTCTGTGTTTATACTGTACTGTTTTAGTTCATTACATTGTGTTTATATTGTACTGTGTCAGTTCATTACTCAGTGTTCATATTGTACCTTGTCAGTTCATTACTCTGTGTTTATATTGTACTGTGCAGTTCGTTACTCTTTGTTTATATCGTACTCTGTCAGTTCCTTACTTTGTGTTTATATTGTACTGTGTCAGTTAATTACTCTGTGTTTATATTGTACTGCGTCAGTTCATTTCTCTGTGTTTATATTGTACTGCGTCAGTTCATTACTCTGTGTTTATATTGTACTGTGTCCGTTCATTACTCTGTGTTTATACTGTACTGTGTCAGTTCATTACTCTGTGTTTACATTGTACTGTGTCTGTTCATTGCTCTGTGTTTATATTGTACTGAGTCAGTTCATTACTCTGAGTTTATATTGTACTGTATCAGTTCATTATTCTGTGTTTATATTGTACTGTGTCAGTTAATTACTCTGTGTTTATATTGTACTGTGTCAGTTCTTTACTCTGTGTTTATATTGTACTGTGTCAGTTCATTACTCTGTGTTTATATTGTACTGTGTCAGTTCATTACTCTGTGTTTATATTGTACTGTGTCAGTTCATTACTCTGTGTTTATATTGTACTGTGTCAGTTCATTACTCTGTGTTTATATTGTACTGTGTCAGTTCATTACTCTACGTTTACGTTGTAGTGTGTCAGTTCATTACTCTGTTTATATCATCCTGTGTCAGTTCATTACTCTGTGTTTATATTGTACTGTGTCAGTTCATGACTCTGTGTTTACATTGTACTGTGTCAGTTCATTTCTCTGTGTTCATATTGTACTGCGTCAGTTCATTACTCTGTGTTTATATTGTACTGCGTCCGTTCATGACTCTGTCTTTATATTGTACTGTGTCAGTTAATTACTCTGTGTTTATATTGTACTGCGTCAGTTCATTACTCTGTGTTTATATTGTACTGCGTCAGTTCATTACTCTGTGTTTATATTGTACTGTGTCAGTTCATTACACTGTGTTTATATTGTACTGTGTCAGTTCATTACTCTGTGTTTATTCTGTACTGTGTCAGTTCATTACTCTGTGTTTACATTGTACTGTGTCTGTTCATTACTCTGTGTTTATATTGTATTTTGTCAGTTCATGACTGTGTTTATATTGTACTGTTTCAGTACATTACTCTGTGTTTATATTGTACTGTGTCAGTTACTTGCTCTTTGTTTGTGTTGTACAGTGTCTCTTCATTGCTCTGTGTTTATATTGTACTGTGTCAGTTCATTAGTCTGTGTTGAGATTGTACTGTGTCAGTTCATTAGTCTGTGTTTATATTGTACTGTGTCTCTTCATTGCTCTGTGTTTATATTGTACTGTGTAAGTTCATTAGTCTGTGTTTATATTGTACTGTGTCAGTTCATTAGTCTGTGTTTATATTGTACTGTGTCAGTTCATTCCTCTGTACTTTTATTGTGCTCGGCAGAACAGTATTCTGTATATATATTGTACTCTGACAGACCATTACTCTATGTTTATGTAGTATTGTGTCAGTTCATTACTCTGTGTTTATATTGTACTGTGTCAGTTCATTACTCTGCGTTTATATTGTACTGTGTCAGTTCATTACTCTGTGTTTATATTGTACTGTGTCAGTTCATTAATCTGTGTTTATATTGTACTGTGTCAGTTCATTACTCTGTGTTTATATTGTACTGTGTCAGTTCATTACTCTACGTTTAAGTTGTAGTGTGTCAGTTCATTACTCTGTTTATATCATCCTGTGTCAGTTCATTACTCTGTGTTTATATTGTACTGTGTCAGTTCATGACTCTGTGTTTATATTGTACTGTGTCAGTTCATTACTCTGTGTTCATATTGTACTGCGTCAGTTCATTACTCTGTGTTTATATTGTACTGCGTCAGTTCATGACTCTGTGTTTATATTGTACTGTGTCAGTTAATTACTCTGTGTTTATATTGTACTGCGTCAGTTCATTACTCTGTGTTTATATTGTACTGCGTCAGTTCATTACTCTGTGTTTATATTGTACTGTGTCAGTTCATTACACTGTGTTTATATTGTACTGTGTCAGTTCATTACTCTGTGTTTATACTGTACTGTGTCAGTTCATTACTCTGTGTTTACATTGTACTGTGTCTGTTCATTGCTCTGTGTTTATATTGTGCTGTGTCAGTTCATGACTGTGTTTATATTGCAGTGTCAGTTCATTACTCTGTGTTTATATTGTACTGTGTCAGTTCATTATTCATTGTTTGTATTACACTGTGTCATTTCATTATTCTGTGTTTATATTGTACTGTGTCAGTTAATTACATTGTGTGCCTATTGTACAGTTTTTGTTCATTACTCTGTTTGTATTGGTCGATGTCAATTCATGACTGAGTTGATATTGTACTGTGTCAGTTGATTACTCTGAGTTTATATTGTTCTCTGTCAGTTCATTACTCTGTGTGTGTATGTTGTGCTGTGTCAGTTCATTGCTCTTTGTTCATATTGCAATGTGTCTGTTAATTGATCTATGTTATTACTGCACTGTGTCAGTTCATTTCTCCGTCTTAATATTATGCTGTGTCAGTTCATTACTCTGTGTTAAGATTATGCTGTGTCGGATCATTACTGTCTGTTCAAATTGTACTGTGAAGTTCATTACTCTGTGTTTATATTGTACACTGTCAGTTCATTACTCTGTGTTTATACTGTACTGTTTTAGGTCATTACATTGTGTTTATATTGTACTGTGTCAGTTCATTACTCAGTGTTCATATTGTACCTTGTCAGTTCATTACTCTGTGTTTATATTGTACTGTGCAGTTCGTTACTCTTTGTTTATATCGTACTCTGTCAGTTCATTACTTTGTGTTTATATTGTACTGTGTCAGTTCATTACTCTGTGTTTATATTGTACTGTGTCAGTTCATTACTCTGTGTTTATATTGTACTGTGTCAGTTGATTACACTGTGTTTATATTGTACTGTGTCAGTTCATTACTCTGTGTTTATATTGCACTGTGTCAGATCATTACTCTTTGTTTGTTCATTACTCTCTGTTCAAATTGTGCTGCGTAAGTTTATTCCCCTGTGTTTATGCTGTACTGTGTAAGTTCATTCCTCTGTGTTTTTATTGTGCTCGGCAGTTCAGTATTCTGTATTTATATTGTACTCTGTCAGTTCATTACTTTGTGTTTATATTGTACTGTGTCAGTTCATTACTCTATGTTTATATTGTACTGTGTCAGTTCATTACTCTGTGTTTATATTGTACTGTGTCAGTCCATTACTCTGTGTTTATATTGTACTGTGTCAGTTCATTACTCTCTGTTTATATTGTACTGTGTCAGTTCATTACTTTGTGTTTATATTGTACTGTGTCAGTTAAATGCTCTGTGTTTATATTGTACTGTGTCAGTTCATTACTCTCTGTTTATATTGTACTGTGTCAGTTCATTACTTTGTGTTTATATTGTACTGTGTCAGTTAATTGCTCTGTGTTTATATTGTCCTGTGTCAGTTCATTACTCTCTGTTTATATTGTACTGTGTCAGTTCATTACTTTGTGTTTATATTGTACTGTGTCAGTTCATTACTCTGTGTTTATATTGTACTGTGTCAGTCCATTACTCTGTGTTTATATTGTACTGTGTCAGTTCATTACTCTCTGTTTATATTGTACTGTGTCAGTTCATTACTTTGTGTTTATATTGTACTGTGTTAGTTCATTACTCTGTGTTTATATTGTACTGTGTCAGTTCATTACTGTGTGTTTATATTGTACTGTGTTAGTTCATTACTCTGTGTTTATATTGTACTGTGTCAGTTCATTACTTTGTGTTTATATTGTACTTTGTCAGTTAATTGCTCTGTGTTTATATTGTACTGTGTCAGTTCATTACTCTGTGTTTATATTGTACTGTGTCAGTTTATTACTCTGTGTTTATATTGTACTGTGTCAGTTAATTGCTCATTGTTTATGTTGTACTGTGTCTGCTCATTACTCTGTGTTTAAATTGTTCTGTGTCAGTTCATTACTCAATGTTTACGTTGTAGAGTGCCAGGTCATTGCTCTATGTTTATATTGTACTGTGTCAGTTCATTACTTTGTGTTTATATTGTACTGTGTCAGTTCATTACTTTGTGTTTATATTGTACTGTGTCATTTCATTAAATTTGTGTTTATATTGTACTGTGCCAGTTGATTACTCTGTGTTTACATTGTAGTGTGTCAGTTCATTACTCTGTGTTTATATTGTACTGTGCAGTTCGTTACTCTTTGTTTATATCGTACTCTGTCAGTTCATTACTTTGTGTTTATATTGTACTGTGTCAGTTCATTACTCTGTGTTTATATTGTACTGTGTCAGTTCATTACTCTGTGTTTATATTGTACTGTGTCAGTTGATTACACTGTGTTTATATTGTACTGTGTCAGTTCATTACTCTGTGTTTATATTGCACTGTGTCAGTTCATTACTCTTTGTTTGTTCATTACTCTCTGTTCAAATTGTGCTGCGTAAGTTTATTACCCTGTGTTTATGCTGTACTGTGTAAGTTCATTCCTCTGTGTTTTTATTGTGCTCGGCAGTTCAGTATTCTGTATTTATATTGTACTCTGTCAGTTCATTACTTTGTGTTTATATTGTACTGTGTCAGTTCATTACTCTATGTTTATATTGTACTGTGTCAGTTCATTACTCTGTGTTTATATTGTACTGTGTCAGTCCATTACTCTGTCTTTATATTGTACTGTGTCAGTTCATTACTCTCTGTTTATATTGTACTGTGTCAGTTCATTACTTTGTGTTTATATTGTACTGTGTCAGTTAAATGCTCTGTGTTTATATTGTACTGTGTCAGTTCATTACTCTCTGTTTATATTGTACTGTGTCAGTTCATTACTTTGTGTTTATATTGTACTGTGTCAGTTAATTGCTCTGTGTTTATATTGTCCTGTGTCAGTTCATTACTCTCTGTTTATATTGTACTGTGTCAGTTCATTACTTTGTGTTTATATTGTACTGTGTCAGTTCATTACTCTGTGTTTATATTGTACTGTGTCGGTCCATTACTCTGTGTTTATATTGTACTGTGTCAGTTCATTACTCTCTGTTTATATTGTACTGTGTCAGTTCATTACTTTGTGTTTATATTGTACTGTGTTAGTTCATTACTCTGTGTTTATATTGTACTGTGTCAGTTCATTACTGTGTGTTTATATTGTCCTGTGTTAGTTCATTACTCTGTGTTTATATTGTACTGTGTCAGTTCATTACTTTGTGTTTATATTGTACTGTGTCAGTTAATTGCTCTGTGTTTATATTGTACTGTGTCAGTTCATTACTCTGTGTTTATATTGTACTGTGTCAGTTTATTACTCTGTGTTTATATTGTACTGTGTCAGTTAATTGCTCATTGTTTATGTTGTACTGTGTCTGCTCATTACTCTGTGTTTAAATTGTTCTGTGTCAGTTCATTACTCAATGTTTACGTTGTAGAGTGCCAGGTCATTGCTCTATGTTTATATTGTACTGTGTCAGTTCATTACTTTGTGTTTATATTGTACTGTGTCAGTTCATTACTTTGTGTTTATATTGTACTGTGTCATTTCATTAAATTTGTGTTTATATTGTACTGTGCCAGTTGATTACTCTGTGTTTACATTGTAGTGTGTCAGTTCATTGCTCTGTGTTTATATTGTACTGTGTCAGTTAATTGCTCTTTGTTTATGTTGTACTGTGTCTGCTCATTGCTCTGTGTTAATATTGTACGGTGTCAGTTCATTACTCAATGTTTACGTTGTCGTGTGTCAGTTCATTACTCTGCGTTTATATTGTACTGTGCCAGTTGATTACTCTGTGTTTATATTGTACTGTGTCAGTTCATTACTCTGTGTTTATATTGTACTGTGTCAGTTCGTTCCTCTGTATTTTTATTGTGCTCGGCAGAACAGTATTCTGTATTTATATTGTACTCTGACAGACCATTACTCTATGTTTATGTAGTATTGTGTCAGTTCATTACTCTGTGTTTATATTGTACTGTGTCAGTTCATTACTCTGTGTTTATATTGTACTGTGTCAGTTAATTGCTCCTTGTTTATGTTGTATTGTGTCTGCTCATTGCTCTGTGTTTATACTGTATTGTGTTAATTCATTACTCAATGTTTACGTTGTAGTGTGTCAGTTCATTACTCTGTGTTTATATTGTACTGTGTCAGTTCATTACGCAATGTTTACATTGTAGCATGTCAGTTCATTACTCTGTGTTTATATTGTACTGTGTCAGTTCATTACTCTGTGTTTATATTGTACTGTGTCAGTTCATTACTCTGTGTTTATATTGTACTGTGCTGGTTCATTACTCTGTGTTTATATTGTACTGTGTCAGTTCATTACTCTGTGTTTATATTGCACTGTGTCAGTTCATTACTCTGTGTTTACATTGTATTGTGTCAGTTCATTACTCTGTGTTTATATTGTACTGTGTCAGTTAATTAATCTGTGTTTATTTTGTACTGTGTCAGTTCATTACTCTGTGTTTACATTGTACTGTGTCTGTTCATTGTTCTGTGTTTATATTGTACTGTGTCAGTTCATTACTCTGTGTTTATATTGTACTGTGTCAATTCATTACTCTGTGTTTACATTGTACTGTGTCAGTTAATTACTATGTGTTTATATTGTACTGTGTCAGTTAATTACTCTGTGTTTATATTGTACTGTGTCAGTTCATTACTCTGCGTTTATATTGTTGTGTATCAGTTCATTACTCAATGTTTACATTGTAGTGTGTCAATTCATTACTCTGTGCTTATATTGTACTGTGTCAGATAATTGCTCCTTGTTTATGTTGTATTGTGTCTGCTCATTGCTCTGTGTTTATACTGTATTGTGTTAATTCATAACTCAATGTTTACGTTGTAGTGTGTCAGTTCATTACTCTGTGTTTATATTGTACTGTGTCAGTTCATTACGCAATGTTTACATTGTAGCATGTCAGTTCATTACTCTGTGTTTATATTGTACTGTGTCAGTTCATTACTCTGTGTTTATATTGTACTGTGTCAGTTCATTACTCTGTGTTTATATTGTACTGTGCTGGTTCATTACTCTGTGTTTATATTGTACTGTGTCAGTTAATTGCTCCTTGTTTATGTTGTATTGTGTCTGCTCATTGCTCTGTGTTTATACTGTATTGTGTTAATTCATTACTCAATGTTTACGTTGTAGTGTGTCAGTTCATTACTCTGTGTTTATATTGTACTGTGTCAGTTCATTACGCAATGTTTACATTGTAGCATGTCAGTTCATTACTCTGTGTTTATATTGTACTGTGTCAGTTCATTATTCATTGTTTGTATTACACTGTGTCATTTCATTATTCTGTGTTTATATTGTACTGTGTCAGTTAATTACATTGTGTGCCTATTGTACAGTTTTTGTTCATTACTCTGTTTGTATTGGTCGATGTCAATTCATGACTGAGTTGATATTGTACTGTGTCAGTTGATTACTCTGAGTTTATATTGTTCTCTGTCAGTTCATTACTCTGTGTGTGTATGTTGTGCTGTGTCAGTTCATTGCTCTTTGTTCATATTGCAATGTGTCTGTTAATTGATCTATGTTATTACTGCACTGTGTCAGTTCATTTCTCCATCTTAATATTATGCTGTGTCAGTTCATTACTCTGTGTTAAGATTATGCTGTGTCGGATCATTACTGTCTGTTCAAATTGTACTGTGAAGTTCATTACTCTGTGTTTATATTGTACACTGTCAGTTCATTACTCTGTGTTTATACTGTACTGTTTTAGTTCATTACATTGTGTTTATATTGTACTGTGTCAGTTCATTACTCAGTGTTCATATTGTACCTTGTCAGTTCATTACTCTGTGTTTATATTGTACTGTGCAGTTCGTTACTCTTTGTTTATATCGTACTCTGTCAGTTCATTACTTTGTGTTTATATTGTACTGTGTCAGTTCATTACTCTGTGTTTATATTGTACTGTGTCAGTTCATTACTCTGTGTTTATATTGTACTGTGTCAGTTGATTACACTGTGTTTATATTGTACTGTGTCAGTTCATTACTCTGTGTTTATATTGCACTGTGTCAGTTCATTAATCTTTGTTTGTTCATTACTCTCTGTTCAAATTGTGCTGCGTAAGTTTATTCCCCTGTGTTTATGCTGTACTGTGTAAGTTCATTCCTCTGTGTTTTTATTGTGCTCGGCAGTTCAGTATTCTGTATTTATATTGTACTCTGTCAGTTCATTACTTTGTGTTTATATTGTACTGTGTCAGTTCATTACTCTATGTTTATATTGTACTGTGTCAGTTCATTACTCTGTGTTTATATTGTACTGTGTCAGTCCATTACTCTGTGTTTATATTGTACTGTGTCAGTTCATTACTCTCTGTTTATATTGTACTGTGTCAGTTCATTACTTTGTGTTTATATTGTACTGTGTCAGTTAAATGCTCTGTGTTTATATTGTACTGTGTCAGTTCATTACTCTCTGTTTATATTGTACTGTGTCAGTTCATTACTTTGTGTTTATATTGTACTGTGTCAGTTAATTGCTCTGTGTTTATATTGTCCTGTGTCAGTTCATTACTCTCTGTTTATATTGTACTGTGTCAGTTCATTACTCTGTGTTTATATTGTACTGTGTCAGTCCATTACTCTGTGTTAATATTGTACTGTGTCAGTTCATTACTCTCTGTTTATATTGTACTGTGTCAGTTCATTACTTTGTGTTTATATTGTACTGTGTTAGTTCATTACTCTGTGTTTATATTGTACTGTGTCAGTTCATTACTGTGTGTTTATATTGTACTGTGTTAGTTCATTACTCTGTGTTTATATTGTACTGTGTCAGTTCATTACTTTGTGTTTATATTGTACTGTGTCAGTTAATTGCTCTGTGTTTATATTGTACTGTGTCAGTTCATTACTCTGTGTTTATATTGTACTGTGTCAGTTTATTACTCTGTGTTTATATTGTACTGTGTCAGTTAATTGCTCATTGTTTATGTTGTACTGTGTCTGCTCATTACTCTGTGTTTAAATTGTTCTGTGTCAGTTCATTACTCAATGTTTACGTTGTAGAGTGCCAGGTCATTGCTCTATGTTTATATTGTACTGTGTCAGTTCATTACTTTGTGTTTATATTGTACTGTGTCAGTTCATTACTTTGTGTTTATATTGTACTGTGTCATTTCATTAAATTTGTGTTTATATTGTACTGTGCCAGTTGATTACTCTGTGTTTATATTGTACTGTGTCAGTTCATTACTCTGTGTTTACATTGTAGTGTGTCAGTTCATTGCTCTGTGTTTATATTGTACTGTGTCAGTTAATTGCTCTTTGTTTATGTTGTACTGTGTCTGCTCATTGCTCTGTGTTTATATTGTACGGTGTCAGTTCATTACTCAATGTTTACGTTGTCGTGTGTCAGTTCATTACTCTGCGTTTATATTGTACTGTGCCAGTTGATTACTCTGTGTTTATATTGTACTGTGTCAGTTCATTACTCTGTGTTTATATTGTACTGTGTCAGTTAATTGCTCCTTGTTTATGTTGTATTGTGTCTGCTCATTGCTCTGTGTTTATACTGTATTGTGTTAATTCATTACTCAATGTTTACGTTGTAGTGTGTCAGTTCATTACTCTGTGTTTATATTGTACTGTGTCAGTTCATTACGCAATGTTTACATTGTAGCATGTCAGTTCATTACTCTGTGTTTATATTGTACTGTGTCAGTTCATTACTCTGTGTTTATATTGTACTGTGTCAGTTCATTACTCTGTGTTTATATTGTACTGTGCTGGTTCATTACTCCGTGTTTATATTGTACTGTGTCAGTTCATTACTCTGTGTTTATATTGCACTGTGTCAGTTCATTACTCTGTGTTTACATTGTATTGTGTCAGTTCATTACTCTGTGTTTATATTGTACTGTGTCAATTAATTAATCTGTGTTTATTTTGTACTGTGTCAGTTCATTACTCTGTGTTTACATTGTACTGTGTCTGTTCATTGTTCTGTGTTTATATTGTACTGTGTCAGTTCATTACTCTGTGTTTATATTGTACTGTGTCAATTCATTACTCTGTGTTTACATTGTACTGTGTCAGTTAATTACTATGTGTTTATATTGTACTGTGTCAGTTAATTACTCTGTGTTTATATTGTACTGTGTCAGTTCATTACTCTGCGTTTATATTGTTGTGTATCAGTTCATTACTCAATGTTTACATTGTAGTGTGTCAATTCATTACTCTGTGCTTATATTGTACTGTGTCAGATAATTGCTCCTTGTTTATGTTGTATTGTGTCTGCTCTTTGCTCTGTGTTTATACTGTATTGTGTTAATTCATAACTCAATGTTTACGTTGTAGTGTGTCAGTTCATTACTCTGTGTTTATATTGTACTGTGTCAGTTCATTACGCAATGTTTACATTGTAGCATGTCAGTTCATTACTCTGTGTTTATATTGTACTGTGTCAGTTCATTACTCTGTGTTTATATTGTACTGTGTCAGTTCATTACTCTGTGTTTATATTGTACTGTGCTGGTTCATTACTCTGTGTTTATATTGTACTGTGTCAGTTAATTGCTCCTTGTTTATGTTGTATTGTGTCTGCTCATTGCTCTGTGTTTATACTGTATTGTGTTAATTCATTACTCAATGTTTACGTTGTAGTGTGTCAGTTCATTACTCTGTGTTTATATTGTACTGTGTCAGTTCATTACGCAATGTTTACATTGTAGCATGTCAGTTCATTACTCTGTGTTTATATTGTACTGTGTCAGTTCATTATTCATTGTTTGTATTACACTGTGTCATTTCATTATTCTGTGTTTATATTGTACTGTGTCAGTTAATTACATTGTGTGCCTATTGTACAGTTTTTGTTCATTACTCTGTTTGTATTGGTCGATGTCAATTCATGACTGAGTTGATATTGTACTGTGTCAGTTGATTACTCTGAGTTTATATTGTTCTCTGTCAGTTCATTACTCTGTGTGTGTATGTTGTGCTGTGTCAGTTCATTGCTCTTTGTTCATATTGCAATGTGTCTGTTAATTGATCTATGTTATTACTGCACTGTGTCAGTTCATTTCTCCATCTTAATATTATGCTGTGTCAGTTCATTACTCTGTGTTAAGATTATGCTGTGTCGGATCATTACTGTCTGTTCAAATTGTACTGTGAAGTTCATTACTCTGTGTTTATATTGTACACTGTCAGTTCATTACTCTGTGTTTATATTGTACTGTTTTAGTTCATTACATTGTGTTTATATTGTACTGTGTCAGTTCATTACTCAGTGTTCATATTGTACCTTGTCAGTTCATTACTCTGTGTTTATATTGTACTGTGCAGTTCGTTACTCTTTGTTTATATCGTACTCTGTCAGTTCATTACTTTGTGTTTATATTGTACTGTGTCAGTTCATTACTCTGTGTTTATATTGTACTGTGTCAGTTCATTACTCTGTGTTTATATTGTACTGTGTCAGTTGATTACACTGTGTTTATATTGTACTGTGTCAGTTCATTACTCTGTGTTTATATTGCACTGTGTCAGTTCATTACTCTTTGTTTGTTCATTACTCTCTGTTCAAATTGTGCTGCGTAAGTTTATTCCCCTGTGTTTATGCTGTACTGTGTAAGTTCATTCCTCTGTGTTTTTATTGTGCTCGGCAGTTCAGTATTCTGTATTTATATTGTACTCTGTCAGTTCATTACTTTGTGTTTATATTGTACTGTGTCAGTTCATTACTCTATGTTTATATTGTACTGTGTCAGTTCATTACTCTGTGTTTATATTGTACTGTGTCAGTCCATTACTCTGTGTTTATATTGTACTGTGTCAGTTCATTACTCTCTGTTTATATTGTACTGTGTCAGTTCATTACTTTGTGTTTATATTGTACTGTGTCAGTTAAATGCTCTGTGTTTATATTGTACTGTGTCAGTTCATTACTCTCTGTTTATATTGTACTGTGTCAGTTCATTACTTTGTGTTTATATTGTACTGTGTCAGTTAATTGCTCTGTGTTTATATTGTACTGTGTCAGTTCATTACTCTCTGTTTATATTGTACTGTGTCAGTTCATTACTTTGTGTTTATATTGTACTGTGTCAGTTCATTACTCTGTGTTTATATTGTACTGTGTCAGTCCATTACTCTGTGTTTATATTGTACTGTGTCAGTTCATTACTCTCTGTTTATATTGTACTGTGTCAGTTCATTACTGTGTGTTTATATTGTACTGTGTTAGTTCATTACTCTGTGTTTATATTGTACTGTGTCAGTTCATTACTTTGTGTTTATATTGTACTGTGTCAGTTAATTGCTCTGTGTTTATATTGTACTGTGTCAGTTCATTACTCTGTGTTTATATTGTACTGTGTCAGTTTATTACTCTGTGTTTATATTGTACTGTGTCAGTTAATTGCTCATTGTTTATGTTGTACTGTGTCTGCTCATTACTCTGTGTTTAAATTGTTCTGTGTCAGTTCATTACTCAATGTTTACGTTGTAGAGTGCCAGGTCATTGCTCTATGTTTATATTGTACTGTGTCAGTTCATTACTTTGTGTTTATATTGTACTGTGTCAGTTCATTACTTTGTGTTTATATTGTACTGTGTCATTTCATTAAATTTGTGCTTATATTGTACTGTGCCAGTTGATTACTCTGTGTTTATATTGTACTGTGTCAGTTCATTACTCTGTGTTTACATTTTAGTGTGTCAGTTCATTGCTCTGTGTTTATATTGTACTGTGTCAGTTAATTGCTCTTTGTTTATGTTGTACTGTGTCTGCTCATTGCTCTGTGTTTATATTGTACGGTGTCAGTTAATTGCTCCTTGTTTATGTTGTATTGTGTCTGCTCATTGCTCTGTGTTTATACTGTATTGTGTTAATTCATTACTCAATGTTTACGTTGTAGTGTGTCAGTTCATTACTCTGTGTTTATATTGTACTGTGTCAGTTCATTACGCAATGTTTACATTGTAGCATGTCAGTTCATTACTCTGTGTTTATATTGTACTGTGTCAGTTCATTATTCATTGTTTGTATTACACTGTGTCATTTCATTATTCTGTGTTTATATTGTACTGTGTCAGTTAATTACATTGTGTGCCTATTGTACAGTTTTTGTTCATTACTCTGTTTGTATTGGTCGATGTCAATTCATGACTGAGTTGATATTGTACTGTGTCAGTTGATTACTCTGAGTTTATATTGTTCTCTGTCAGTTCATTACTCTGTGTGTGTATGTTGTGCTGTGTCAGTTCATTGCTCTTTGTTCATATTGCAATGTGTCTGTTAATTGATCTATGTTATTACTGCACTGTGTCAGTTCATTTCTCCATCTTAATATTATGCTGTGTCAGTTCATTACTCTGTGTTAAGATTATGCTGTGTCGGATCATTACTGTCTGTTCAAATTGTACTGTGAAGTTCATTACTCTGTGTTTATATTGTACACTGTCAGTTCATTACTCTGTGTTTATATTGTACTGTTTTAGTTCATTACATTGTGTTTATATTGTACTGTGTCAGTTCATTACTCAGTGTTCATATTGTACCTTGTCAGTTCATTACTCTGTGTTTATATTGTACTGTGCAGTTCGTTACTCTTTGTTTATATCGTACTCTGTCAGTTCATTACTTTGTGTTTATATTGTACTGTGTCAGTTCATTACTCTGTGTTTATATTGTACTGTGTCAGTTCATTACTCTGTGTTTATATTGTACTGTGTCAGTTGATTACACTGTGTTTATATTGTACTGTGTCAGTTCATTACTCTGTGTTTATATTGCACTGTGTCAGTTCATTACTCTTTGTTTGTTCATTACTCTCTGTTCAAATTGTGCTGCGTAAGTTTATTCCCCTGTGTTTATGCTGTACTGTGTAAGTTCATTCCTCTGTGTTTTTATTGTGCTCGGCAGTTCAGTATTCTGTATTTATATTGTACTCTGTCAGTTCATTACTTTGTGTTTATATTGTACTGTGTCAGTTCATTACTCTATGTTTATATTGTACTGTGTCAGTTCATTACTCTGTGTTTATATTGTACTGTGTCAGTCCATTACTCTGTGTTTATATTGTACTGTGTCAGTTCATTACTCTCTGTTTATATTGTACTGTGTCAGTTCATTACTTTGTGTTTATATTGTACTGTGTCAGTTAAATGCTCTGTGTTTATATTGTACTGTGTCAGTTCATTACTCTCTGTTTATATTGTACTGTGTCAGTTCATTACTTTGTGTTTATATTGTACTGTGTCAGTTAATTGCTCTGTGTTTATATTGTACTGTGTCAGTTCATTACTCTCTGTTTATATTGTACTGTGTCAGTTCATTACTTTGTGTTTATATTGTACTGTGTCAGTTCATTACTCTGTGTTTATATTGTACTGTGTCAGTCCATTACTCTGTGTTTATATTGTACTGTGTCAGTTCATTACTCTCTGTTTATATTGTACTGTGTCAGTTCATTACTGTGTGTTTATATTGTACTGTGTTAGTTCATTACTCTGTGTTTATATTGTACTGTGTCAGTTCATTACTTTGTGTTTATATTGTACTGTGTCAGTTAATTGCTCTGTGTTTATATTGTACTGTGTCAGTTCATTACTCTGTGTTTATATTGTACTGTGTCAGTTTATTACTCTGTGTTTATATTGTACTGTGTCAGTTAATTGCTCATTGTTTATGTTGTACTGTGTCTGCTCATTACTCTGTGTTTAAATTGTTCTGTGTCAGTTCATTACTCAATGTTTACGTTGTAGAGTGCCAGGTCATTGCTCTATGTTTATATTGTACTGTGTCAGTTCATTACTTTGTGTTTATATTGTACTGTGTCAGTTCATTACTTTGTGTTTATATTGTACTGTGTCATTTCATTAAATTTGTGCTTATATTGTACTGTGCCAGTTGATTACTCTGTGTTTATATTGTACTGTGTCAGTTCATTACTCTGTGTTTACATTTTAGTGTGTCAGTTCATTGCTCTGTGTTTATATTGTACTGTGTCAGTTAATTGCTCTTTGTTTATGTTGTACTGTGTCTGCTCATTGCTCTGTGTTTATATTGTACGGTGTCAGTTCATTACTCAATGTTTACGTTGTCGTGTGTCTGTTCATTACTCTGCGTTTATATTGTACTGTGCCAGTTGATTACTCTGTGTTTATATTGTACTGTGTCAGTTCATTACTCTGTGTTTATATTGTACTGTGTCAGTTCATTCCTCTGTATTTTTATTGTGCTCGGCAGAACAGTATTCTGTATTTATATTGTACTCTGACAGACCATTACTCTATGTTTATGTAGTATAGTGTCAGTTCATTACTCTGTGTTTATACTGTACTGTGTCAGTTCATTACTCTGTGTTTATATTGTACTGTGTCAGGTAATTGCTCCTTGTTTATGTTGTATTGTGTCTGCTCATTGCTCTGTGTTTATACTGTATTGTGTTAATTCATTACTCAATGTTTACGTTGTAGTGTGTCAGTTCATTACTCTGTGTTTATATTGTACTGTGTCAGTTCATTACGCAATGTTTACATTGTAGCATGTCAGTTCATTACTCTGTGTTTATATTGTACTGTGTCAGTTCATTACTCTGTGTTTATATTGTACTGTGTCAGTTCATTACTCTGTGTTTATATTGTACTGTGCTGGTTCATTACTCTGTGTTTATATTGTACTGTGTCAGTTCATTACTCTGTGTTTATATTGCACTGTGTCAGTTCATTACTCTGTGTTTACATTGTATTGTGTCAGTTCATTACTCTGTGTTTATATTGTACTGTGTCAGTTAATTAATCTGTGTTTATTTTGTACTGTGTCAGTTCATTACTCTGTGTTTACATTGTACTGTGTCTGTTCATTGTTCTGTGTTTATATTGTACTGTGTCAGTTCATTACTCTGTGTTTATATTGTACTGTGTCAATTCATTACTCTGTGTTTACATTGTACTGTGTCAGTTAATTACTATGTGTTTATATTGTACTGTGTCAGTTAATTACTCTGTGTTTATATTGTACTGTGTCAATTCATTACTCTGCGTTTATATTGTTGTGTATCAGTTCATTACTCAATGTTTACATTGTAGTGTGTCAATTCATTACTCTGTGCTTATATTGTACTGTGTCAGTTAATTGCTCCTTGTTTATGTTGTATTGTGTCTGCTCATTGCTCTGTGTTTATACTGTATTGTGTTAATTCATTACTCAATGTTTACGTTGTAGTGTGTCAGTTCATTACTCCGTGTTTATATTGTACTGTGTCAGTTCATTACGCAATGTTTACATTGTAGCATGTCAGTTCATTACTCTGTGTTTATATTGTACTGTGTCAGTTCATTACTCTGTGTTTATATTGTACTGTGTCAGTTCATTACTCTGTGTTTATATTGTACTGTGCTGGTTCATTACTCTGTGTTTATATTGTACTGTGTCAGTTAATTGCTCCTTGTTTATGTTGTATTGTGTCTGCTCATTGCTCTGTGTTTATGCTGTATTGTGTTAATTCATTACTCAATGTTTACGTTGTAGTGTGTCAGTTCATTACTCTGTTTTTATATTGTACTGTGTCAGTTCATTACGCAATGTTTACATTGTAGCATGTCAGTTCATTACTCTGTGTTTATATTGTACTGTGTCCGTTCATTACTCTGTGTTTATATTGTATTTTGTCAGTTCATGACTGTGTTTATATTGTACAGTTTCAGTACATTACTCTGTGTTTATATTGTACTGTGTCAGTTCATTACTCTCTGTTGATATTGTGCTGTGTCAGTCCATGTCTCTGTGTTTATATTGTGCTGTGTCAGTTCATGCCTGTGTTTATATTGCAGTGTCAGTTCATTACTCGGTGTTTATATTGTACTGTGTCAGTTCATTATTCATTGTTTGTATTACACTGTGTCATTTCATTATTCTGTGTTTATATTGTACTGTCTCAGTTAATTACATTGTGTGCCTATTGTACAGTTTTAGTTCATTACTCTGTTTGTATTGGTCTATGTCAATTCATGACTGAGTTGATATTGTACTGTGTCAGTTGATTACTCTGAGTTTATATTGTTCTCTGTCAGTTCATTACTCTGTGTGTGTATGTTGTGCTGTGTCAGTTCATTGCTCTTTGTTCATATTGCAATGTGTCTGTTAATTGATCTATGTTATTACTGCACTGTGTCAGTTCATTTCTCCGTCTTAATATTATGCTGTGTCAGTTCATTACTCTGTGTTAAGATTATGCTGTGTCGGATCATTACTGTCTGTTCAAATTGTACTGAGAAGTTCATTACTCTGTGTTTATATTGTACACTGTCAGTTCATTACTCTGTGTTTATACTGTACTGTTTTAGGTCATTACATTGTGTTTATATTGTACTGTGTCAGTTCATTACTCAGTGTTCATATTGTACCTTGTCAGTTCATTACTCTGTGTTTATATTGTACTGTGCAGTTCGTTACTCTTTGTTTATATCGTACTCTGTCAGTTCATTACTTTGTGTTTATATTGTACTGTGTCAGTTCATTACTCTGTGTTTATATTGTACTGTGTCAGTTCATTATTCTGTGTTTATATTGTACTGTGTCAGTTGATTACACTGTGTTTATATTGTACTGTGTCAGTTCATTACTCTGTGTTTATATTGCACTGTGTCAGTTCATTACTCTTTGTTTGTTCATTACTCTCTGTTCAAATTGTGCTGCGTAAGTTTATTCCCCTGTGTTTATGCTGTACTGTGTAAGTTCATTCCTCTGTGTTTTTATTGTGCTCGGCAGTTCAGTATTCTGTATTTATATTGTACTCTGTCAGTTCATTACTTTGTGTTTATATTGTACTGTGTCAGTTCATTACTCTATGTTTATATTGTACTGTGTCAGTTCATTACTCTGTGTTTATATTGTACTGTGTCAGTCCATTACTCTGTGTTTATATTGTACTGTGTCAGTTCATTACTCTCTGTTTATATTGTACTGTGTCAGTTCATTACTTTGTGTTTATATTGTACTGTGTCAGTTAAATGCTCTGTGTTTATATTGTACTGTGTCAGTTCATTACTCTCTGTTTATATTGTACTGTGTCAGTTCATTACTTTGTGTTTATATTGTACTGTGTCAGTTAATTGCTCTGTGTTTATATTGTACTGTGTCAGTTCATTACTCTCTGTTTATATTGTACTGTGTCAGTTCATTACTTTGTGTTTATATTGTACTGTGTCAGTTCATTACTCTGTGTTTATATTGTACTGTGTCAGTCCATTACTCTGTGTTTATATTGTACTGTGTCAGTTCATTACTCTCTGTTTATATTGTACTGTGTCAGTTCATTACTTTGTGTTTATATTGTACTGTGTTAGTTCATTACTCTGTGTTTATATTGTACTGTGTCAGTTCATTACTGTGTGTTTATATTGTACTGTGTTAGTTCATTACTCTGTGTTTATATTGTACTGTGTCAGTTTATTACTCTGTGTTTATATTGTACTGTGTCAGTTAATTGCTCATTGTTTATGTTGTACTGTGTCTGCTCATTACTCTGTGTTTAAATTGTTCTGTGTCAGTTCAATACTCAATGTTTACGTTGTAGAGTGCCAGGTCATTGCTCTATGTTTTTTTTTACTGTGTCAGTTCATTACTTTGTGTTTATATTGTACTGTGTCAGTTCATTACTTTGTGTTTATATTGTACTGTGTCATTTCATTAAATTTGTGTTTATATTGTACTGTGCCAGTTGATTACTCTGTGTTTATATTGTACTGTGTCAGTTCATTACTCTGTGTTTACATTGTAGTGTGTCAGTTCATTGCTCTGTGTTTATATTGTACTGTGTCAGTTAATTGCTCTTTGTTTATGTTGTACTGTGTCTGCTCATTGCTCTGTGTTTATATTGTACGGTGTCAGTTCATTACTCAATGTTTACGTTGTCGTGTGTCAGTTCATTACTCTGCGTTTATATTGTACTGTGCCAGTTGATTACTCTGTGTTTATATTGTACTGTGTCAGTTCATTACTCTGTGTTTATATTGTACTGTGTCAGTTCATTCCTCTGTATTTTTATTGTGCTCGGCAGAACAGTATTCTGTATTTATATTGTACTCTGACAGACCATTACTCTATGTTTATGTAGTATTGTGTCAGTTCATTACTCTGTGTTTATATTGTACTGTGTCAGTTCATTACTCTGTGTTTATATTGTACTGTGTCAGTTAATTGCTCCTTGTTTATGTTGTATTGTGTCTGCTCATTGCTCTGTGTTTATACTGTATTGTGTTAATTCATTACTCAATGTTTACGTTGTAGTGTGTCAGTTCATTACTCTGTGTTTATATTGTACTGTGTCAGTTCATTACGCAATGTTTACATTGTAGCATGTCAGTTCATTACTCTGTGTTTATATTGTACTGTGTCAGTTCATTACTCTGTGTTTATATTTTACTGTGTCAGTTCATTACTCTGTGTTTATATTGTACTGTGCTGGTTCATTACTCTGTGTTTATATTGTACTGTGTCAGTTCATTACTCTGTGTTTATATTGCACTGTGTCAGTTCATTACTCTGTGTTTACATTGTATTGTGTCAGTTCATTACTCTGTGTTTATATTGTACTGTGTCAGTTAATTAATCTGTGTTTATTTTGTACTGTGTCAGTTCATTACTCTGTGTTTACATTGTACTGTGTCTGTTCATTGTTCTGTGTTTATATTGTACTGTGTCAGTTCATTACTCTGTGTTTATGTTGTACTGTGTCAATTCATTACTCTGTGTTTACATTGTACTGTGTCAGTTAATTACTATGTGTTTACATTGTACTGTGTCAGTTAATTACTATGTGTTTATATTGTACTGTGTCAGTTCATTACTCTGTGTTTATATTGTACTGTGTCAGTTCATTACTCAATGTTTACATTGTAGTGTGTCAATTCATTACTCTGTGCTTATATTGTACTGTGTCAGTTAATTGCTCCTTGTTTATGTTGTATTGTGTCTGCTCATTGCTCTGTGTTTATACTGTATTGTGTTAATTCATTACTCAATGTTTACGTTGTAGTGTGTCAGTTCATTACTCTGTGTTTATATTGTACTGTGTCAGTTCATTACGCAATGTTTACATTGTAGCATGTCAGTTCATTACTCTGGGTTTATATTGTACTGTGTCAGTTCATTACTCTGTGTTTATATTGTACTGTGTCAGTTCATTACTCTGTGTTTATATTGTACTGTGCTGGTTCATTACTCTGTGTTTATATTGTACTGTGTCAGTTAATTGCTCCTTGTTTATGTTGTATTGTGTCTGCTCATTGCTCTGTGTTTATACTGTATTGTGTTAATTCATTACTCAATGTTTACGTTGTAGTGTGTCAGTTCATTACTCTGTGTTTATATTGTACTGTGTCAGTTCATTACGCAATGTTTACATTGTAGCATGTCAGTTCATTACTCTGTGTTTATATTGTACTGTGTCAGTTCATTACTCTGTGTTTATATTGTATTTTGTCAGTTCATGACTGTGTTTATATTGTACAGTTTCAGTACATTACTCTGTGTTGATATGGTACTGTGTCAGTTCATTACTCTGTGTTGATATTGTGCTGTGTCAGTCCATGTCTCTGTGTTTATATTGTGCTGTGTCAGTTCATGACTGTGTTTATATTGCAGTGTCAGTTCATTACTCTGTGTTTATATTGTACTGTGTCAGTTCATTATTCATTGTTTGTATTACACTGTGTCATTTCATTATTCTGTGTTTATATTGTACTGTCTCAGTTAATCACATTGTTTGCCTATTGTACAGTTTTAGTTCATTACTCTGTTTGTATTGGTCTATGTCAATTCATGACTGAGTTGATATTGTACTGTGTCAGTTGATTACTCTGAGTTTATATTGTTCTCTGTCAGTTCATTACTCTGTGTGTGTATGTTGTGCTGTGTCAGTTCATTGCTCTTTGTTCATATTGCAATGTGTCTGTTAATTGATCTATGTTATTACTGCACTGTGTCAGTTCATTTCTCCGTCTTAATATTATGCTGTGTCAGTTCATTACTCTGTGTTTAGATTATGCTGTGTCGGATCATTACTGTCTGTTCAAATTGTACTGAGAAGTTCATTACTCTGTGTTTATATTGTACACTGTCAGTTCATTACTCTGTGTTTATACTGTACTGTTTTAGTTCATTACATTGTGTTTATATTGTACTGTGTCAGTTCATTACTCAGTGTTCATATTGTACCTTGTCAGTTCATTACTCTGTGTTTATATTGTACTGTGCAGTTCGTTACTCTTTGTTTATATCGTACTCTGTCAGTTCATTACTTTGTGTTTATATTGTACTGTGTCAGTTCATTACTCTGTGTTTATATTGTACTGTGTCAGTTCATTACTCTGTGTTTATATTGTACTGTGTCAGTTGATTACACTGTGTTTATATTGTACTGTGTCAGTTCATTACTCTGTGTTTACATTGCACTGTGTCAGTTCATTACTCTTTGTTTGTTCATTACTCTCTGTTCAAATTGTGCTGCGTAAGTTTATTCCCCTGTGTTTATGCTGTACTGTGTAAGTTCATTCCTCTGTGTTTTTATTGTGCTCGGCAGTTCAGTATTCTGTATTTATATTGTACTCTGTCAGTTCATTACTTTGTGTTTATATTGTACTGTGTCAGTTCATTACTCTATGTTTATATTGTACTGTGTCAGTTCATTACTCTGTGTTTATATTGTACTGTGTCAGTCCATTACTCTGTGTTTATATTGTACTGTGTCAGTTCATTACTCTCTGTTTATATTGTACTGTGTCAGTTCATTACTTTGTGTTTATATTGTACTGTGTCAGTTAAATGCTCTGTGTTTATATTGTACTGTGTCAGTTCATTACTCTCTGTTTATATTGTACTGTGTCAGTTCATTACTTTGTGTTTATATTGTACTGTGTCAGTTAATTGCTCTGTGTTTATATTGTACTGTGTCAGTTCATTACTCTCTGTTTATATTGTACTGTGTCAGTTCATTACTTTGTGTTTATATTGTACTGTGTCAGTTCATTACTCTGTGTTTATATTGTACTGTGTCAGTCCATTACTCTGTGTTTATATTGTACTGTGTCAGTTCATTACTCTCTGTTTATATTGTACTGTGTCAGTTCATTACTTTGTGTTTATATTGTACTGTGTTAGTTCATTACTCTGTGTTTATATTGTACTGTGTCAGTTCATTACTGTGTGTTTATATTGTACTGTGTTAGTTCATTACTCTGTGTTTATATTGTATTGTGTCAGTTCATTACTTTGTGTTTATATTGTACTGTGTCAGTTAATTGCTCTGTGTTTATATTGTACTGTGTCAGTTCATTACTCTGTGTTTATATTGTACTGTGTCAGTTTATTACTCTGTGTTTATATTGTACTGTGTCAGTTAATTGCTCATTGTTTATGTTGTACTGTGTCTGCTCATTACTCTGTGTTTAAATTGTTCTGTGTCAGTTCATTACTCAATGTTTACGTTGTAGAGTGCCAGGTCATTGCTCTATGTTTATATTGTACTGTGTCAGTTCATTACTTTGTGTTTATATTGTACTGTGTCAGTTCATTACTTTGTGTTTATATTGTACTGTGTCATTTCATTAAATTTGTGTTTATATTGTACTGTGCCAGTTGATTACTCTGTGTTTATATTGTACTGTGTCAGTTCATTACTCTGTGTTTACATTGTAGTGTGTCAGTTCATTGCTCTGTGTTTATATTGTACTGTGTCAGTTAATTGCTCTTTGTTTATGTTGTACTGTGTCTGCTCATTGCTCTGTGTTTATATTGTACGGTGTCAGTTCGTTACTCAATGTTTACGTTGTCGTGTGTCAGTTCATTACTCTGCGTTTATATTGTACTGTGCCAGTTGATTACTCTGTGTTTATATTGTACTGTGTCAGTTCATTACTCTGTGTTTATATTGTACTGTGTCAGTTCATTCCTCTGTATTTTTATTGTGCTCGGCAGAACAGTATTCTGTATTTATATTGTACTCTGACAGACCATTACTCTATGTTTATGTAGTATTGTGTCAGTTCATTACTCTGTGTTTATATTGTACTGTGTCAGTTCATTACTCTGTGTTTATATTGTACTGTGTCAGTTAATTGCTCCTTGTTTATGTTGTATTGTGTCTGCTCATTGCTCTGTGTTTATACTGTATTGTGTTAATTCATTACTCAATGTTTACGTTGTAGTGTTTCAGTTCATTACTCTGTGTTTATATTGTACTGTGTCAGTTCATTACGCAATGTTTACATTGTAGCATGTCAGTTCATTACTCTGTGTTTATATTGTACTGTGTCAGTTCATTACTCTGTGTTTATATTGTACTGTGTCAGTTCATTACTCTGTGTTTATATTGTACTGTGCTGGTTCATTACTCTGTGTTTATATTGTACTGTGTCAGTTCATTACTCTGTGTTTATATTGCACTGTGTCAGTTCATTACTCTGTGTTTACATTGTATTGTGTCAGTTCATTACTCTGTGTTTATATTGTACTGTGTCAGTTAATTAATCTGTGTTTATTTTGTACTGTGTCAGTTCATTACTCTGTGTTTACATTGTACTGTGTCTGTTCATTGTTCTGTGTTTATATTGTACTGTGTCAGTTCATTACTCTGTGTTTATATTGTACTGTGTCAATTCATTACTCTGTGTTTACATTGTACTGTGTCAGTTAATTACTATGTGTTTATATTGTACTGTGTCAGTTAATTACTCTGTGTTTATATTGTACTGTGTCAGTTCATTACTCTGCGTTTATATTGTTGTGTATCAGTTCATTACTCAATGTTAACATTGTAGTGTGTCAATTCATTACTCTGTGCTTATATTGTACTGTGTCAGTTAATTGCTCCTTGTTTATGTTGTATTGTGTCTGCTCATTGCTCTGTGTTTATACTGTATTGTGTTAATTCATTACTCAATGTTTACGTTGTAGTGTGTCAGTTCATTACTCTGTGTTTATATTGTACTGTGTCAGTTCATTACGCAATGTTTACATTGTAGCATGTCAGTTCATTACTCTGTGTTTATATTGTACTGTGTCAGTTCATTACTCTCTGTTTATATTGTACTGTGTCAGTTCATTACTCTGTGTTTATATTGTACTGTGCTGGTTCATTACTCTGTGTTTATATTGTACTGTGTCAGTTAATTGCTCCTTGTTTATGTTGTATTGTGTCTGCTCATTGCTCTGTGTTTATACTGTATTGTGTTAATTCACTACTCAATGTTTACGTTGTAGTGTGTCAGTTCATTACTCTGTGTTTATATTGTACTGTGTCAGTTCATTACGCAATGTTTACATTGTAGCATGTCAGTTCATTACTCTGTGTTTATATTGTACTGTGTCAGTTGATTACTCTGTGTTTATATTGTATTTTGTCAGTTCATGACTGTGTTTATATTGTACAGTTTCAGTACATTACTCTGTGTTTATATTGTACTGTGTCAGTTCATTACTCTGTGTTGATATTGTGCTGTGTCAGTCCATGTCTCTGTGTTTATATTGTGCTGTGTCAGTTCATGACTGTGTTTATATTGCAGTGTCAGTTCATTACTCTGTGTTTATATTGTACTGTGTCAGTTCATTATTCATTGTTTGTATTACACTGTGTCATTTCATTATTCTGTGTTTATATTGTACTGTGTCTGTTAATTACATTGTGTGCCTATTGTACAGTTTTAGTTCATTACTCTGTTTGTATTGTCTATGTCAATTCATGACTGAGTTGATATTGTACTGTGTCAGTTGATTACTCTGAGTTTATATTGTTCTCTGTCAGTTCATTACTCTGTGTGTGTATGTTGTGCTGTGTCAGTTCATTGCTCTTTGTTCATATTGCAATGTGTCTGTTTATTGATCTATGTTATTACTGCACTGTGTCAGTTCATTTCTCCGTCTTAATATTATGCTGTGTCAGTTCATTACTCTGTGTTAAGATTATGCTGTGTCGGATCATTACTGTCTGTTCAAATTGTACTGTGAAGTTCATTACTCTGTGTTTATATTGTACACTGTCAGTTCATTACTCTGTGTTTATACTGTACTGTTTTAGTTCATTACATTGTGTTTATATTGTACTGTGTCAGTTCATTACTCAGTGTTCATATTGTACCTTGTCAGTTCATTACTCTGTGTTTATATTGTACTGTGCAGTTCGTTACTCTTTGTTTATATCGTACTCTGTCAGTTCATTACTTTGTGTTTATATTGTACTGTGTCAGTTCATTACTCTGTGTTTATATTGTACTGTGTCAGTTCATTACTCTGTGTTTATATTGTACTGTGTCAGTTGATTACACTGTGTTTATATTGTACTGTGTCAGTTCATTACTCTGTGTTTATATTGCACTGTGTCAGTTCATTACTCTTTGTTTGTTCATTACTCTCTGTTCAAATTGTGCTGCGTAAGTTTATTCCCCTGTGTTTATGCTGTACTGTGTAAGTTCATTCCTCTGTGTTTTTATTGTGCTCGGCAGTTCAGTATTCTGTATTTATATTGTACTCTGTCAGTTCATTACTTTGTGTTTATATTGTACTGTGTCAGTTCATTACTCTATGTTTATATTGTACTGTGTCAGTTCATTACTCTGTGTTTATATTGTACTGTGTCAGTCCATTACTCTGTGTTTATATTGTACTGTGTCAGTTCATTACTCTCTGTTTATATTGTACTGTGTCAGTTCATTACTTTGTGTTTATATTGTACTGTGTCAGTTAAATGCTCTGTGTTTATATTGTACTGTGTCAGTTCATTACTCTCTGTTTATATTGTACTGTGTCAGTTCATTACTTTGTGTTTATATTGTACTGTGTCAGTTCATTACTCTGTGTTTATATTGTACTGTGTCAGTCCATTACTCTGTGTTTATATTGTACTGTGTCAGTTCATTACTCTCTGTTTATATTGTACTGTGTCAGTTCATTACTTTGTGTTTATATTGTACTGTGTTAGTTCATTACTCTGTGTTTATATTGTACTGTGTCAGTTCATTACTGTGTGTTTATATTGTACTGTGTTAGTTCATTACTCTGTGTTTATATTGTACTGTGTCAGTTCATTACTTTGTGTTTATATTGTACTGTGTCAGTTAATTGCTCTGTGTTTATATTGTACTGTGTCAGTTCATTACTCTGTGTTTATATTGTACTGTGTTAGTTCATTACTCTGTGTTTATATTGTACTGTGTCAGTTAATTGCTCATTGTTTATGTTGTACTGTGTCAGTTAATTGCTCTGTGTTTATATTGTACTGTGTCAGTTCATTACTCTGTGTTTATATTGTACTGTGTCAGTTTATTACTCTGTGTTTATATTGTACTGTGTCAGTTAATTGCTCATTGTTTATGTTGTACTGTGTCTGCTCATTACTCTGTGTTTAAATTGTTCTGTGTCAGTTCATTACTCAATGTTTACGTTGTAGAGTGCCAGGTCATTGCTCTATGTTTATATTGTACTGTGTCAGTTCATTACTTTGTGTTTATATTGTACTGTGTCAGTTCATTACTTTGTGTTTATATTGTACTGTGTCATTTCATTAAATTTGTGTTTATATTGTACTGTGCCAGTTGATTACTCTGTGTTTATATTGTACTGTGTCAGTTCATTACTCTGTGTTTACATTGTAGTGTGTCAGTTCATTGCTCTGTGTTTATATTGTACTGTGTCAGTTAATTGCTCTTTGTTTATGTTGTACTGTGTCTGCTCATTGCTCTGTGTTTATATTGTACGGTGTCAGTTCATTACTCAATGTTTACGTTGTCGTGTGTCAGTTCATTACTCTGCGTTTATATTGTACTGTGCCAGTTGATTACTCTGTGTTTATATTGTACTGTGTCAGTTCATTACTCTATGTTTACATTTTAGTGTGTCAGCTCATTACTTTGTGTTTATATTGTACTGTGTCAGTTAATTGCTCTTTGTTTATGTTGTACAGTGTCTGTTCATTGCTCTGTGTTTATATTGTACTGTGTCAGTTAATTGCTCTTTGTTTATGTTGTACTGTGTCTGCTCATTGCTCTGTGTTTATATTGTACTGTGTCAGTTCAGTACTCTGTGTTTATATTGTAGTGTGTCAGTTGATTGCTTCTTTTTTATGTTGTAGTGTGTCAGCTCATTGCCCTGTATTTTTATTGTGCTCAGCAGAACAGTATTCTGTATTTATATTGTGCTCTGACAGACCATTACTCTATGTTTATGTTATATTGTGTCAGTTCATTACTCTGTTTTTATATTGTACTGTGTCAGTTCATTACTCAATGTTTATATTGTACTGTGTCAGTTCATTACTCTGTGTTTATATTGTACTGTGTCAGTTCATTACTTTGTGTTTATATTGTACTGTGTCAGTTCATTACTCTGTGTTTATATTGTACTGTGTCAGTCCATTACTCTGTGTTTATATTGTACTGTGTCAGTTCATTACTCTCTGTTTATATTGTACTGTGTCAGTTCATTACTTTGTCTTCATATTGTACTGTGTTAGTTCATTACTCTGTGTTTACGTTGTAGAGTGCCAGGTCATTGCTCTATGTTTATATTGTACTGTGTCAGTTCATTACTTTGTGTTTATATTGTACTGTGTCAGTTCATTACTTTTTGTTTATATTGTACTGTGTCATTTCATTACTTTGTGTTTATATTGTACTGTGCCAGTTGATTACTCTGTGTTTATATTGTACTGTGTCAGTTCATTACTCTGTGTTTACATTGTAGTGTGTCAGTTCATTGCTCTGTGTTTATATTGTACTGTGTCAGTTAATTGCTCTTTGTTTATGTTGTACTGTGTCTGCTCATTGCTCTGTGTTTATATTGTACGGTGTCAGTTCATTACTCAATGTTTACGTTGTCGTGTGTCAGTTCATTACTCTGCGTTTCTATTGTGCTGTGCCAGTTGATTACTCTGTGTTTATATTGTACTGTGTCAGTTCATTACTCTATGTTTACATTTTAGTGTGTCAGCTCATTACTTTGTGTTTATATTGTACTGTGTCAGTTAATTGCTCTTTGTTTATGTTGTACAGTGTCTGTTCATTGCTCTGTGTTTATATTGTACTGTGTCAGTTAATTGCTCTTTGTTTATGTTGTACTGTGTCTGCTCATTGCTCTGTGTTTATATTGTACTGTGTCAGTTCAGTACTCTGTGTTTATATTGTAGTGTGTCAGTTGATTGCTTCTTTTTTATGTTGTAGTGTGTCAGCTCATTGCTCTGTATTTTTATTGTGCTCAGCAGAACAGTATTCTGTATTTATATTGTGCTCTGACAGACCATTACTCTATGTTTATGTTGTATTGTGTCAGTTCATTACTCTGTTTTTATATTGTACTGTGTCAGTTCATTACTCAATGTTTATATTGTACTGTGTCAGTTCATTACTCTGTGTTTATATTGTACTTTGTCAGTTCATTACTCTGTGTTTAAATTGTACTGTGTTAGTTCATTACTCTGTGTTGATATTGTACTGTGTCAGTTAATTGCTCCTTGTTTACGTTGTAGGGTGTCAGTTCATTACTCTGTGTTTATATTGTACTGTGTCAGTTCATTACTCAATGTTTACGTTGTAGGGTGTCAGTTCATTAATCTGTGTTTATATTGTAGTGTGTCAGTTCATTACTCTGTGTTTATATTGTACTGTGTCAGTTCCTTACTCTGTGCTTATATTGTACTGTGTTAGTTCATTACTCTGTGTTTATATTGTACTGTGTTAGTTCATTACTCTGTGTTGATATTGTACTGTGTCAGTTAATTGCTTCTTGTTTATGTTGTAGTGTGTCAGCTCATTGCTCTGTGTTTATATTGTACTGTGTCAGTTCATTACTCTGTGTTTATATTGTACTGTGTCAGTTGATTGCTTCTTGTTTATGTTGTAGTGTGTCAGCTCATTGCTCTGTGTTTATATTGCACTCTGTCAGTTCATTACTCTGTGTTTATATTGTACTGTGTCAGTTCATTATTCATTGTTTGTATTACACTGTGTCATTTCATTATTCTGTGTTTATATTGTACTGTCTCAGTTAATTTCATTGTGTGCCTATTGTACAGTTTTAGTTCATTACTCTGTTTGTATTGGTCTATGTCAATTCATGACTGAGTTGATATTGTACTGTGTCAGTTGATTACTCTGAGTTTATATTGTTTTCTGTCAGTTCATTACTCTGTGTGTGTATGTTGTGCTGTGTCAGTTCATTGCTCTTTGTTCATATTGCAACGTGTCTGTTAATTGATCTATGTTATTACTGCACTGTGTCAGTTCATTTCTCCGTCTTAATATTATGCTGTGTCAGTTCATTACTCAGTGTTAAGATTATGCTGTGTCGGATCATTACTGTCTGTTCAAATTGTACTGTGAAGTTCATTACTCTGTGTTTATATTGTACACTGTCAGTTCATTACTCTGTGTTTATATTGTACTGTTTTAGTTCATTACATTGTGTTTATATTGTACTGTGTCAGTTCATTACTCAGTGTTCATATTGTACCTTGTCAGTTCATTACTCTGTGTTTATATTGTACTGTGCAGTTCGTTACTCTTTGTTTATATCGTACTCTGTCAGTTCAATACTTTGTGTTTATATTGTACTGTGTCAGTTCATTACTCTGTGTTTATATTGTACTGTCAGTTGATTACACTGTCTTTATATTGTACTGTTTCAGTTCATTACTCTGTGTTTATATTGCACTGTGTCAGTTCATTACTCTTTGTTTGTTCATTACTCTCTGTTCAAATTGTACTGCGTAAGTTTATTACCCTGTGTTTATGCTGTACTGTGTAAGTTCATTCCTCTGTGTTTTTATTGTGCTCGGCAGTTCAGTATTCTGTATTTATATTGTACTCTGACAGGTCATTACTCTATGTTTATGTTGTAATGTGTCAGTTCATTACTCCATGTTTATATTGTACTGTGTCAGTTCATTACTCTGTGTTTATATTGTACTGTGTCAGTCCATTACTCTGTGTTTATATGGTACTGTGTCAGTTCATTTCTCTCTGTTTATATTGTACTGTGTCAGTTCATTACTTTGTGTTTATATTGTACTGTGTCAGTTAATTGCTCTGTGTTTATATTGTACTGTGTCAGTTCATTACTCTCTGTTTATATTGTACTGTGTCAGTTCATTACTTTGTGTTTATATTGTACTGTGTCAGTTCATTACTTTGTGTTTATATTGTACTGTGTTAGTTCATTACTCTGTGTTTATATTGTACTGTGTCAGTTCATTACTTTGTGTATATATTGCACTGTGTTAGTTCATTACTCTGTGTTTATATTGTACTGTGTCAGTTCATTACTGTGTGTTTATATTGTACTGTGTTAGTTAATTGCTCTGTGTTTATATTGTACTGTGTCAGTTCATTACTTTGTGTTTATATTGTACTGTGTCAGTTCATTGCTCTGTGTTTATATTGTACTGTGTCAGTTCATTACTCTGTGTTTATATTGTACTGTGTTAGTTCATTACTCTGTGTTTATATTGTACTGTGTTAGTTCATTACTCTGTGTTTATATTGTACTGTGTCAGTTAATTGCTTCTTGTTTATGTTGTAGTGTGTCAGCTCATTGCTCTGTGTTTATATTGTACTGTGTCAGTTCATTACTCTGTGTTTATATTGTACTGTGTAAGTTAATTGCTCTTTGTTTATATTGTACTGTGTCAGTTCATTACTCTGTGTTTATATTGTACTGTGTCAGTTGATTACTCTGTGTTTATATTGTACTGTGTCAGTTAATTGCTTCTTGTTTATGTTGTAGTGTGTCAGCTCATTGCTCTGTGTTTATATTGTACTGTGTCAGTTCATTACTCAATGTTTACGTTGTAGTGTGTCAGTTCATTACTCTGTCTTTATATTGTACTGTGTCAGTTCATTACTCAGTGTTTATATTGTACTATGTCAGTTCATTACTCTGTGTTTATATTGTACTGTGTCAGTTCATTACTCTATGTTTACATTGTAGTGTGTCAGTTCATTACTTTGTGTTTATATTGTACTGTGTCAGTTCATTACTCTGTGTTAATATTGTACTGTGTCAGTTACTTGCTCTTTGTTTGTGTTGTACAGTGTCTCTTCATTGCTGTGTGTTTATATTGTACTGTGTCAGTTCATTAGTCTGTGTTTATATTGTACTGTGTCAGTTCATTAGTCTGTGTTTATATTGTACTGTGTCAGTTCAGTACTCTGTGTTCAAATTGTACTGCGTGAGTTTATTACCCTGTGTTTATGCTGTACTGTGTAAATTCATTCCTCTGTATTTTGATTGTGCTCAGCAGAACAGTATTCTGTATTTATATTGTGCTCTGACAGACCATTACTCTATGTTTATGTTGAATTGTTTCAGTTCATTACTCTGTGTTTATATTGTACTGTGTCAGTTAATTGCTCCTTGTTTATGTTGTATTGTGTCTGCTCATTTCTCTGTGTTTATACTGTATTGTGTTAATTCATTACTCAATGTTTACGTTGTAGTGTGTCAGTTCATTACTCTGTGTTTATATTGTACTGTGTCAGTTCATTACTCAGTTTTCATATTGTACTGTGTCAGTTCATTACTCTGTGTTTATATTTTACTGTGTCAGTTCATTGCTCTGTGTTTATATTATACTGTGTCAGTTCATTACTCTGTATTCATATTGTAATGTGTCAGTTCCTTACTCTGTGTTTATATTGTACTGTGTCAGTTCATTACTCTGTGTTTATATTGTACTGTGTCAGTTCATTACTCTGTGTTTATATTGTACTTTGTCAGTTCATTACTCTGTGTTTAAATTGTACTGTGTTAGTTCATTACTCTGTGTTGATATTGTACTGTGTCAGTTAATTGCTCCTTGTTTACGTTGTAGGGTGTCAGTTCATTACTCTGTGTTTATATTGTACTGTGTCAGTTCATTACTCAATGTTTACGTTGTACGGTGTCAGTTCATTACTCTGTGTTTATATTGTAGTGTGTCAGTTCATTACTCTGTCTTTATATTGTACTGTGTCAGTTCATTACTCTGTGCTTATATTGTACTGTGTTAGTTCATTACTCTGTGTTTATATTGTACTGTGTTAGTTCATTACTCTGTGTTGATATTGTACTGTGTCAGTTAATTGCTTCTTGTTTATGTTGTAGTATGTCAGCTCATTGCTCTGTGTTTATATTGTACTGTGTCAGTTCATTACACTGTGTTTATATTGTACTGTGTCAGTTGATTACTCTGTGTTTATATTGTACTGTGTCTGTTAATTGCTTCTTGTTTATGTTGTAGTGTATCAGCTCATTGCTCTGTGTTTATATTGTACTATGTCATTTCATTACTCTGTCTTTATATTGTACTGTGTAAGTTAATTGCTCTTTGTTTATATTGTACTGTGTCAGTTCATTACTCTGTGTTTATTGTACTGTGTCAGTTCATTACTCTGTGTTTATATTGTACTGTGTCAGTTGATTACACTGTGTTTATATTGTACTGTGTCAGTTCATTACTCTGTGTTTATAATGTACTGTTTTTGTTCATTACTCTCTGTTCAAATTGTACTGCATGAGTTTATTACCCTGTGTTTATGCTGTACTGTGTAAGTTCATTCCTCTGTGTTTTTATTGTGCTCGGCAGTTCAGTATTCTGTATTTATATTGTACTCTGACAGGTCATTAATCTATGTTTATGTTGTATTGTGTCAGTCCATTACTCTGTCTTTATATTGTACTGTGTCAGTTAATTACTCTGTGTTTACATTGTACTGTGTCAGTTCATTACTCTGTGTTTATATTGTACTGTGTCAGTTCATTACTCTGTGTTTATATTGTACTGTGTCAGTTCATTCCTCTGTGTTTATATTGTACTGTGTCAGTTCATTACTCTGTGTTTATAATGTACTGTTTTTGTTCATTACTCTCTGTTCAAATTGTACTGCATGAGTTTATTACCCTGTGTTTATGCTGTACTGTGTAAGTTCATTCCTCTGTGTTTTTATTGTGCTCGGCAGTTCAGTATTCTGTATTTATATTGTACTCTGACAGGTCATTAATCTATGTTTATGTTGTATTGTGTCAGTCCATTACTCTGTCTTTATATTGTACTGTGTCAGTTAATTACTCTGTGTTTATATTGTACTGTGTCAGTTCATTACTCTGTGTTTATATTGTACTGTGTCAGTTCATTACTCTGTGTTTATATTGTACTGTGTCAGTTCATTCCTCTGTGTTTATATTGTACTGTTTCAGTTCATTAAATTATGTTTATATTGTACTGTGTCAGTTCATTACTCTGTGTTTATATTGTACTGTGTCAGTTAATTACTCTGTGTTTATATTGTACTGTGTCAGTTCATTACTCTGTGTTTATATTGTACTGTGTCAGTTCATTCCTCTGTGTTTATATCGTACTTTGTCAGTTCATTACTCTGTGTTTATATTGTACTGTGTTATTTCATTACTCTGTGGTTATATTCTACTGTGTCAGTTCATTACTCTGTGTTTATATTGGACTGTGTCAGTTCATTGCTCTGTGTTTATATTTTGCTGTGTCAGTTCTTTGCTCTGTGTTTATAATGTACTGTGTCAGTTCATTACTCTGTGTTTATTTTGGACTGTGTCAGCTGATTAATGCCTGTTTATCGTGTACTTTCCCAGTTCATCATTCTCTGTTGATATTGCCCTGTGTTAGCACCTGACTCTCTGTTTAGATTGTACTTTGCCAGTTCATTGCTCTCTCTTTACATTGTCCTCTGTTTTTTAATTACTCTGTGTTTGTATTATACTGTCAGATCATTTAGCTGTGTTTATTTTGTACTGTGTCAGTTTACCTGGCACTGCGGCTCCACCCTACACTGTCGGTGAAAGTGACATCGTGGCTCTACCATACACCGTCAGTGAAAGTGGCACCGTGGCTCTACCATACACCATTAATAACAGTGGCACTGTGGCTCCACTCTACACCATCGGTGAAAGTGACTCCGTGGCTCTACCATACACCACCAATAACAGTGACACCTTCGCTCTACCATACACCGTCGGTTAAAATGACACCGTGTCTCTGCCATACACCACCAATAACAGTGGCACCGTGGCTCTACCATACACCGTCAGTGAAAGTGACACCGTCGCTCTACCATACACCGTCGGTTAAAATGACACCATGGCTCTACCATACACCACCAATAACAGTGGCACCGTGGCTCCACTCTACACCGTCGGTGAAAGTGACACCGTGGCTCCACCCTACACCGTCAGTGAAAGTGACACCGTGGCTCTACCCTACATCGTAGGTGAAATTGACACTGTGGCTCTACCCTACACCGTCGGTGAAAGTGACACCGTGGCTCTACCATATACCGTCGGTGAAAGTGACACCATGGCTCTACCATACACCGTCAGTGAAAGTGACACAGTGGCTCTACCCTACATCGTCGGTGAAAGTGACACAGTGGCTCTACCCTACACCGTCGGTGAAAGTGACACCGTGGCTTTACCCTACACCGTCGGTGAAAGTGACACAGTGGCTCTACCCTACAACGTTGGTGAAAGTGACACTGTGGCTTTACCCTACACCGTCGGTGAAAGTGACACAGTGGCTCTATCATACACCGTCAGTGAAAGTGACACCGTGGCTCCACCCTACACCGTCGGTGAAAGTGACACAGTGGCTCTATCATACACCGTCAGTGAAAGTAACACCGTGGCTCCACCCTACACCATCAGTGACAGTGACACCATGGCTCCACCCTACACCGTCGGTGAAAGTGACACGAGGCTCTACCCTACACTGCCAATAACAGTGGCACTGCAGCTCCACCTTACACCGTCGTTGAAAGTGGCACAATACACCACCACTTTACCCTGAAAGGCCAAACGTGTCGTCCCCACATGACCCCTCCCCCATTCCCCATGAATGCTACTCATTAATAAGGACAGATATCCGTTGCAGAGTCTCACCAATATTGTTCATGAGCAAGGACATCTCCTGACCCTACTCATTAACCAAAATCCTTACCATTAAATTAGAGTCCTATTTATCCACAGTGTGGATGCCCGCTAGCATTACAGCTGAGTTCTGACTGCTTGGGCCCTCTGCCAGTCAGGAATCTCATGTCAATAATGACATTATTTTGGAACATGGCTGCAAGAATCTTTGAGGATTCTTTCATCATGTGGGAGTAGTGGGCAGAGATTCTGCATTAGCCACATCTCAGCCACACCTTGCATTGACCTGGTTTCCTGACACCAACACCTTGATGGTCCCAGCTGAGGGCCCCAAAGGTAGGCAGTGATACTTAATAATCAGGGTTGTGGCTCTAGTCAGGAGCGTTTGATTGGCTGATTGGTCTCTTCTGGATCTCTGGATTCCCTGATGTTCCTGAAGCCAGTTAAGGCACAGAGGAGTTTGGCAAGGTTGGACAGTATTTATTTTAATGCAAGAAGTCCGACGAATAAAGCAGATAAATTGAGGGCACAAATTAACACTGGAAATATGATATCATTGCTGTCACAGAGACATGGTTGAGAGAGGGGCAGGATTGGCAGCTCAATATTCCAGGATATAGGGTCTTCAGATGAGACAAGGAAGGAGGTAAAAAAGGAGGGAGTATCAAAATATTGATCAAGGAATCAATTACAGCACTGAGGAGGGATGACATCTTAGAAGGCTCCTCAAATGAAGACATATGGGTAGAACTGAAAAACAAAAAAGGAGCAATCACATTGCTGGGAGTGTACTATAGGCCCCCGAACAGTCGGAGAGAAATAGATGAGCAGATAGGTAGGCAAATTTCCGAGAAGTGTAAAAATAATAGGGTAGTAATGGTGGGAGATTTCAACTTCCCCAACATTAACTGGGTTAGTCATAGTGTAATTGGTTTAGAGGGAGCGGATTTCTTAAAATGTACCAGGAGAACTGTATAAAACGCTGGTTAGGCCACAAGCTAGATTATTGCGAGCAGTTCTGGAATCCGCATTAGAGGAAGGATGTGATTGCACTCGGGAGAGTGCAGAGGAGATTTACCAGGATGTTGCCTGGCTGGAGAGTTTTAGTTGTGAGGAGAGTTTGGACAGACTGGAGTTATTTTCCCTGGAGCAAAGAAGACTGAGGGGGCACATGTCTGAGGCGTATAAAACCCTCAGTGTTCCCAACCACACCGCTCTCCCAGGTTCACCACTCCCAACCTCACCTCTTCCAACCTCAATGCTCTCCCAACCTCACGGCTCTCGCAACCTCACCTCTCCCAACCTCACCGCTCTCGCAACCTCACCTCTCCCAACCTCCCCGTACTCCCAACCTCACCGCTCTCCCAACCTCACCGCTCTTCCAACCTCACCGCTCTCCGAACCTCACCGCTCTTCCAACCTCACCGCTCTTCCAACCTCACCGCTCTCCCAACCTCACCGCTCTCCCAACCTTACCGCTCTCCCAACCTCACCTCTCCCAACCTCACCGCTCTCCCAAGTTCACCTCTCCCAACCTCACCGCTCTCCCAACCTTACCGCTCTCCCAACCTCACCTCTCCCAACCTCACCGCTCTTCCAACCTCACCGCTCTCCCAACCTCACCGCTCTCCCAACCTCACCGCTCTCCCAACCTCACCGCTCTCCCAACCTCACCGCTCTCCCAACCTCACCGCTCTCCCAACCTCACCATTCTCCCAACCTCACCTCTCCCAACCTCACCTCTCCCAACCTCACCTCTCCCAACCTCACCGCTCTTCCAACCTCACCGCTCTCCCAACCTCACCGCTCTCCCAACCTCACCGCTCTCCCAACCTCACCGTACTCCCAAACTCACCGCTCTCCCAACCTCACCGCTCTCCCAACCTCACCGCTCTCCCAACCTCACCGCTCTCCCAACCTCATCGCTCTCCCAACCTCACCTCTCCCAACCTCACCGTACTCCCTACTTCATTGCTTTCCGAACCTCACCGCTCTCCCAACCTCACCGCTCTCCCAAGTTCTCCAATCCTTACCTCACCACTCCCAAACTCATCCCTCTCCCAACCTCACCGCTCTCCCAACCTCACCGCTCTCCCAACCTCACCGCTCTCCCAACCTCACCGCTCTCCCAAGTTCACCTCTCCTAACCTCACCGCTCTTCCAAACTTACCGCTCTCCCAACCTTACCGGGCTCCCAAGTTCACCGATCTCGCAAGTTCACCGCTCTCTCAAGCTCACCGTACTCCCAAGCTCACCGTTCTCCCAAGCTCACCGTTCTCCCAAGCTCACCGCTCTCCCAACCTCATTGCTCTCCCAAACTCACCGCTCTCCCAACCTCACAGCTCTCCCAACCTCATTGCTCTCCCAACCTCATCGCTCTCCCAAGTTCACTTCTCCCAACATTACCGCTCTCCCAACCTCACTGCTCTCCCAACCTCACCGCTCTCCCAAATGCACCGCTCTCCCAACATCACCTCTCACCCAGCTTCACCACTCTCCCAGGTTCACCGCTCTCCCAACCTCACTGCTATCCCAACTTCACTGCACTCCCAACCTGACCGCTCTCCCAAACTCACCGCTCTCCCAACTCCACCGCTCTCCCAACATCACCGCTCTCCCAACCTCAGCACTCTCCCAACCTCAGCGCTCTCCCAACCGCAACGCACTCCCAACCTCACCGCTCTCCCAACCTCACCGCTCTCCCAACCATACCGCTCTCCCAACATTACCGTTCTCGCAAGTTCACCGCTCTCGCAAGTTCACCGCTCTCGCAAGTTCACCGCTCTCCCAAGCTCACCATTCTCCCAACCTCACTGCTCTCCCAAACTCACCGCTCTCCGACCCTCACCACTCTCCCACCCTCACCGTACTCCCAACCTCACCGCTCTCCCAACTCACCGCTCTCCCAAACTCACCGTTCTCCCAACCTCACCGTTCTCCCAACCTCACCGTTCTCCCAACCTCACCGCTCCCAAACTCATCCCTCACCCAAACCCATCCCTCTCCCAACCTCACCTCTCCCAAACTCACCGCTCTCCCAACCTCACCGCTCTCCCAAATGCACCGCTCTCCCAACATCACCTCTCACCCAGCTTCACCACTCTCCCAGGTTCACCGCTCTCCCAACCTCACTGCTATCCCAACTTCACTGCACTCCCAACCTGACCGCTCTCCCAAACTCACCGCTCTCCCAACTCCACCGCTCTCCCAACATCACCGCTCTCCCAACCTCAGCACTCTCCCAACCTCAGCGCTCTCCCAACCGCAACGCACTCCCAACCTCACCGCTCTCCCAACCTCACCGCTCTCCCAACCATACCGCTCTCCCAACATTACCGTTCTCGCAAGTTCACCGCTCTCGCAAGTTCACCGCTCTCGCAAGTTCACCGCTCTCCCAAGCTCACCATTCTCCCAACCTCACTGCTCTCCCAAACTCACCGCTCTCCGACCCTCACCACTCTCCCACCCTCACCGTACTCCCAACCTCACCGCTCTCCCAACTCACCGCTCTCCCAAACTCACCGTTCTCCCAACCTCACCGTTCTCCCAACCTCACCGTTCTCCCAACCTCACCGCTCCCAAACTCATCCCTCACCCAAACCCATCCCTCTCCCAACCTCACCTCTCCCAAACTCACCGCTCTCCCAGCCTCACCGTTCTCGCAATCTCATCGTACTCCCAACCTAACCGTACTCCCAACCTCACCGTACTACCAACCTCACCGCTCTCCCACACTCACCGCTCTCCCAAACTCACAGCTCTCACAACCTCACCGCTCTCCCAACCTCACCGTACTCCCAACCTCACTGCTCTCCCAACTCACCACTCTCCCAAACTCACCGCTCTCCCAAACTCACCGCTCTCCCAAACTCACCGCTCTCCCAACCTCACCGTTCTCCCAACCTCACCGTTCTCCCAACCTCACCGTTCTCCCAAACTCATCCCTCACCCAAACCCATCCCTCTCCCAACCTCACCGCTCTCCCAACCTCACCGCTCTCCCAACCTCACCGCTCTCCCAACCTCACCGCTCTCCCAGGTTCACCGCTCTCCCAACCTCACCGCTCTCAAAAAACCTCAACGCTCTCCCAAGTTCACCGCTCTCCCAACGTCACCACTCTCTCAACCTCACCGCTCTCCCAACCTCACCGCTCTCCCAACCTCACCGCTCTCCCAACCTCACCGCTCTCCCAACCTCACCGCTCTCCCAGATTCACCGCTCTCCCAGATTCACCGCTCTCCCAGATTCACCGCTCTCCCAGGTTCACCGCTCACCCAACCTCACTGCTCTCCTAACCTCACCGCTCTCCCAACTCCACCGCTCTCCCAACATCACCGCTCTCCCAACCTCACCGCTCTCCCAAGTTCTCCTCTCCTAACCTCACCGCTCCCAAACTCATCCCTCTCCCAAACTCATCCCTCTCCCAAACTCACCGCTCTCCCAAACTCACCGCTCTCCCACCCTCACCGCTCTCCCAACCTCACCGCTCTCCCACCCTCACCGCTCTCCAAACCTCACCGCTCTCCCAACCTCACCACTCTCCCAACCTCACCGCTCTCCCAACCTCACCGCTCTCCCAACCTCACCTCTCCCAACCTCACCGCTCTCCCAACCTCACCGCTCTCCCAACCTCACCGCTCTCCCAACCTCATCGCTCTGCGAAGTTCACTTCTCCCAACCTTATCGCTCTACCAACCTCACCGCTCTCCCAAACTCACCGCTCTCCCAACATCACCGCTCTCCCAACATCACCGCTCACCCAGGTTCACCACTGTACCGACCTCACTGCTCTCCCAACCTCACCGCTATCCCAACCTCACCGCACTCCCAACCTCACTGCTCTCCCAAACTCACCGCTCTCCCAACCTCACCGCTCTCCCAAGTTCACCTCTCCTTACCTCACCACTCCCAAACTCATCCCTCACCCAAACTTAATCCCTCTCCCAACCTCACCGGTCTCCCAACCTCACCGCTCTCCCAACCTCAGCGCTCTCCCAACCTCACCGTACTCCCAACCTCACCGCTCTCCCAACTTCACCGCTCTCCCAACCTTACCGTTCTCCCAACCTTACCGTTCTCCCAACCTTACCGTTCTCCCAACCTCACCGTTCTCCGAACCTCAATGCTCCCAAATCATCCCTCACCCAAAACCATCCCTCTCCCAACCTCATCGCTCTCCCAACCTCACCGCTCTCCCAACCTCACCGCTCTCCCAAACTCACCGCTCTCCCAGGTTCACCGCTCTCGCAACCTCACCGCTCTCCCAACCTCACCGCTCTCCCAACATAACCGCTCTACCATGATCACCGCTCTCCCAATGTCAACGCTATCTCAACCTCACCGCTCTCCCAACCTCACCGCTCTCCCAGACTCACCGCTCTCCCAGATTCACCGCTCTCCCAGATTCACCGCTCTGCCAGGTTCACCGCTCACCCAACCTCACTGCTCTCCCAACCTCACCGCACTGCCAAGCTCACCGCTCTCCCAACCTCACCGCTCTCCCAACCTCACAGCTCTCCCAACCTCACCGCTCTCCCAACTCCACCGCTCTCCCAACTCCACCGCTCTCCCAACCTCACCGCTCTCCCAAGTTCTCCTCTCCTAACCTCACCGCTCCCAAACTCATCCCTCTCCCAAACTCATCCCTCTCCCAACCTCACCGCTCTCCCAACATCACTGCTCTCCCAACCTCACCGCTCTCCCAAACTCACCACTCTCCCAAGTTTACCGCTCTCGCAAGTTCTCCGCTCTCCCAAGCTCACCACTCTCCCAAGCTCACCGCTCTCCCAACCTCACCGCTCTCCCAAACTCACCGCTCTCCCAACCTCACCACTCTACCACCCTCACCGCTCTCCCACCCTCACTGCTCTCCGAACCTCACTGCCCTCCCAACCTCACCGCTCTCCCAACCTCACCGCTCTCCCAACCTCACTGCTCTCCCAACCTTAACGCTCTCCCAAGTTCACTTCTCCCAACCTTACTGCTTTCCCAACCTCACCGCTCTCCCAAGTTCACCGCTCTCCCAACGCCACCGCACTCCCAACCTCACTGCTGTCCCTACCTCATCGCTGTCCCAGATTCACCGCTCTCACAGGGTCACCGCTCACCCAACCTCACCGCTCTCCCAACCTCACCGCACACCCAATCTCACCGCTCTACCAACCTCACCGCTCTCCAACCTCACTGCTCTCCCAACTCCACCACTCTCCCAACCTCACCGCTCTCCCAACCTCACCGCTCTCCCAACCTCACCGCTCTCCCCAGTTCTCCTCTCCTATCCTCACCGCTCCCAAACTCATCCCTCTCCCAAACTCATCCCTCTCCCTAACTCACCGGTCTCCCTACCTCACCGCACTCCCAACCTCACCGCTCTCCCAACCTCATCGCTCTCCCAACCTCAACGCTCTCTCAACCTCACTGCTCTCCCAACCTCACCGCTCTCCCAAACTCACCGCTCTCCCAACCTCACCGCTCTCCCAGGTTCACCGCTCTCTGAACCTCACTGTTCTCCCAACCTTACCATTCTCCCAACCTCATCATTCTCCAAACCTCACCGCTCACAAACTCATCCCTCACCCAAAACCATCCCTCTCCCAACCTCATCGCGCTCCCAACCTCATCGCTCTCCCAACCTCACTGCTCTCCGAACCTCACTGCCCTCCCAACCTCACCACTCTCCCAACCTCACCGCTCTCCCAACCTCACCGCTCACCCAACCTCACCGCTCTCCCAACCTCACCGCTCTCCCAACCTCACCGCTCTCCCAACCTCACCGCTCTCCCAACCTCACCGCTCTCCCAACCTCACTGCTCTCCCAACCTTAACACTCTCCCAAGTTCACTTCTCCCAACCTTACAGCTTTCCCAACCTCACCGCTCTCCCAAGTTCACCGCTCTCCCAAGTTCACCGCTCTCCCAACCTCACCGCTGTCCCAACCTCACAGCTCTCCCAACCTCACCGCTCTCCCAACTCCACCGCTCTCCCAACTCCACCGCTCTCCCAACCTCACCGCTCTCCCAAGTTCTCCTCTCCTAACCTCACCGCTCCCAAACTCATCCCTCTCCCAAACTCATCCCTCTCCCAACCTCACCGCTCTCCCAACATCACTGCTCTCCCAACCTCACCGCTCTCCCAACCTCACCTCTCCCAACCTCACCGTACTCCCAACTTCATTGCTTTCCGAACCTCACCGCTCTCCCAACCTCACCGCTCTCCCAAGTTCTCCAATCCTTACCTCACCACTCCCAAACTCATCCCTCTCCCAACCTCACCGCTCTCCCAACCTCACCGCTCTCCCAACCTCACCACTCTCCCAACCTCACCGCTCTCCCAACCTCACCGCTCTCCCAAGTTCACCTCTCCTAACCTCACCGCTCTTCCAAACTTACCGCTCTCCCAACCTTACCGGACTCCCAAGTTCACCGATCTCGCAAGTTCACCGCTCTCTCAAGCTCACCGTACTCCCAAGCTCACCGTTCTCCCAAGCTCACCGCTCTCCCAACCTCATTGCTCTCCCAAACTCACCGCTCTCCCAACCTCACAGCTCTCCCAACCTCATTGCTCTCCCAACCTCATCGCTCTCCCAAGTTCACTTCTCCCAACATTACCGCTCTCCCAACCTCACTGCTCTCCCAACCTCACCGCTCTCCCAAATGCACCGCTCTCCCAACATCACCTCTCACCCAGCTTCACCACTCTCCCAGGTTCACCGCTCTCCCAACCTCACTGCTATCCCAACTTCACTGCACTCCCAACCTGACCGCTCTCCCAAACTCACCGCTCTCCCAACTCCACCGCTCTCCCAACATCACCGCTCTCCCAACCTCAGCACTCTCCCAACCTCAGCGCTCTCCCAACCGCAACGCACTCCCAACCTCACCGCTCTCCCAACCTCACCACTCTCCCAACCATACCGCTCTCCCAACATTACCGTTCTCGCAAGTTCACCGCTCTCGCAAGTTCACCGCTCTCCCAAGCTCACCATTCTCCCAACCTCACTGCTCTCCCAAACTCACCGCTCTCCGACCCTCACCACTCTCCCACCCTCACCGTACTCCCAACCTCACCGCTCTCCCAACTCACCGCTCTCCCAAACTCACCGTTCTCCCAACCTCACCGTTCTCCCAACCTCACCGTTCTCCCAACCTCACCGCTCCCAAACTCATCCCTCACCCAAACCCATCCCTCTCCCAACCTCACCTCTCCCAAACTCACCGCTCTCCCAGCCTCACCGTTCTCGCAATCTCATCGTACTCCCAACCTAACCGTACTCCCAACCTCACCGTACTACCAACCTCACCGCTCTCCCACACTCACCGCTCTCCCAAACTCACAGCTCTCACAACCTCACCGCTCTCCCAACCTCACCGTACTCCCAACCTCACTGCTCTCCCAACTCACCGCTCTCCCAAACTCACCGCTCTCCCAAACTCACCGCTCTCCCAACCTCACCGTTCTCCCAACCTCACCGTTCTCCCAACCTCACCGTTCTCCCAAACTCATCCCTCACCCAAACCCATCCCTCTCCCAACCTCACCGCTCTCCCAACCTCACCGCTCTCCCAACCTCACCGCTCTCCCAACCTCACCGCTCTCCCAACCTCACCACTCTCCCAGATTCACCGCTCTCCCAGATTCACCGCTCTCCCAGATTCACCGCTCTCCCAGGTTCACCGCTCACCCAACCTCACTGCTCTCCTAACCTCACCGCTCTCCCACCTCCACCGCTCTCCCAACATCACCGCTCTCCCAACCTCACCGCTCTCCCAAGTTCTCCTCTCATAACCTCACCGCTCCCAAACTCATCCCTCTCCCAAACTCATCCCTCTCCCAAACTCACCGCTCTCCCAAACTCACCGCTCTCCCACCCTCACCGCTCTCCCAACCTCACCGCTCTCCCAACCCCACCGCTCTCCCAACCTCACCGCTCTCCCAACCTCACCTCTCCCAACCTCACCGCTCTCCCAACCTCACCGCTCTCCCAACCTCACCGCTCTCCCAACCTCACCGCTCTCCCAAACTCACCGCTCTCCCAGGTTCACCGCTCTCGCAACCACACCGCTCTCCCAACCTCACCGCTCTCCCAACATAACCGCTCTACCATGATCACCGCTCTCCCAATGTCAACGCTATCTCAACCTCACCGCTCTCCCAACCTCACCGCTCTCCCAGACTCACCGCTCTCCCAGATTCACCGCTCTCCCAGATTCACCGCTCTGCCAGGTTCACCGCTCACCCAACCTCACTGCTCTCCCAACCTCACCGCACTGCCAAGCTCACCGCTCTCCCAACCTCACCGCTCTCCCAACCTCACAGCTCTCCCAACCTCACCGCTCTCCCAACTCCACCGCTCTCCCAACTCCACCGCTCTCCCAACCTCACCGCTCTCCCAAGTTCTCCTCTCCTAACCTCACCGCTCCCAAATTCATCCCTCTCCCAAACTCATCCCTCTCCCAACCTCACCGCTCTCCCAACATCACTGCTCTCCCAACCTCACCGCTCTCCCAAACTCACCACTCTCCCAAGTTTACCGCTCTCGCAAGTTCTCCGCTCTCCCAAGCTCACCACTCTCCCAAGCTCACCGCTCTCCCAACCTCACCGCTCTCCCAAACTCACCGCTCTCCCAACCTCACCACTCTCCCAACCTCACCGCTCTCCCACCCTCACCACTCTCCCAACCTCACCGCGCTCCCAACCTCACCGCACTCCCAACCTCACTGCTCTCCGAACCTCACTGCACTCCCAACCTCACCGCTCTCCCAACCTCACCGCTCTCCCAACCTCACCACTCTACCACCCTCACCGCTCTCCCACCCTCACCACTCTCCCAACCTCACCGCGCTCCCAACCTCACCGCACTCCCAACCTCACTGCTCTCCGAACCTCACTGCACTCCCAACCTCACCGCTCTCCCAACCTCACCGCTCTCCCAAACTCACCGCTCTCCCAACCTCACCACTCTCCCACCCTCACCGCTCTCCCACCCTCACCGCTCTCCCAACCTCACCACGCTCCCAACCTTACCGCTCTCCCAACCTCACTGCTCTCCGAACCTCACTGCCCTCCCAACCTCACCGCTCTCCCAACCTCACCGCTCTCCCAACCTCACTGCTCTCCCAACCTTAACGCTCTCCCAAGTTCACTTCTCCCAACCTTACTGCTTTCCCAACCTCACCGCTCTCCCAAGTTCACCGCTCTCCCAACATCACCGCACTCCCAACCTCACTGCTGTCCCTACCTCATCGCTGTCCCAGATTCACCGCTCTCACAGGGTCACCGCTCACCCAACCTCACCGCTCTCCCAACCTCACCGCACACCCAATCTCACCGCTCTACCAACCTCACCGCTCTCCAACCTCACTGCTCTCCCAACTCCACCACTCTCCCAACCTCACCGCTCTCCCAACCTCACCGCTCTCCCAACCTCACCGCTCTCCCCAGTTCTCCTCTCCTATCCTCACCGCTCCCAAACTCATCCCTCTCCCAAACTCATCCCTCTCCCTAACTCACCGGTCTCCCTACCTCACCGCACTCCCAACCTCACCGCTCTCCCAACCTCATCGCTCTCCCAACCTCAACGCTCTCTCAACCTCACTGCTCTCCCAACCTCACCGCTCTCCCGAACTCACCGCTCTCCCAACCTCACCGCTCTCCCAGGTTCACCGCTCTCTGAACCTCACTGTTCTCCCAACCTTACCATTCTCCCAACCTCATCATTCTCCAAACCTCACCGCTCACAAACTCATCCCTCACCCAAAACCATCCCTCTCCCAACCTCATCGCGCTCCCAACCTCATCGCTCTCCCAACCTCACTGCTCTCCCAACCTCACTGCCCTCCCAACCTCACCACTCTCCCAACCTCACCGCTCTCCCAACCTCACCGCTCTCCCAACCTCACCGCTCTCCCAACCTCACCGCTCTCCCAACCTCACCGCTCTCCCAACCTCACCGCTCTCCCAACCTCACCGCTCTCCCAACCTCACTGCTCTCCCAACCTTAACGCTCTCCCAAGTTCACTTCTCCCAACCTTACAGCTTTCCCAACCTCACCGCTCTCCCAAGTTCACCGCTCTCCCAAGTTCACCGCTCTCCCAACCTCACCGCTGTCCCAACCTCACAGCTCTCCCAACCTCACCGCTCTCCCAACTCCACCGCTCTCCCAACTCCACCGCTCTCCCAACCTCACCGCTCTCCCAAGTTCTCCTCTCCTAACCTCACCGCTCCCAAACTCATCCCTCTCCCAAACTCATCCCTCTCCCAACCTCACCGCTCTCCCAACATCACTGCTCTCCCAACCTCACCGCTCTCCCAACCTCACCTCTCCCAACCTCACCGTACCCCCAACTTCATTGCTTTCTGAACCTCACCGCTCTCCCAACCTCACCGCTCTCCCAAGTTCTCCAATCCTTACCTCACCACTCCCAAACTCATCCCTCTCCCAACCTCACCGCTCTCCCAACCTCACCGCTCTCCCAACCTCACCGCTCTCCCAACCTCACCGCTCTCCCAACCTCACCGCTCTCCCAAGTTCACCTCTCCTAACCTCACCGCTCTTCCAAACTTACCGCTCTCCCAACCTTACCGGACTCCCAAGTTCACCGATCTCGCAAGTTCACCGCTCTCTCAAGCTCACCGTACTCCCAAGCTCACCGTTCTCCCAAGCTCACCGCTCTCCCAACCTCATTGCTCTCCCAAACTCACCGCTCTCCCAACCTCACAGCTCTCCCAACCTCATTGCTCTCCCAACCTCATCGCTCTCCCAAGTTCACTTCTCCCAACATTACCGCTCTCCCAACCTCACTGCTCTCCCAACCTCACCGCTCTCCCAAATGCACCGCTCTCCCAACATCACCTCTCACCCAGCTTCACCACTCTCCCAGGTTCACCGCTCTCCCAACCTCACTGCTATCCCAACTTCACTGCACTCCCAACCTGACCGCTCTCCCAAACTCACCGCTCTCCCAACTCCACCGCTCTCCCAACATCACCGCTCTCCCAACCTCAGCACTCTCCCAACCTCAGCGCTCTCCCAACCGCAACGCACTCCCAACCTCACCGCTCTCCCAACCTCACCGCTCTCCCAACCATACCGCTCTCCCAACATTACCGTTCTCGCAAGTTCACCGCTCTCGCAAGTTCACCGCTCTCGCAAGTTCACCGCTCTCGCAAGTTCACCGCTCTCCCAAGCTCACCATTCTCCCAACCTCACTGCTCTCCCAAACTCACCGCTCTCCGACCCTCACCACTCTCCCACCCTCACCGTACTCCCAACCTCACCGCTCTCCCAACTCACCGCTCTCCCAAACTCACCGTTCTCCCAACCTCACCGTTCTCCCAACCTCACCGTTCTCCCAACCTCACCGCTCCCAAACTCATCCCTCACCCAAACCCATCCCTCTCCCAACCTCACCTCTCCCAAACTCACCGCTCTCCCAGCCTCACCGTTCTCGCAATCTCATCGTACTCCCAACCTAACCGTACTCCCAACCTCACCGTACTACCAACCTCACCGCTCTCCCACACTCACCGCTCTCCCAAACTCACAGCTCTCACAACCTCACCGCTCTCCCAACCTCACCGTACTCCCAACCTCACTGCTCTCCCAACTCACCGCTCTCCCAAACTCACCGCTCTCCCAAACTCACCGCTCTCCCAACCTCACCGTTCTCCCAACCTCACCGTTCTCCCAACCTCACCGTTCTCCCAAACTCATCCCTCACCCAAACCCATCCCTCTCCCAACCTCACCGCTCTCCCAACCTCACCGCTCTCCCAACCTCACCGCTCTCCCAACCTCACCGCTCTCCCAGGTTCACCGCTCTCCCAACCTCACCGCTCTCAAAAAACCTCAACGCTCTCCCAACCTCACCGCTCTCCCAACCTCACCGCTCTCCCAGATTCACCGCTCTCCCAGATTCACCGCTCTCCCAGATTCACCGCTCTCCCAGGTTCACCGCTCACCCAACCTCACTGCTCTCCTAACCTCACCGCTCTCCCAACTCCACCGCTCTCCCAACATCACCGCTCTCCCAACCTCACCGCTCTCCCAAGTTCTCCTCTCCTAACCTCACCGCTCCCAAACTCATCCCTCTCCCAAACTCATCCCTCTCCCAAACTCACCGCTCTCCCAAACTCACCGCTCTCCCACCCTCACCGCTCTCCCAACCTCACCGCTCTCCCACCCTCACCGCTCTCCAAACCTCACCGCTCTCCCAACCTCACCACTCTCCCAACCTCACCGCTCTCCCAACCTCACCGCTCTCCCAACCTCACCTCTCCCAACCTCACCGCTCTCCCAACCTCACCGCTCTCCCAACCTCACCGCTCTCCCAACCTCATCGCTCTGCGAAGTTCACTTCTCCCAACCTTATCGCTCTACCAACCTCACCGCTCTCCCAAACTCACCGCTCTCCCAACATCACCGCTCTCCCAACATCACCGCTCACCCAGGTTCACCACTGTCCCGACCTCACTGCTCTCCCAACCTCACCGCTATCCCAACCTCACCGCTCTCCCAACCTCACTGCTCTCCCAAACTCACTGCTCTCCCAACTCCACCGCTCTCCCAACCTCACCGCTCTCCCAAGTTCACCTCTCCTTACCTCACCACTCCCAAACTCATCCCTCACCCAAACTTAATCCCTCTCCCAACCTCACCGGTCTCCCAACCTCACCGCTCTCCCAACCTCAGCGCTCTCCCAACCTCACCGTACTCCCAACCTCACCGCTCTCCCAACTTCACCGCTCTCCCAACCTTACCGTTCTCCCAACCTTACCGTTCTCCCAACCTCACCGTTCTCCGAACCTCAATGCTCCCAAATCATCCCTCACCCAAAACCATCCCTCTCCAACCTCATCGCTCTCCCAACCTCACCGCTCTCCCAACCTCACCGCTCTCCCAAACTCACCGCTCTCCCAGGTTCACCGCTCTCGCAACCTCACCGCTCTCCCAACCTCACCGCTCTCCCAACATAACCGCTCTACCATGATCACCGCTCTCCCAATGTCAACGCTATCTCAACCTCACCGCTCTCCCAACCTCACCGCTCTCCCAGACTCACCGCTCTCCCAGATTCACCGCTCTCCCAGATTCACCGCTCTGCCAGGTTCACCGCTCTCCCAACCTCACTGCTCTCCCAACCTCACCGCACTGCCAAGCTCACCGCTCTCCCAACCTCACCGCTCTCCCAACCTCACAGCTCTCCCAACCTCACCGCTCTCCCAACTCCACCGCTCTCCCAACCTCACCGCTCTCCCAAGTTCTCCTCTCCTAACCTCACCGCTCCCAAACTCATCCCTCTCCCAAACTCATCCCTCTCCCAACCTCACCGCTCTCCCAACATCACTGCTCTCCCAACCTCACCGCTCTCCCAAACTCACCACTCTCCCAGGTTTACCGCTCTCGCAAGTTCTCCGCTCTCCCAAGCTCACCACTCTCCCAAGCTCACCGCTCTCCCAACCTCACCGCTCTCCCAAACTCACCGCTCTCCCAACCTCACCACTCTACCACCCTCACCGCTCTCCCACCCTCACCACTCTCCCAACCTCACCGCGCTCCCAACCTCACCGCTCTCCCAACCTCACTGCTCTCCGAACCTCACTGCACTCCCAACCTCACCGCTCTCCCAACCTCACCGCTCTCCCAAACTCACCGCTCTCCCAACCTTAACGCTCTCCCAAGTTCACTTCTCCCAACCTTACTGCTTTCCCAACCTCACCGCTCTCCCAAGTTCACCGCTCTCCCAACGTCACCGCACTCCCAACCTCACTGCTGTCCCTACCTCATCGCTGTCCCAGATTCACCGCTCTCACAGGGTCACCGCTCACCCAACCTCACCGCTCTCCCAACCTCACCGCACACCCAATCTCACCGCTCTACCAACCTCACCGCTCTCCAACCTCACTGCTCTCCCAACTCCACCACTCTCCCAACCTCACCGCTCTCCCAACCTCACCGCTCTCCCAACCTCACCGCTCTCCCCAGTTCTCCTCTCCTATCCTCACCGCTCCCAAACTCATCTCTCTCCCAAACTCATCCCTCTCCCTAACTCACCGGTCTCCCTACCTCACCGCACTCCCAACCTCACCGCTCTCCCAACCTCATCGCTCTCCCAACCTCAACGCTCTCTCAACCTCACTGCTCTCCCAACCTCACCGCTCTCCCAAACTCACCGCTCTCCCAACCTCACCGCTCTCCCAGGTTCACCGCTCTCTGAACCTCACTGTTCTCCCAACCTTACCATTCTCCCAACCTCATCATTCTCCAAACCTCACCGCTCACAAACTCATCCCTCACCCAAAACCATCCCTCTCCCAACCTCATCGCGCTCCCAACCTCATCGCTCTCCCAACCTCACTGCTCTCCGAACCTCACTGCCCTCCCATCCTCACCACTCTCCCAACCTCACCGCTCTCCCAACCTCACCGCTCTCCCAACCTCACCGCTCTCCCAACCTCACCGCTCTCCCACCCTCACCGCTCTCCAAACCTCACCGCTCTCCCAACCTCACCACTCTCCCAACCTCACCGCTCTCCCAACCTCACCGCTCTCCCAACCTCACCTCTCCCAACCTCACCGCTCTCCCAACGTCACCGCTCTCCCAACCTCACTGCTCTCCCAACCTCATCGCTCTGCGAAGTTCACTTCTCCCAACCTTATCGCTCTACCAACCTCACCGCTCTCCCAACCTCACCGCTCTCCCAACCTCACCGCTCTCCCAACCTCACTGCTCTCCCAACCTTAACGCTCTCCCAAGTTCACTTCTCCCAACCTTACAGCTTTCCCAACCTCACCGCTCTCCCAAGTTCACCGCTCTCCCAAGTTCACCGCTCTCCCAACCTCACCGCTGTCCCAACCTCACCGCTCTCCCAACCTCACCACTCTCCCAACCTCACCGCTCTCCCAACCTCACTGCTCTCCCTACCTCATCGAATCCCAGATTCACCGCTCTCACAGGGTCACCGCTCACCCAACCTCACCGCTCTCCCAACCTCACCGCATACCCAACCTCACCGCTCTCCCAACCTCACTGCTCTCCCAACTCCACCGCTCTCCCAACCTCACCGCTCTCCCAACCTCAACGTTCTCCCAACCTCACTGCTCTCCCAAACTCACCACTCTCCTAAGTTCACCGTTCTAGCAAGTTCACTGCTCTCGCAAGTTCTCCGCTCTCCCAACCGTACCGCTCTCCCAAACTCACCGCTCTCCCAACCTCACCGCTCTCCCAGGTTCACCGCTCTGCCAACCTCACTGTTCTCCCAACCTTACCACTCACAAACTCATCCCTCACCCAAAACCATCCCTCTCCCAACCTCATCGCTCTCCCAACCTCACCGCTCTCCCAACCTCATCGTTCTCCAATCCTCACCACTCACAAACTCATCCCTCACCCAAAACCATCCCTCTCCCAACCTCCCCGCTCTCCCAACCTCCCCGCTCTCCCAACCTCACTGCTCTCCCAGGTTCACCGCTCTCCCAAGCTCACCGCTCTCCCAAGCTCACCGCTCTCCCAACCTCACTTCTCTCCCAAGTTCACCGCTCTCCCAACGTCACTGCTGTCTCAACCTCACCGCTCTCCCAACATCACCGCTCTCCCAACCTCATTGCTCTCCCAAACTCACCACCCTCCCAAGTTCTCCTCTCCTAACCTCACTGCTCCCAAACTCATCCCTCTCCCAAACTCACTGCTCTCCCAACCTCACCGCTCTCCCAACATCACCGCTCTCCCAACCTCACTGCTCTCCCAAACTGACCACTCTCCCAAGTTTACCGCTCTCGCAAGTTCTACGCTCTACCAAGCTCACCGCTCTCCCAAGCTCACCGCTCTCCCAAACTCACCGCTCTCCCAACCTCACCGCTCTCCCAACCTCACCGCTCTCCCAACCTCACCGCTCTCCCACCCTCACCGTGCTCCCAACCTCAACGCTCTCCCAACCTCACCGCTCTCCCAACATCACTGCTCTCCCAACCTTACTGCTCTTTCAATTTCACCGCTCTCCCAAGTTCACCGCTCTCCCAAGTTCACCGCTCTCCCAAGTTCACCGCTCTCCCAACGTCACCGCTCTCTCAACCTCACCGCTCTCCCAACCTCACCACTCTCCCAACCTCACTGCTCCCCCTACCTCATCGCTTTCCCAACCTCAACGCTCTCCCAACCTCACTGCTCTCCCAACCTCACCGCTCTCCCAAACTCACCACTCTCCCAAGTTCACCACTCTACCAAGTTCACCGCTCTCGCAAGTTCTCCGCTCTCCCAACCTCACCGCTCTCCCAACCTCACCGCTCTCCCAACCTCACCGCTCTCTCAACCTCACCGCTCTCCCAACCTCACCACTCTCCCAACCTCACTGGTCCCCCTACCTCAACGCTCTCCCAACCTCAATGCTCTCCCAACCTCACTGCTCTCCCAACCTCACTGCTCTCCCAACCTCACTGCTCTCCCAAACTCACCACTCTCCCAAGTTCACCGCTCTAGCAAGTTCACCGCTCTAGCAAGTTCTCCGCTCTCCCAACCTCACCGCTCTCCCAAACTCACCGCTCTCCCAACCACACCGCTCTCCCAGGTTCACCGCTCTCCCAACCTCACCGTTTTCCCAACCTTACCGTTCTCCCAACCTCATCGTTCTCCAAACCTCACCACTCACAAACTCATCCGTCACCCAAAACCATCCCTCTCACAACCTCATCGTTCTCCCAACCTCACCGCACTCCCAACCTCACCGCTCTCAAACCTCCCCGCTCTCCCAACCTCACCGCTCTCCCAACCTCTCTGCTCTCCCAGGTTCACCGCTCTCCCAAGCTCACTGCTCTCCCAACCTCACCGCTCTCCCAAGTTCACCGCTCTCCCAACGTCACCGCTGTCTCAACCTCACCGCTCTCCCAACCTCACCGCTCTCCCAACTCCACCGCTCTCCCAACTCCACCGCTCTCCCAACCTCACTGCTCTCCCAACCTCACTGCTCTCCCAACCTCACCGTTCTCGCAACCTCTCCGCTCTCCCAACCTCACCGTACTCCCAACCTCACCGCACTCCCAACCTCACCGCTCTCCCAGCCTCACCGCTCTCCCAGGTTCACCGCTCTCACAGGTTCACCGCTCTCCCAACATCACCGCTCTCCCAAGATCACCGCTCTCCCAATGTCACCGCTGTCTCAACCTCACCACTCTCCCAACCTCACCGCTCTCCCAACCTCACCACTCTCCCAACCTCACCGCTCTCCCAACCTCACCGCTCTCCCAAACTCACCGCTCTCCCAACCTCACCGCGCTCCCAACCTCACCGCTCTCCCAACCTCACCGCTCTCCGAACCTCACTGCCCTCCCAACCTCACCGCTCTCCCAACCTCACCGCTCTCCCAACCTCACTGCTCTCCCAACCTTAACGCTCTCCCAAGTTCACTTCTCCCAACCTTTCCGCTTTCCCAACCTCACCGCTCTCCCAAGTTCACCGCTCTCCCAACATCACCGCACTCCCAACCTCACTGCTGTCCCTACCTCATCGCTGTGCCAGATTCACCGCTCTCACAGGGTCACCGCTCACCCAACCTCACCGCTCTCCCAACCTCACCGCACACCCACCCTCACTGCTCTCCCACCCTCACTGCTCTCCCACCCTCACTGCTCTCCCACCCTCACTGCTCTCCCAACCTCACCCCTATCCCAACCTCACCGCTCTCCTAGGTTCACCGCTCTCCCAGGTTCATCGCTCTCCCAACCTCACCGCTCTCCCCAGTTCACTTCTCCCAACCTCACTGCTCTCCCAAACTTACCGCTCTTCCAACCTCACCGCTCCCAAGTTCACTGCTCCCAAGTTCACCCCTGTCCCAACCTCACCGCTCTCCCAACCTCACCGCTCTCCCAACATCACCGCTCTCCCAACCTCACCACTCTCCCAAGTTCATCTCTCCTAACCTCACCGTCTCCCAATCTTACCGCTCTCCCAACCTCACTGTCTCCCAACCTCACCGCTCTCCCAACCTCACCTTTCTCCCAAGTTCTCCTCTCCTAACCTCACCGCTCCCAAACTCATCCCTCTCACAAACTCATCCCTCTCCCAAACTCACCGCTCTCCCAACCTCACCGCTCTCCCAACCTCACCGCACTCCCAACCTCACCGCACTCCCAACCTCACCGCACTCCCAACCTCACCGCTCTCCCAAGTTCACCGCTCTCCCAACGTCACTGCTCTCTCAACCTCACCGCTCTCCGAACCTCACCGCTCTCCCAACCTCACCGCTCTCCCTACCTCACTGCTCTCCCAACCTCACCGCTCTCCCAGATTCACCGCTCTTCCAGGGTCACCGCTCACCCAAACTCACCGGTCTCCCAACCTCACCGCTCTCCCAGGTTCTGCTCTCCTAACCTCACCACTCCCAAACTCATCCCTCTCCCAAACTCACCGCGCTCCTAACCTCTCCGCTCTCCCAACCTCACCGCGCTCCCAACCTCACCGCACTCCCAACCTCACCGCTCTCCCAACCTCACCACTCTCTCAACCTCACCGCTCTCCCAACCTCACCACTCTCCCAAGTTCATCTCTCCTAACCTCACCATCTCCCAACCTCACTGCTCTCCCAGGTTCACCGTCTCCCAACCTCACTGCACTCCCAACCTCACCGCTCTCCCACCCTCACCGCTCTCCCACCCTCACTGCTCTCCCACCCTCACTGCTCTCCCACCCTCACTGCTCTCCCAACCTCACCGCTATCCCAACCTCACCGCTCTCCTAGGTTCACCGCTCTCCCAACCTCACCGCTCTCCCAGGTTCGCCGCTCTACCAACCTCACCGCTCTCCCAACCTCACCGCTCTCCCAAGTTCACCGCTCTAGGATGTTCACCGCTCTAGGATGTTCACCGCTCTAGCATGTTCACCGCTCTAGCAAGTTCACTGCTCTAGCAAGTTCACCGCTCTTGCAAGCTCACCGCTCTCCCTACCCCACCGCTGTCCCAACCTCACCGCTCTCCCAACCTCATCGCTCTCCCAAGTTCTCCTCTCCTAACCTCACCGCTCCCAAACTCATCCCTCTCACAAACTCATCCCTCTCCCAAACTCACCGCTCTCCCAACCTCACCGCTCTCCCAGGTTCACCGCTCTCCCAACCTCACCGCACTCCCAACCTCACCGCTCTCCCACCCTCACTTCTCTCCCACCCTCACTGCTCTCCCAACCTCATCGCTATCCCAACCTCACCGCTCTCCTAGGTTCACCGCTCTCCCAGGTTCATCGCTCTCCCAACCTCACCGCTCTCCCAAGTTCACTTCTCCCAACCTCACTGCTCTCCCAAACTTACCGCTCTTCCAACCTCACCGCTCCCAAGTTCACTGCTCCCAAGTTCACCCCTCTCCGAACCTCACCGCTCTCCCAACCTCACCGCTCTCCCAACCTCACCGCTCTCCCAACCTCACCGCTCTCCCAACCTCACCGCTCTCCCAACCTCACCGCTCTCCCAACCTCAGCACTCTCCCAAGTTCTTCTCTCCTAACCTCACCGTCTCCCAATCTTACCGCTGTCCCAACCTCACCGCTCTCCCAGGTTCACCGCTCTCCCAACCTCACTGCTCTCCCAACCTCACCGCTCTCCCAACCTCACCGCTCTCCCAACCTCACCACTCTCCCAACCTCACCGCTCTCCCAACCTCACCACTCTCCCAAGTTCATCTCTCCTAACCTCACCATCTCCCAATCTTACCGCTCTCCCAACCTCACCGCTCTCCCAGGTTCACCGCTCTCCCAACCTCACCGCTCTCCCAACCTCACTGCTTTCCCAACCTCACCGCTCTCCCAAGTTCTCCTCTCCTAACCTCACTGCTCCCAAACTCATCCCTCTCACAAACTCATCCTTCTCCAAAACTCACCGCTCTCCCAACCTCACCGCTCTCCCAACCTCACCGCACTCCCAACCTCATCACACTCCCAAGTTCACTTCTCCCAACCATACCGCTCTCCCAACCTCACCGCTCTCCCAAGTTCACCGCTCTCCCAACGTCACTGCTCTCTCAACCTCACCGCTCTCCCAACCTCACCGCTCTCCCAAACTCACCGCTCTCCCAACCTCACCACTCTCCCAACCTCACCGCACTCCCAACCTCAACGCTCTCCCAACCTCACCACTCTCCCAAGTTCATCTTTCCTAACCTCACCGCTCTCCCAACCTCACCGCTCTCCCAACCTCATCGCTCTCCCAGGTTCACCGCTCTCCCACGTTCACCGTTCTCCCAAGTTTACCGCTGTCCCAAGTTCACCGCTCTAGCAAGTTCACCGCTGTAGCAAGTTCACCGCTCTAGCAAGTTCACCGCTCTCCCAGGTTCACCGCTGTCCCAACCCCACCGCTCTCCCAACCTCACCGCTCTCCCAACCTCACCGCTCTCCCAACCTCACCGCTCTCCCAGGTTCACCGTCTCCCAACCTCACTGCACTCCCAACCTCACCGCTCTCCCACCCTCACCGCTCTCCCACCCTCACTGCTCTCCCACCCTCACTGCTCTCCCACCCTCACTGCTCTCCCAACCTCACCGCTATCCCAACCTCACCGCTCTCCTAGGTTCACCGCTCTCCCAACCTCACCGCTCTCCCAGGTTCGCCGCTCTACCAACCTCACCGCTCTCCCAACCTCACCGCTCTCCCAAGTTCACCGCTCTAGGATGTTCACCGCTCTAGCATGTTCACCGCTCTAGCAAGTTCACTGCTCTAGCAAGTTCAGCGCTCTTGCAAGCTCACCGCTCTCCCTACCCCACCGCTCTCCCAACCTCACCGCTCTCCCAACCTCATCGCTCTCCCAAGTTCTCCTCTCCTAACCTCACCGCTCCCAAACTCATCCCTCTCACAAACTCATCCCTCTCCCAAACTCACCGCTCTCCCAACCTCACCGCTCTCCCAGGTTCACCGCTCTCCCAACCTCACCGCACTCCCAACCTCACCGCTCTCCCACCCTCACTTCTCTCCCACCCTCACTGCTCTCCCAACCTCATCGCTATCCCAACCTCACCGCTCTCCTAGGTTCACCGCTCTCCCAGGTTCATCGCTCTCCCAACCTCACCGCTCTCCCAAGTTCACTTCTCCCAACCTCACTGCTCTCCCAAACTTACCGCTCTTCCAACCTCACCGCTCCCAAGTTCACCCCTCTCCGAACCTCACCGCTCTCCCAACCTCACCGCTCTCCCAACCTCACCGCTCTCCCAACCTCACCGCTCTCCCAACCTCACCGCTCTCCCAACCTCACCGCTCTCCCAACCTCACCGCTCTCCCAACCTCACCACTCTCCCAAGTTCTTCTCTCCTAACCTCACCGTCTCCCAATCTTACCGCTGTCCCAACCTCACCGCTCTCCCAGGTTCACCGCTCTCCCAACCTCACCGCTCTCCCAACCTCACCGCTCTCCCAACCTCACCGCTCTCCCAACCTCACCGCTCTCCCAACCTCACCGCTCTCCCAACCTCACCACTCTCCCAAGTTCATCTCTCCTAACCTCACCATCTCCCAATCTTACTGCTCTCCCAACCTCACCGGTCTCCCAGGTTCACCGCTCTCCCAACCTCACCGCTCTCCCAAGTTCACCGCTCTCCCAACGTCACTGCTCTCTCAACCTCACCGCTCTCCCAACCTCACCCCTCCCCCAACCTCACCGCTCTCCCAACCTCACCGCTCTCCCAACCTCACCGCTCTCCCAACCTCACTGCTCTCCCAACCTCACCGCTCTCCCAGATTGACCGCTCTCCCAGGGTCACCGCTCACCCAAACTCACCGCTCTCCCAACCTCACCGCTCTCCCAAGTTCTGCTCTCCTAAGCTCACTGCTCCCAAACTCATTCCTCTCCCAAACTCACCGCTCTCCCAACCTCACCGCTCTGCTAACCTCAACGCTCTCCCAACCTCACCGCACTCCCAACCTCACCGCTCTCCCAACCTCACCACTCTCCCAACCTCACCGCACTCCCAACTTCACCTCTCTCCCAACCTCACCACACTCCCAAGTTCACTTCTCCCAACCGTACCGCTCTCCCAAGGTCACTGCTCTCCCAAGTTCACCGCTCTCCCAACGTCACTGCTCTCTCAACCTCACCGCTCTCCCAACCTCACCACTCTCCCAACCTCACCGCACTCCCAACCTCACCGCTCTCCCAACCTCACCACTCTCCCAAGTTCATCTTTCCTAACCTTACCGCTCTCCCAACCTCACCGCTCTCCCAGGTTCACCGCTCTCCCAAGTTCACTGTTCTCCCAAGTTCACCGTTCTCCCAAGTTCACCGCTCTAGCAAGTTCACCGCTCTAGCAAGTTCACCGCTCTAGCAAGTTCACCGCTCTCCCAGGTTCACCGCTGTCCCAACCCCACCGCTCTCCCAACCTCACCGCTCTCCCAACCTTACCGCTCTCCCAAGTTCATCTCTCCTAACCTCACTGCTCCCAATCTAATTCCTCTCCCAAACTCACTGCGCTCCTAACCTCTCCGCTCTCCCAACCTCACCGCTCTCCCAAGTTCACTTCTCCCAACCGTACCGCTCTCCCAAGGTCACTGCTCTCCCAAGTTCACCGTTCTCCCAACGTCACTGCTCTCTCAACCTCACCGCTCTCCCAACCTCACCGCTCTCCCAAACTCACCGCTCTCCCAACCTCACCACTGTCCCAACCTCACCGCACTCCCAACCTCAACGCTCTCCCAACCTCACCACTCTCCCAAGTTCATCTTTCCTAACCTCACCGCTCTCCCAACCTCACCGCTCTCCCAACCTCACCACTCTCCCAACCTCACCGCTCTCCCAACCTCACTGCTCTCGCAACCTCACCGCTCTCCCAGATTCACCGCTCTCCCAGGGTCACCGCTCACCCAAACTCACCGCTCTCCCAACCTCACCGCTCTCCCAAGTTCTGCTCTCCTAACCTCACCACTCCCAAACTCATCCCTCTCCCAAACTCACCACGCTCCTAACCTCTCCGCTCTCCCAACCTCACCGCTCTCCCAACCTCACCGCACTCCCCACCTCACCGCTCTCCCTACCTCACCGCTCTCCCAACCTCACCGCTCTCCCAACCTCACCGCTCTCCCAACCTCACCGCTCTCCCAAACTCACCGCTCTCCCAAACTCACCGCTCTCCCAACCTCACCACTGTCCCAACCTCACCGCACTCCCAACCTCAACGCTCTCCCAACCTCACCACTCTCCCAATTTCATCTTTCCTAACCTCACCGCTCTCCCAACCTCACCGCTCTCCCAACCTCACCACTCTCCCAACCTCACCGCTCTCCCAACCTCACTGCTCTCCCAACCTCACCGCTCTCCCAGATTCACCGCTCTCCCAGGGTCACCGCTCACCCAAACTCACCGCTCTCCCAACCTCACCGCTCTCCCAAGTTCTGCTCTCCTAACCTCACCACTCCCAAACTCATCCCTCTCCCAAACTCACCACGCTCCTAACCTCTCCGCTCTCCCAACCTCACCGCTCTCCCAACCTCACCGCACTCCCCACCTCACCGCTCTCCCTACCTCACCGCTCTCCCAACCTCACCGCTCTCCCAACCTCACCGCTCTCCCAACCTCACCGCTCTCCCAACCTCACCACTCTCCCAACCTCAACGCTCTCCCAACCCCACCGCTCTCCCAACCCCACCACTCTCCCAAGTTCATCTCTCCTAACCTCACCGTCTCCCAATCTTACCGCTGTCCCAACCTCACCGCTATCCCAGGTTCACCGCTCTAGCAAGTTCACCGCTCTAGCAAGTTCACCGCTCTAGCAAGTTCACCGCTCTTGCAAGCTCACCGCTCTCCCTATCCCACCGCACTCCCAACCTCACCGCTCTCCCAACCTCATCTCTCTCCCAAGTTCTTCTCTCCTAACCTTACCACTCCCAAACTCATCCCTCTCACAAGCTCATCCCTCTCCCAGGTTCACCGCTCTCCCAACCTCACCGCTCTCCCAGGTTCACTGCTCTCCCAACCTCACTGCACTCCCAACTTCACCGCTCTCCCACCCTCACTTCTCTCCCACCCTCACTGCTCTCCCAACCTCATTGCTATCCCAACCTCACCGCTCTCCTAGGTTCACCGCTCTCCCAGGTTCATCGCTCTCCCAACCTCACCGCTCTCCCAAGTTCACTTCTCCCAACCTCACTGCTCTCCCAAACTTACCGCTCTTCCAACCTCACCGCTCCCAAGTTCACTGCTCCCAAGTTCATCCCTCTCCCAACCTCACCGCTCTCCCAACCTCACTGCTCTCCCAACCTCACCGTTCTCCCAACCTCACCGCTCTCCCATGTTCATCTCTCCTAGCCTCACCGTCTCCCAATCTTACCGCTCTCCCAACCTCACTGTTCTCCCAAGTTCACTGCTGTAGCAAGTTCACCGCTCTAACAAGTTTACCGCTCTTGCAAGTTCACCGCTCTTGCAAGTTCACCGCTCTCCCAAGCTCACCGCTCTCCCAACCTCACCGCTCTCCCAACCTCACCGCTCTCCCAAGTTCATCTCACCTAACCTCACCGTCTCCCTATCTTGCCGCTCTCCCACCCTCACCGCTCTCCCAACCTCACCGCTCTCCCAGGTTCACCGCTCTCCCAGGTTCACTGCTCTCCCAACCTCACCGCTCTCACAACCTCACCGCACTCTCAAATTCACCGCTCTCCCACCCTCACCGCTCTCCCACCCTCACCGCTCTCCCAACCTCACCTCTCCCAACCTCAACGCTCTCCCAACCTCACCATTCTCCCAATCTCACCGTATTCCCAATTTCACCGCCATCAGAACCTTACCGCTCTCCCAATCTCACCGTATTCCCAATCTCACCGTACTCAGAACCTTACCGCTCTCCCAACCTCACAGCTCTCCCACCCTCACCGCTCTCCCAACCTCACAGCTCTCCCACCCTCACCGCTCTCCCAACCTCACCGCACTCCCAACTTCACCGCTCTCCCACCCTCACTTCTCTCCCACCCTCACTGCTCTACCAACCTCATTGCTATCCCAACCTCACCACTCTCCTAGGTTCACCGCTCTCCCAGGTTCATCGCTGTCCCAACCTCACCGCTCTCCCAAGTTCACTTCTCCCAACCTCACTGCTCTCCCAAACTTACCGCTCTTCCAACCTCACCGCTCCCAAGTTCACTGCTCCCAAGTTCACCCCTCTCCCAAACTCACCACTCTCCCAACCTCACCGCTCTCCCAACCTCAACGCTCTCCCAACCTCACCGCACTCCCAACCTCACCACACTCCCAAGTTCACTTCTCCCAACCGTACCACTCTCCCAAGGTCACTGCTCTCCCAAGTTCACCGTTCTCCCAACGTCACTGCTCTCTCAACCTCACCGCTCTCCCAACCTCACCGCTCTCCCAACCTCACCACTCTCCCAACCTCACCACTCTCCCAACCTCACCGCACTCCCAACCTCACCGCTCTCCCAATCTCACCACTCTCCCAAGTTCATCTTTCCTAACCTCACCGCTCTCCCAACCTCACCGCTCTCCCAACCTCACCGCTCTCCCAGTTTCACCGCTCTCCCAAGTTCACCGTTCTCCCAAGTTCACCGCTCTCCCAAGTTCACCGCTCTAGCAAGTTCACCGCTCTAGCAAGTTCACCGCTCTAGCAAGTTCACCGCTCTCCCAGGTTCACCGCTGTCCCAACCCCACCGCTCTCCCAACCTCACCGCTCTCCCAACCTCACCGCTCTCCCAGGTTCACCGCTCTTCCAACCTCACTGCACTCCCAACCTCACCGCTCTCCCACCCTCACCGCTCTCCCACCCTCACTGCTCTCCCACCCTCACTGCTCTCCCACCCTCACTGCTCTCCCACCCTCACTGCTCTCCCAACCTCACCGCTATCCCAACCTCACCGCTCTCCTAAGTTCACCGCTCTCCCAACCTCACCGCTCTCCCAGGTTCGCCGCTCTACCAACCTCACCGCTCTCCCAACCTCTCCGCTCTCCCAAGTTCACCGCTCTAGGATGTTCACCGCTCTAGCAAGTTCACTGCTCTAGCAAGTTCACCGCTCTTGCAAGCTCACCGCTCTCCCTACCCCACCGCTCTCCCAACCTCACCGCTCTCCCAACCTCATCGCTCTCCCAAGTTCTCCTCTCCTAACCTCACCGCTCCCAAACTCATCCCTCTCACAAACTCATCCCTCTCCCAAACTCACCGCTCTCCCAACCTCACTGCTCTCCCACCCTCACTGCTCTCCCACCCTCACTGCTCTCCCACCCTCACTGCTCTCCCACCCTCACTGCTCTCCCAACCTCACCGCTATCCCAACCTCACCGCTCTCCTAGGTTCACCGCTCTCCCAGGTTCATCGCTCTCCCAACCTCACCGCTCTCCCAAGTTCCCCTCTCCTAACCTCACCGCTCCCAAACTCATCCCTCTCCCAAACTCATCCCTCTCCCAACCTCACCGCTCTCCCAACATCACCGCTCTCCCAACCTCACCGCTCTCCCAAACTCACCACTCTCCCAAGTTTACCGCTCTCACAAGTTCTCCGCTCTCCCAAGCTCACCGCTCTCCCAAGCTCACTGCTCTCCCAACCTCACCGCTCTCCCAAACTCACCGCTCTCCCAACCTCACCGCTCTCCCAACCTCACCGCTCTCCCAAACTCACCGCTCTCCCAACCTCACCGCTCTCCCACCCTCACCGCTCTCCCACCCTCACCGCTCTCCCAACCTCACCGCGCTCCCAACCTCACCGCTCTCCCAACCTCACCGCTCTCCGAACCGCACTGCCCTCCCAACCTCACCGCTCTCCCAACCTCACCGATCTCCCAACCTCACTGCTCTCCCAACCTTAACGCTCTCCCAAGTTCACTTCTCCCAACCTTTCCGCTTTCCCAACCTCACCGCTCTCCCAAGTTCACCGCTCTCCCAACATCACCGCACTCCCAACCTCACTGCTGTCCCTACCTCATCGCTGTGCCAGATTCACCGCTCTCACAGGGTCACCGCTCACCCAACCTCACCGCTCTCCCAACCTCACCGCACACCCACCCTCACTGCTCTCCCACCCTCACTGCTCTCCCACCCTCACTGCTCTCCCACCCTCACTGCTCTCCCAACCTCACCCCTATCCCAACCTCACCGCTCTCCTAGGTTCACCGCTCTCCCAGGTTCATCGCTCTCCCAACCTCACCGCTCTCCCCAGTTCACTTCTCCCAACCTCACTGCTCTCCCAAACTTACCGCTCTTCCAACCTCACCGCTCCCAAGTTCACTGCTCCCAAGTTCACCCCTTTCCCAACCTCACCGCTCTCCCAACCTCACCGCTCGCCCAACCTCACCGCTCTCCCAACCTCACCACTCTCCCAAGTTCATCTCTCCTAACCTCACCGTCTCCCAATCTTACCGCTCTCCCAACCTCACTGTCTCCCAACCTCACCGCTCTCCCAACCTCACCTTTCTCCCAAGTTCTCCTCTCCTAACCTCACCGCTCCCAAACTCATCCCTCTCACAAACTCATCCCTCTCCCAAACTCACCGCTCTCCCAACCTCACCGCTCTCCCAACCTCACCTCACTCCCAACCTCACCGCACTCCCAACCTCACCGCACTCCCAACCTCACCACACTCCCAAGTTCACTTCTCCCAACCGTACCGCTCTCCCAACCTCACCGCTCTCCCACCCTCACTGCTCTCCCAACCTCACCGCTCTCAAACCCTCACTGCTCTCCCACCCTCACTGCTCTCCCAACCTCACTGCTCTCCCACCCTCACTGCTCTCCCACCCTCACTGCTCTCCCACCCTCACTGCTCTCCCACCCTCACTGCTCTCCCAACCTCACCGCTATCCCAACCTCACCGCTCTCCTAAGTTCACCGCTCTCCCAACCTCACCGCTCTCCCAGGTTCGCCGCTCTACCAACCTCACCGCTCTCCCAGGTTCACCGCTGTCCCAACCTCACTGCACTCCCAACCTCACCGCTCTCCCACCCTCACCGCTCTCCCACCCTCACTGCTCTCCCACCCTTACTGCTCTCCCACCCTCACTGCTCTCCCACCCTCACTGCTCTCCCAACCTCACCGCTATCCCAACCTCACCGCTCTCCTAAGTTCACCGCTCTCCCAACCTCACCGCTCTCCCAGGTTCGCCGCTCTACCAACCTCACCGCTCTCCCAACCTCACCGCTCTCCCAAGTTCACCGCTCTAGGATGTTCACCGCTCTAGCAAGTTCACTGCTCTAGCAAGTTCACCGCTCTTGCAAGCTCACCGCTCTCCCTACCCCACCGCTCTCCCAACCTCACCGCTCTCCCAACCTCATCGCTCTCCCAAGTTCTCCTCTCCTAACCTCACCGCTCCCAAACTCATCCCTCTCACAAACTCATCCCTCTCCCAAACTCACCGCTCTCCCAACCTCACTGCTCTCCCACCCTCACTGCTCTCCCACCCTCACTGCTCTCCCACTCTCACTGCTCTCCCACCCTCACTGCTCTCCCAACCTCACCGCTATCCCAACCTCACCGCTCTCCTAGGTTCACCGCTCTCCCAGGTTCATCGCTCTCCCAACCTCACCGCTCTCCCAAGTTCCCCTCTCCTAACCTCACCGCTCCCAAACTCATCCCTCTCCCAAACTCATCCCTCTCCCAACCTTACCGCTCTCCCAACATCACCGCTCTCCCAACCTCACCGCTCTCCCAAACTCACCACTCTCCCAAGTTTACCGCTCTCACAAGTTCTCCGCTCTCCCAAGCTCACCGCTCTCCCAAGCTCACTGCTCTCCCAACCTCACCGCTCTCCCAAACTCACCGCTCTCCCAACCTCACCGCTCTCCCAACCTCACCGCTCTCCCAAACTCACCGCTCTCCCAACCTCACCGCTCTCCCAACCTCACCACTCTCCCACCCTCACCGCTCTCCCAACCTCACCGCGCTCCCAACCTCACCGCTCTCCCAACCTCACCGCTCTCCGAACCGCACTGCCCTCCCAACCTCACCGCTCTCCCAACCTCACCGATCTCCCAACCTCACTGCTCTCCCAACCTTAACGCTCTCCCAAGTTCACTTCTCCCAACCTTTCCGCTTTCCCAACCTCACCGCTCTCCCAAGTTCACCGCTCTCCCAACATCACCGCACTCCCAACATCACTGCTGTCCCTACCTCATCGCTGTGCCAGATTCACCGCTCTCACAGGGTCACCGCTCACCCAACCTCACCGCTCTCCCAACCTCACCGCACACCCACCCTCACTGCTCTCCCACCCTCACTGCTCTCCCACCCTCACTGCTCTCCCACCCTCACTGCTCTCCCAACCTCACCCCTATCCCAACCTCACCGCTCTCCTAGGTTCACCGCTCTCCCAGGTTCATCGCTCTCCCAATCTCACCGCTCTCCCCAGTTCACTTCTCCCAACCTCACTGCTCTCCCAAACTTACCGCTCTTCCAACCTCACCGCTCCCAAGTTCACTGCTCCCAAGTTCACCCCTGTCCCAACCTCACCGCTCTCCCAACCTCACCGCTCTCCCAACCTCACCGCTCTCCCAACCTCACCACTCTCCCAAGTTCATCTCTCCTAACCTCACCGTCTCCCAATCTTACCGCTCTCCCAACCTCACTGTCTCCCAACCTCACCGCTCTCCCAACCTCACCTTTCTCCCAAGTTCTCCTCTCCTAACCTCACCGCTCCCAAACTCATCCCTCTCACAAACTCATCCCTCTCCCAAACTCACCGCTCTCCCAACCTCACCGCTCTCCCAACCTCACCTCACTCCCAACCTCACCGCACTCCCAACCTCACCGCACTCCCAACCTCACCACACTCCCAAGTTCACTTCTCCCAACCGTACCGCTCTCCCAACCTCACCGCTCTCCCACCCTCACTGCTCTCCCAACCTCACCGCTCTCCCACCCTCACTGCTCTCCCACCCTCACTGCTCTCCCAACCTCACTGCTCTCCCACCCTCACTGCTCTCCCACCCTCACTGCTCTCCCACCCTCACTGCTCTCCCAACCTCACTGCTCTCCCAACCTCACCGCTATCCCAACCTCACCGCTCTCCTAAGTTCACCGCTCTCCCAACCTCACCGCTCTCCCAGGTTCGCCGCTCTACCAACCTCACCGCTCTCCCAACCTCACCGCTCTCCCAAGTTCACCGCTCTAGGATGTTCACCGCTCTAGCAAGTTCACTGCTCTAGCAAGTTCACCGCTCTTGCAAGCTCACCGCTCTCCCTACCCCACCGCTCTCCCAACCTCACCGCTCTCCCAACCTCATCGCTCTCCCAAGTTCTCCTCTCCTAACCTCACCGCTCCCAAACTCATCCCTCTCACAAACTCATCCCTCTCCCAAACTCACCGCTCTCCCAACCTCACTGCTCTCCCACCCTCACTGCTCTCCCACCCTCACTGCTCTCCCACCCTCACTGCTCTCCCACCCTCACTGCTCTCCCAACCTCACCGCTCTCCTAAGTTCACCGCTCTCCCAGGTTCATCGCTCTCCCAACCTCACCGCTCTCCCAAGTTCCCCTCTCCTAACCTCACCGCTCCCAAACTCATCCCTCTCCCAAACTCATCCCTCTCCCAACCTCACCGCTCTCCCTACATCACCGCTCTGCCAACCTCACCGCTCTCCCAAACTCACCACTCTCCCAAGTTTACCGCTCTCGCAAGTTCTCAGCTCTCCCAAGCTCACCGCTCTCCCAAGCTCACTGCTCTCCCAACCTCACCGCTCTCCCAACCTCACCGCTCTCCCAACCTCACCGCTCTCCCACCCTCACCGCTCTCCCAACCTCACCGCGCTCCCAACCTCACCGCTCTCCCAACCTCACCGCTCTCCGAACCTCACTGCCCTCCCAACCTCACCGCTCTCCCAACCTCACCGCTCTCCCAACCTCACTGCTCTCCCAACCTTAACGCTCTCCCAAGTTCACTTCTCCCAACCTTTCCGCTTTCCCAACCTCACCGCTCTCCCAAGTTCACCGCTCTCCCAACATCACCGCACTCCCAACCTCACTGCTGTCCCTACCTCATCGCTGTGCCAGATTCACCGCTCTCACAGGGTCACCGCTCACCCAACCTCACCGCTCTCCCAACCTCACCGCACACCCACCCTCACTGCTCTCCCACCCTCACTGCTCTCCCACCCTCACTGCTCTCCCACCCTCACTGCTCTCCCAACCTCACCCCTATCCCAACCTCACCGCTCTCCTAGGTTCACCGCTCTCCCAGGTTCATCGCTCTCCCAACCTCACCGCTCTCCCCAGTTCACTTCTCCCAACCTCACTGCTCTCCCAAACTTACCGCTCTTCCAACCTCACCGCTCCCAAGTTCACTGCTCCCAAGTTCACCCCTGTCCCAACCTCACCGCTCTCCCAACCTCACCGCTCTCCCAACCTCACCGCTCTCCCAACCTCACCGCTCTCCCAACATCACCACTCTCCCAAGTTCATCTCTCCTAACCTCACCGTCTCCCAATCTTACCGCTCTCCCAACCTCACTGTCTCCCAACCTCACCGCTCTCCCAACCTCACCTTTCTCCCAAGTTCTCCTCTCCTAACCTCACCGCTCCCAAACTCATCCCTCTCACAAACTCATCCCTCTCCCAAACTCACCGCTCTCCCAACCTCACCGCTCTCCCAACCTCACCTCACTCCCAACCTCACCGCACTCCCAACCTCACCGCACTCCCAACCTCACCACACTCCCAAGTTCACTTCTCCCAACCGTACCGCTCTCCCAACCTCACCGCTCTCCCAAGTTCACCGCTCTCCCAACGTCACTGCTCTCTCAACCTCACCGCTCTCCGAACCTCACCGCTCTCCCAACCTCACCGCTCTCCCTACCTCACTGCTCTCCCAACCTCACCGCTCTCCCAGATTCACCGCTCTTCCAGGGTCACCGCTCACCCAAACTCACCGGTCTCCCAACCTCACCGCTCTCCCAGGTTCTGCTCTCCTAACCTCACCACTCCCAAACTCATCCCTCTCCCAAACTCACCGCGCTCCTAACCTCTCCGCTCTCCCAACCTCACCGCGCTCCCAACCTCACCGCACTCCCAACCTCACCGCTCTCCCAACCTCACCACTCGCTCAACCTCACCGCTCTCCCAACCTCACCACTCTCCCAAGTTCATCTCTCCTAACCTCACCATCTCCCAACCTCACCGCTCTCCCAACCTCACCGCTCTCCCAACCTCACCGCTTTCCCAACCTCACCGCTCTCCCAAGTTCTCCTCTCCTAACCTCACCACTCCCAAACTCATCCCTCTCACAAACTCATCCTTCTCCCAAACTCACCGCTCTCCCAACCTCACCGCTCTCCCAACCTCACCGCACTCCCAACCTCATCACACTCCCAAGTTCACTTCTCCCAACCATACCGCTCTCCCAACCTCACCGCTCTCCCAAGTTCACCGTTCTCCCAACGTCACTGCTCTCTCAACCTCACTGCTCTCCCAACCTCACCGCTCTCCCAAACTCACCGCTCTCCCAACCTCACCACTCTCCCAACCTCACCGCACTCCCAACCTCAACGCTCTCCCAACCTCACCACTCTCCCAAGTTCATCTTTCCTAACCTCACCGCTCTCCCAACCTCACCGCTCTCCCAACCTCATCGCTCTCCCAGGTTCACCGCTCTCCCACGTTCACCGTTCTCCCAAGTTTACCGCTGTCCCAAGTTCACCGCTCTAGCAAGTTCACCGCTGTAGCAAGTTCACCGCTCTAGCAAGTTCACCGCTCTCCCAGGTTCACCGCTGTCCCAACCCCACCGCTCTCCCAACCTCACCGCTCTCCCAACCTCACCGCTCTCCCAACCTCACCGCTCTCCCAGGTTCACCGTCTCCCAACCTCACTGCACTCCCAACCTCACCGCTCTCCCACCCTCACCGCTCTCCCACCCTCACTGCTCTCCCACCCTCACTGCTCTCCCACCCTCACTGCTCTCCCAACCTCACCGCTATCCCAACCTCACCGCTCTCCTAGGTTCACCGCTCTCCCAACCTCACCGCTCTCCCAGGTTCGCCGCTCTACCAACCTCACCGCTCTCCCAACCTCACCGCTCTCCCAAGTTCACCGCTCTAGGATGTTCACCGCTCTAGCATGTTCACCGCTCTAGCAAGTTCACTGCTCTAGCAAGTTCACCGCTCTTGCAAGCTCACCGCTCTCCCTACCCCACCGCTCTCCCAACCTCACCGCTCTCCCAACCTCATCGCTCTCCCAAGTTCTCCTCTCCTAACCTCACCGCTCCCAAACTCATCCCTCTCACAAACTCATCCCTCTCCCAAACTCACCGCTCTCCCAACCTCACCGCTCTCCCAGGTTCACCGCTCTCCCAACCTCACCGCACTCCCAACCTCACCGCTCTCCCACCCTCACTTCTCTCCCACCCTCACTGCTCTCCCAACCTCATTGCTATCCCAACCTCACCGCTCTCCTAGGTTCACCGCTCTCCCAGGTTCATCGCTCTCCCAACCTCACCGCTCTCCCAAGTTCACTTCTCCCAACCTCACTGCTCTCCCAAACTTACCGCTCTTCCAACCTCACCGCTCCCAAGTTCACTGCTCCCAAGTTCACCCCTCTCCGAACCTCACCGCTCTCCCAACCTCACCGCTCTCCCAACCTCACCGCTCTCCCAACCTCACCACTCTCCCAAGTTCTTCTCTCCTAACCTCACCGTTTCCCAATCTTACCGCTGTCCCAACCTCACCGCTCTCCCAACCTCACCGCTCTCCCAACCTCACCGCTCTCCCAACCTCACCGCTCTCCCAACCTCACCACTCTCCCAACCTCACCGCTCTCCCAACCTCACCACTCTCCCAAGTTCATCTCTCCTAACCTCACCATCTCCCAATCTTACCGCTCTCCCAACCTCACCGCTCTCCCAGGTTCACCGCTCTCCCAACCTCACCGCTCTCCCAACCTCACCGCTTTCCCAACCTCACCGCTCTCCCAAGTTCTCCTCTCCTAACCTCACTGCTCCCAAACTCATCCCTCTCACAAACTCATCCTTCTCCCAAACTCACCGCTCTCCCAACCTCACCGCTCTCCCAACCTCACCGCACTCCCAACCTCATCACACTCCCAAGTTCACTTCTCCCAACCATACCGCTCTCCCAACCTCACCGCTCTCCCAAGTTCACCGCTCTCCCAACATCACTGCTCTCTCAACCTCACCGCTCTCCCAACCTCACCCCTCCCCCAACCTCACCGCTCTCCCAACCTCACCGCTCTCCCAACCTCACCGCTCTGCTAACCTCAACGCTCTCCCAACCTCACCGCACTCCCAACCTCACCGCTCTCCCAACCTCACCACTCTCCCAACCTCACCGCACTCCCAACTTCACCGCTCTCCCAACCTCACCACACTCCCAAGTTCACTTCTCCCAACCGTACCGCTCTCCCAAGGTCACTGCTCTCCCATGTTCACCGCTCTCCCAACGTCACTGCTCTCTCAACCTCACCGCTCTCCCAACCTCACCACTCTCCCAACCTCACCGCACTCCCAACCTCACCGCTCTCCCAACCTCACCACTCTCCCAAGTTCATCTTTCCTAACCTTACCGCTCTCCCAACCTCACCGCTCTCCCAGGTTCACCGCTCTCCCAAGTTCACTGTTCTCCCAAGTTCACCGTTCTCCCAAGTTCACCGCTCTAGCAAGTTCACCGCTCTAGCAAGTTCACCGCTCTAGCAAGTTCACCGCTCTCCCAGGTTCACCGCTGTCCCAACCCCACCGCTCTCCCAACCTCACCGCTCTCCCAACCTCACCGCTCTCCCAAGTTCATCTCTCCTAACCTCACTGCTCCCAAACTAATTCCTCTCCCAACCTCACCGCACTCCCAACCTCACCGCTCTCCCAACCTCACCGCTCTCCGAACCTCACTGCCCTCCCAACCTCACCGCTCTCCCAACCTCACCGCTCTCCCAACCTCACTGCTCTCCCAACCTTAACGCTCTCCCAAGTTCACTTCTCCCAACCTTTCCGCTTTCCCAACCTCACCGCTCTCCCAAGTTCACCGCTCTCCCAACATCACCGCACTCCCAACCTCACTGCTGTCCCTACCTCATCGCTGTGCCAGATTCACCGCTCTCACAGGGTCACCGCTCACCCAACCTCACCGCTCTCCCAACCTCACCGCACACCCACCCTCACTGCTCTCCCACCCTCACTGCTCTCCCACCCTCACTGCTCTCCCACCCTCACTGCTCTCCCAACCTCACCCCTATCCCAACCTCACCGCTCTCCTAGGTTCACCGCTCTCCCAGGTTCATCGCTCTCCCAACCTCACCGCTCTCCCCAGTTCACTTCTCCCAACCTCACTGCTCTCCCAAACTTACCGCTCTTCCAACCTCACCGCTCCCAAGTTCACTGCTCCCAAGTTCACCCCTGTCCCAACCTCACCGCTCTCCCAACCTCACCGCTCTCCCAACCTCACCGCTCTCCCAACCTCACCACTCTCCCAAGTTCATCTCTCCTAACCTCACCGTCTCCCAATCTTACCGCTCTCCCAACCTCACTGTCTCCCAACCTCATCGCTCTCCCAACCTCACCTTTCTCCCAAGTTCTCCTCTCCTAACCTCACCGCTCCCAAACTCATCCCTCTCACAAACTCATCCCTCTCCCAAACTCACCGCTCTCCCAACCTCACCGCTCTCCCAACCTCACCTCACTCCCAACCTCACCGCACTCCCAACCTCACCGCACTCCCAACCTCACCACACTCCCAAGTTCACTTCTCCCAACCGTACCGCTCTCCCAACCTCACCGCTCTCCAAAGTTCACCGCTCTCCCAACGTCACTGCTCTCTCAACCTCACCGCTCTCCGAACCTCACCGCTCTCCCAACCTCACCGCTCTCCCTACCTCACTGCTCTCCCAACCTCACCGCTCTCCCAGATTCACCGCTCTTCCAGGGTCACCGCTCACCCAAACTCACCGGTCTCCCAACCTCACCGCTCTCCCAGGTTCTGCTCTCCTAACCTCACCACTCCCAAACTCATCCCTCTCCCAAACTCACCGCGCTCCTAACCTCTCCGCTCTCCCAACCTCACCGCGCTCCCAACCTCACCGCACTCCCAACCTCACCGCTCTCCCAACCTCACCACTCTCTCAACCTCACCGCTCTCCCAACCTCACCACTCTCCCAAGTTCATCTCTCCTAACCTCACCATCTCCCAACCTCACCGCTCTCCCAACCTCACCGCTCTCCCAACCTCACCGCTTTCCCAACCTCACCGCTCTCCCAAGTTCTCCTCTCCTAACCTCACCGCTCCCAAACTCATCCCTCTCACAAACTCATCCTTCTCCCAAACTCACCGCTCTCCCAACCTCACCGCTCTCCCAACCTCACCGCACTCCCAACCTCATCACACTCCCAAGTTCACTTCTCCCAACCATACCGCTCTCCCAACCTCACCGCTCTCCCAAGTTCACCGTTCTCCCAACGTCACTGCTCTCTCAACCTCACTGCTCTCCCAACCTCACCGCTCTCCCAAACTCACCGCTCTCCCAACCTCACCACTCTCCCAACCTCACCGCACTCCCAACCTCAACGCTCTCCCAACCTCACCACTCTCCCAAGTTCATCTTTCCTAACCTCACCGCTCTCCCAACCTCACCGCTCTCCCAACCTCATCGCTCTCCCAGGTTCACCGCTCTCCCACGTTCACCGTTCTCCCAAGTTTACCGCTGTCCCAAGTTCACCGCTCTAGCAAGTTCACCGCTGTAGCAAGTTCACCGCTCTAGCAAGTTCACCGCTCTCCCAGGTTCACCGCTGTCCCAACCCCACCGCTCTCCCAACCTCACCGCTCTCCCAACCTCACCGCTCTCCCAACCTCACCGCTCTCCCAGGTTCACCGTCTCCCAACCTCACTGCACTCCCAACCTCACCGCTCTCCCACCCTCACCGCTCTCCCACCCTCACTGCTCTCCCACCCTCACTGCTCTCCAACCCTCACTGCTCTCCCAACCTCACCGCTATCCCAACCTCACCGCTCTCCTAGGTTCACCGCTCTCCCAACCTCACCGCTCTCCCAGGTTCGCCGCTCTACCAACCTCACCGCTCTCCCAACCTCACCGCTCTCCCAAGTTCACCGCTCTAGGATGTTCACCGCTCTAGCATGTTCACCGCTCTAGCAAGTTCACTGCTCTAGCAAGTTCACCGCTCTTGCAAGCTCACCGCTCTCCCTACCCCACCGCTCTCCCAACCTCACCGCTCTCCCAACCTCATCGCTCTCCCAAGTTCTCCTCTCCTAACCTCACCGCTCCCAAACTCATCCCTCTCACAAACTCATCCCTCTCCCAAACTCACCGCTCTCCCAACCTCACCGCTCTCCCAGGTTCACCGCTCTCCCAACCTCACCGCACTCCCAACCTCACCGCTCTCCCACCCTCACTTCTCTCCCACCCTCACTGCTCTCCCAACCTCATTGCTATCCCAACCTCACTGCTCTCCTAGGTTCACCGCTCTCCCAGGTTCATCGCTCTCCCAACCTCACCGCTCTCCCAAGTTCACTTCTCCCAACCTCACTGCTCTCCCAAACTTACCGCTCTTCCAACCTCACCGCTCCCAAGTTCACTGCTCCCAAGTTCACCCCTCTCCGAACCTCACCGCTCTCCCAACCTCACCGCTCTCCCAACCTCACCGCTCTCCCAACCTCACCACTCTCCCAAGTTCTTCTCTCCTAACCTCACCGTCTCCCAATCTTACCGCTGTCCCAACCTCACCGCTCTCCCAACCTCACCGCTCTCCCAACCTCACCGCTCTCCCAACCTCACCGCTCTCCCAACCTCACCACTCTCCCAACCTCACCGCTCTCCCAACCTCACCACTCTCCCAAGTTCATCTCTCCTAACCTCACCATCTCCCAATCTTACCGCTCTCCCAACCTCACCGCTCTCCCAGGTTCACCGCTCTCCCAACCTCACCGCTCTCCCAACCTCACCGCTTTCCCAACCTCACCGCTCTCCCAAGTTCTCCTCTCCTAACCTCACTGCTCCCAAACTCATCCCTCTCACAAACTCATCCTTCTCCCAAACTCACCGGTCTCCCAACCTCACCGCTCTCCCAACCTCACCGCACTCCCAACCTCATCACACTCCCAAGTTCACTTCTCCCAACCATACCGCTCTCCCAACCTCACCGCTCTCCCAAGTTCACCGCTCTCCCAACGTCACTGCTCTCTCAACCTCACCGCTCTCCCAACCTCACCCCTCCCCCAACCTCACCGCTCTCCCAACCTCACCGCTCTCCCAACCTCACCGCTCTCCCAACCTCACTGCTCTCCCAACCTCACCGCTCTCCCAGATTCACCGCTCTCCCAGGGTCACCGCTCACCCAAACTCACCGCTCTCCCAACCTCACCGCTCTCCCAAGTTCTGCTCTCCTAAGCTCACTGCTCCCAAACTCATTCCTCTCCCAAACTCACCGCTCTCCCAACCTCACCGCTCTGCTAACCTCAACGCTCTCCCAACCTCACCGCACTCCCAACCTCACCGCTCTCCCAACCTCACCACTCTCCCAACCTCACCGCACTCCCAACTTCACCGCTCTCCCAACCTCACCACACTCCCAAGTTCACTTCTCCCAACCGTACCGCTCTCCCAAGGTCACTGCTCTCCCAAGTTCACCGCTCTCCCAACGTCACTGCTCTCTCAACCTCACCGCTCTCCCAACCTCACCACTCTCCCAACCTCACCGCACTCCCAACCTCACCGCTCTCCCAACCTCACCACTCTCCCAAGTTCATCTTTCCTAACCTTACCGCTCTCCCAACCTCACCGCTCTCCCAGGTTCACCGCTCTCCCAAGTTCACTGTTCTCCCAAGTTCACCGTTCTCCCAAGTTCACCGCTCTAGCAAGTTCACCGCTCTAGCAAGTTCACCGCTCTAGCAAGTTCACCGCTCTCCCAGGTTCACCGCTGTCCCAACCCCACCGCTCTCCCAACCTCACCGCTCTCCCAACCTCACCGCTCTCCCAAGTTCATCTCTCCTAACCTCACTGCTCCCAAACTAATTCCTCTCCCAAACTCACCGCGCTCCTAACCTCTCCGCTCTCCCAACCTCACCGCTCTCCCAACCTCAACGCTCTCCCAACCTCACCGCATTCCCAACCTCACCACACTCCCAAGTTCACTTCTCCCAACCGTACCGCTCTCCCAAGGTCACTGCTCTCCCAAGTTCACCGTTCTCCCAACGTCACTGCTCTCTCAACCTCACCGCTCTCCCAACCTCACCGCTCTCCCAAACTCACCGCTCTCCCAACCTCACCACTGTCCCAACCTCACCGCTCTCCCAACCTCACCGCTCTCCCAACCTCACCGCTCTCCCAACCTCACCACTCTCCCAAGTTCATCTCTCCTAACCTCACCGTCTCCCAATCTTACCGCTCTCCCAACCTCACTGTCTCCCAACCTCACCGCTCTCCCAACCTCACCTTTCTCCCAAGTTCTCCTCTCCTAACCTCACCGCTCCCAAACTCATCCCTCTCACAAACTCATCCCTCTCCCAAACTCACCGCTCTCCCAACCTCATCGCTCTCCCAACCTCACCTCACTCCCAACCTCACCGCACTCCCAACCTCACCGCACTCCCAACCTCACCACACTCCCAAGTTCACTTCTCCCAACCGTACCGCTCTCCCAACCTCACCGCTCTCCCAAGTTCACCGCTCTCCCAACGTCACTGCTCTCTCAACCTCACCGCTCTCCGAACCTCACCGCTCTCCCAACCTCACCGCTCTCCCTACCTCACTGCTCTCCCAACCTCACCGCTCTCCCAGATTCACCGCTCTTCCAGGGTCACCGCTCACCCAAACTCACCGGTCTCCCAACCTCACCGCTCTCCCAGGTTCTGCTCTCCTAACCTCACCACTCCCAAACTCATCCCTTTCCCAAACTCACCGCGCTCCTAACCTCTCCGCTCTCCCAACCTCACCGCGCTCCCAACCTCACCGCACTCCCAACCTCACCGCTCTCCCAACCTCACCACTCTCTCAACCTCACCGCTCTCCCAACCTCACCACTCTCCCAAGTTCATCTCTCCTAACCTCACCATCTCCCAACCTCACCGCTCTCCCAACCTCACCGCTCTCCCAACCTCACCGCTTTCCCAACCTCACCGCTCTCCCAAGTTCTCCTCTCCTAACCTCACCGCTCCCAAACTCATCCCTCTCACAAACTCATCCTTCTCCCAAACTCACCGCTCTCCCAACCTCACCGCTCTCCCAACCTCACCGCACTCCCAACCTCATCACACTCCCAAGTTCACTTCTCCCAACCATACCGCTCTCCCAACCTCACCGCTCTCCCAAGTTCACCGTTCTCCCAACGTCACTGCTCTCTCAACCTCACTGCTCTCCCAACCTCACCGCTCTCCCAAACTCACCGCTCTCCCAAACTCACCGCTCTCCCAACCTCACCACTCTCCCAACCTCACCGCACTCCCAACCTCAACGCTCTCCCAACCTCACCACTCTCCCAAGTTCATCTTTCCTAACCTCACCGCTCTCCCAACCTCACCGCTCTCCCAACCTCATCGCTCTCCCAGGTTCACCGCTCTCCCACGTTCACCGTTCTCCCAAGTTTACCGCTGTCCCAAGTTCACCGCTCTAGCAAGTTCACCGCTGTAGCAAGTTCACCGCTCTAGCAAGTTCACCGCTCTCCCAGGTTCACCGCTGTCCCAACCCCACCGCTCTCCCAACCTCACCGCTCTCCCAACCTCACCGCTCTCCCAACCTCACCGCTCTCCCAGGTTCACCGTCTCCCAACCTCACTGCACTCCCAACCTCACCGCTCTCCCACCCTCACCGCTCTCCCACCCTCACTGCTCTCCCACCCTCACTGCTCTCCCACCCTCACTGCTCTCCCAACCTCACCGCTATCCCAACCTCACCGCTCTCCTAGGTTCACCGCTCTCCCAACCTCACCGCTCTCCCAGGTTCGCCGCTCTACCAACCTCACCGCTCTCCCAACCTCACCGCTCTCCCAAGTTCACCGCTCTAGGATGTTCACCGCTCTAGCATGTTCACCGCTCTAGCAAGTTCACTGCTCTAGCAAGTTCACCGCTCTTGCAAGCTCACCGCTCTCCCTACCCCACCGCTCTCCCAACCTCACCGCTCTCCCAACCTCATCGCTCTCCCAAGTTCTCCTCTCCTAACCTCACCGCTCCCAAACTCATCCCTCTCACAAACTCATCCCTCTCCCAAACTCACCGCTCTCCCAACCTCACCGCTCTCCCAGGTTCACCGCTCTCCCAACCTCACCGCACTCCCAACCTCACCGCTCTCCCACCCTCACTTCTCTCCCACCCTCACTGCTCTCCCAACCTCATCGCTATCCCAACCTCACCGCTCTCCTAGGTTCACCGCTCTCCCAGGTTCATCGCTCTCCCAACCTCACCGCTCTCCCAAGTTCACTTCTCCCAACCTCACTGCTCTCCCAAACTTACCGCTCTTCCAACCTCACCGCTCCCAAGTTCACTGCTCCCAAGTTCACCCCTCTCCGAACCTCACCGCTCTCCCAACCTCACCGCTCTCCCAACCTCACCGCTCTCCCAACCTCACCACTCTCCCAAGTTCTTCTCTCCTAACCTCACCGTTTCCCAATCTTACCGCTGTCCCAACCTCACCGCTCTCCCAACCTCACCGCTCTCCCAACCTCACCGCTCTCCCAACCTCACCGCTCTCCCAACCTCACCACTCTCCCAACCTCACCGCTCTCCCAACCTCACCACTCTCCCAAGTTCATCTCTCCTAACCTCACCATCTCCCAATCTTACCGCTCTCCCAACCTCACCGCTCTCCCAGGTTCACCGCTCTCCCAACCTCACCGCTCTCCCAACCTCACCGCTTTCCCAACCTCACCGCTCTCCCAAGTTCTCCTCTCCTAACCTCACTGCTCCCAAACTCATCCCTCTCACAAACTCATCCTTCTCCCAAACTCACCGCTCTCCCAACCTCACCGCTCTCCCAACCTCACCGCACTCCCAACCTCATCACACTCCCAAGTTCACTTCTCCCAACCATACCGCTCTCCCAACCTCACCTCTCCCAAGTTCACCGCTCTCTCAACGTCACTGCTCTCTCAACCTCACCGCTCTCCCAACCTCACCCCTCCCCCAACCTCACCGCTCTCCCAACCTCACCGCTCTCCCAACCTCACCGCTCTCCCAACCTCACTGCTCTCCCAACCTCACCGCTCTCCCAGATTCACCGCTCTCCCAGGGTCACCGCTCACCCAAACTCACCGCTCTCCCAACCTCACCGCTCTCCCAAGTTCTTCTCTCCTAAGCTCACTGCTCCCAAACTCATTCCTCTCCCAAACTCACCGCTCTCCCAACCTCACCGCTCTGCTAACCTCAACGCTCTCCCAACCTCACCGCACTCCCAACCTCACCGCTCTCCCAACCTCACCACTCTCCCAACCTCACCGCACTCCCAACTTCACCGCTCTCCCAACCTCACCACACTCCCAAGTTCACTTCTCCCAACCGTACCACTCTCCCAAGGTCACTGCTCTCCCAAGTTCACCGCTCTCCCAACGTCACTGCTCTCTCAACCTCACCGCTCTCCCAACCTCACCACTCTCCCAACCTCACCGCACTCCCAACCTCACCGCTCTCCCAACCTCACCACTCTCCCAAGTTCATCTTTCCTAACCTTACCGCTCTCCCAACCTCACCGCTCTCAAACCCTCACTGCTCTCCCACCCTCACTGCTCTCCCAACCTCACTGCTCTCCCACCCTCACTGCTCTCCCACCCTCACTGCTCTCCCACCCTCACTGCTCTCCCACCCTCACTGCTCACCCAACCTCACCGCTATCCCAACCTCACCGCTCTCCTAAGTTCACCGCTCTCCCAACCTCACCGCTCTCCCAGGTTCGCCGCTCTACCAACCTCACCGCTCTCCCAGGTTCACCGCTGTCCCAACCTCACTGCACTCCCAACCTCACCGCTCTCCCACCCTCACCGCTCTCCCACCCTCACTGCTCTCCCACCCTTACTGCTCTCCCACCCTCACTGCTCTCCCACCCTCACTGCTCTCCCAACCTCACCGCTATCCCAACCTCACCGCTCTCCTAAGTTCACCGCTCTCCCAACCTCACCGCTCTCCCAGGTTCGCCGCTCTACCAACCTCACCGCTCTCCCAACCTCACCGCTCTCCCAAGTTCACCGCTCTAGGATGTTCACCGCTCTAGCAAGTTCACTGCTCTAGCAAGTTCACCGCTCTTGCAAGCTCACCGCTCTCCCTACCCCACCGCTCTCCCAACCTCACCGCTCTCCCAACCTCATCGCTCTCCCAAGTTCTCCTCTCCTAACCTCACCGCTCCCAAACTCATCCCTCTCACAAACTCATCCCTCTCCCAAACTCACCGCTCTCCCAACCTCACTGCTCTCCCACCCTCACTGCTCTCCCACCCTCACTGCTCTCCCACCCTCACTGCTCTCCCACCCTCACTGCTCTCCCAACCTCACCGCTATCCCAACCTCACCGCTCTCCTAGGTTCACCGCTCTCCCAGGTTCATCGCTCTCCCAACCTCACCGCTCTCCCAAGTTCCCCTCTCCTAACCTCACCGCTCCCAAACTCATCCCTCTCCCAAACTCATCCCTCTCCCAACCTTACCGCTCTCCCAACATCACCGCTCTCCCAACCTCACCGCTCTCCCAAACTCACCACTCTCCCAAGTTTACCGCTCTCACAAGTTCTCCGCTCTCCCAAGCTCACCGCTCTCCCAAGCTCACTGCTCTCCCAACCTCACCGCTCTCCCAAACTCACCGCTCTCCCAACCTCACCGCTCTCCCAACCTCACCGCTCTCCCAAACTCACCGCTCTCCCAACCTCACCGCTCTCCCACCCTCACCACTCTCCCACCCTCACCGCTCTCCCAACCTCACCGCGCTCCCAACCTCACCGCTCTCCCCAACCTCACCGCTCTCCGAACCGCACTGCCCTCCCAACCTCACCGCTCTCCCAACCTCACCGATCTCCCAACCTCACTGCTCTCCCAACCTTAACGCTCTCCCAAGTTCACTTCTCCCAACCTTTCCGCTTTCCCAACCTCACCGCTCTCCCAAGTTCACCGCTCTCCCAACATCACCGCACTCCCAACCTCACTGCTGTCCCTACCTCATCGCTGTGCCAGATTCACCGCTCTCACAGGGTCACCGCTCACCCAACCTCACCGCTCTCCCAACCTCACCGCACACCCACCCTCACTGCTCTCCCACCCTCACTGCTCTCCCACCCTCACTGCTCTCCCACCCTCACTGCTCTCCCACCCTCACTGCTCTCCCAACCTCACCCCTATCCCAACCTCACCGCTCTCCTAGGTTCACCGCTCTCCCAGGTTCATCGCTCTCCCAATCTCACCGCTCTCCCCAGTTCACTTCTCCCAACCTCACTGCTCTCCCAAACTTACCGCTCTTCCAACCTCACCGCTCCCAAGTTCACTGCTCCCAAGTTCACCCCTGTCCCAACCTCACCGCTCTCCCAACCTCACCGCTCTCCCAACCTCACCGCTCTCCCAACCTCACCACTCTCCCAAGTTCATCTCTCCTAACCTCACCGTCTCCCAATCTTACCGCTCTCCCAACCTCACTGTCTCCCAACCTCACCGCTCTCCCAACCTCACCTTTCTCCCAAGTTCTCCTCTCCTAACCTCACCGCTCCCAAACTCATCCCTCTCACAAACTCATCCCTCTCCCAAACTCACCGCTCTCCCAACCTCACCGCTCTCCCAACCTCACCTCACTCCCAACCTCACCGCACTCCCAACCTCACCGCACTCCCAACCTCACCACACTCCCAAGTTCACTTCTCCCAACCGTACCGCTCTCCCAACCTCACCGCTCTCCCACCCTCACTGCTCTCCCAACCTCACCGCTCTCCCACCCTCACTGCTCTCCCACCCTCACTGCTCTCCCAACCTCACTGCTCTCCCACCCTCACTGCTCTCCCACCCTCACTGCTCTCCCACCCTCACTGCTCTCCCAACCTCACCGCTATCCCAACCTCACCGCTCTCCTAAGTTCACCGCTCTCCCAACCTCACCGCTCTCCCAGGTTCGCCGCTCTACCAACCTCACCGCTCTCCCAACCTCACCGCTCTCCCAAGTTCACCGCTCTAGGATGTTCACCGCTCTAGCAAGTTCACTGCTCTAGCAAGTTCACCGCTCTTGCAAGCTCACCGCTCTCCCTACCCCACCGCTCTCCCAACCTCACCGCTCTCCCAACCTCATCGCTCTCCCAAGTTCTCCTCTCCTAACCTCACCGCTCCCAAACTCATCCCTCTCACAAACTCATCCCTCTCCCAAACTCACCGCTCTCCCAACCTCACTGCTCTCCCACCCTCACTGCTCTCCCACCCTCACTGCTCTCCCACCCTCACTGCTCTCCCACCCTCACTGCTCTCCCAACCTCACCGCTATCCCAACCTCACCGCTCTCCTAGGTTCACCGCTCTCCCAGGTTCATCGCTCTCCCAACCTCACCGCTCTCCCAAGTTCCCCTCTCCTAACCTCACCGCTCCCAAACTCATCCCTCTCCCAAACTCATCCCTCTCCCAACCTCACCGCTCTCCCTACATCACCGCTCTGCCAACCTCCCCGCTCTCCCAAACTCACCACTCTCCCAAGTTTACCGCTCTCGCAAGTTCTCAGCTCTCCCAAGCTCACCGCTCTCCCAAGCTCACTGCTCTCCCAACCTCACCGCTCTCCCAACCTCACCGCTCTCCCACCCTCACCGCTCTCCCACCCTCACCGCTCTCCCAACCTCACCGCGCTCCCAACCTCACCGCTCTCCCAACCTCACCGCTCTCCGAACCTCACTGCCCTCCCAACCTCACCGCTCTCCCAACCTCACCGCTCTCCCAACCTCACTGCTCTCCCAACCTTAACGCTCTCCCAAGTTCACTTCTCCCAACCTTTCCGCTTTCCCAACCTCACCGCTCTCCCAAGTTCACCGCTCTCCCAACATCACCGCACTCCCAACCTCACTGCTGTCCCTACCTCATCGCTGTGCCAGATTCACCGCTCTCACAGGGTCACCGCTCACCCAACCTCACCGCTCTCCCAACCTCACCGCACACCCACCCTCACTGCTCTCCCACCCTCACTGCTCTCCCACCCTCACTGCTCTCCCACCCTCACTGCTCTCCCAACCTCACCCCTATCCCAACCTCACCTCTCTCCTAGGTTCACCGCTCTCCCAGGTTCATCGCTCTCCCAACCTCACCGCTCTCCCCAGTTCACTTCTCCCAACCTCACTGCTCTCCCAAACTTACCGCTCTTCCAACCTCACCGCTCCCAAGTTCACTGCTCCCAAGTTCACCCCTGTCCCAACCTCACCGCTCTCCCAACCTCACCGCTCTCCCAACCTCACCGCTCTCCCAACCTCACCACTCTCCCAAGTTCATCTCTCCTAACCTCACCGTCTCCCAATCTTACCGCTCTCCCAACCTCACTGTCTCCCAACCTCACCGCTCTCCCAACCTCACCTTTCTCCCAAGTTCTCCTCTCCTAACCTCACCGCTCCCAAACTCATCCCTCTCACAAACTCATCCCTCTCCCAAACTCACCGCTCTCCCAACCTCACCGCTCTCCCAACCTCACCTCACTCCCAACCTCACCGCACTCCCAACCTCACCGCACTCCCAACCTCACCACACTCCCAAGTTCACTTCTCCCAACCGTACCGCTCTCCCAACCTCACCGCTCTCCCAAGTTCACCGCACTCCCAACGTCACTGCTCTCTCAACCTCACCGCTCTCCGAACCTCACCGCTCTCCCAACCTCACCGCTCTCCCTACCTCACTGCTCTCCCAACCTCACCGCTCTCCCAGATTCACCGCTCTTCCAGGGTCACCGCTCACCCAAACTCACCGGTCTCCCAACCTCACCGCTCTCCCAGGTTCTGCTCTCCTAACCTCACCACTCCCAAACTCATCCCTCTCCCAAACTCACCGCGCTCCTAACCTCTCCGCTCTCCCAACCTCACCGCGCTCCCAACCTCACCGCACTCCCAACCTCACCGCTCTCCCAACCTCACCACTCTCTCAACCTCACCGCTCTCCCAACCTCACCACTCTCCCAAGTTCATCTCTCCTAACCTCACCATCTCCCAACCTCACCGCTCTCCCAACCTCACCGCTCTCCCAACCTCACCGCTTTCCCAACCTCACCGCTCTCCCAAGTTCTCCTCTCCTAACCTCACCGCTCCCAAACTCATCCCTCTCACAAACTCATCCTTTTCCCAAACTCACCGCTCTCCCAACCTCACCGCTCTCCCAACCTCACCGCACTCCCAACCTCATCACACTCCCAAGTTCACTTCTCCCAACCATACCGCTCTCCCAACCTCACCGCTCTCCCAAGTTCACCGTTCTCCCAACGTCACTGCTCTCTCAACCTCACTGCTCTCCCAACCTCACCGCTCTCCCAAACTCACCGCTCTCCCAACCTCACCACTCTCCCAACCTCACCGCACTCCCAACCTCAACGCTCTCCCAACCTCACCACTCTCCCAAGTTCATCTTTCCTAACCTCACCGCTCTCCCAACCTCACCGCTCTCCCAACCTCATCGCTCTCCCAGGTTCACCGCTCTCCCACGTTCACCGTTCTCCCAAGTTTACCGCTGTCCCAAGTTCACCGCTCTAGCAAGTTCAGCGCTCTAGCAAGTTCACCGCTCTAGCAAGTTCACCGCTCTCCCAGGTTCACCGCTGTCCCAACCCCACCGCTCTCCCAACCTCACCGCTCTCCCAACCTCACCGCTCTCCCAACCTCACCGCTCTCCCAGGTTCACCGTCTCCCAACCTCACTGCACTCCCAACCTCACCGCTCTCCCACCCTCACCGCTCTCCCACCCTCACTGCTCTCCCACCCTCACTGCTCTCCCACCCTCACTGCTCTCCCAACCTCACCGCTATCCCAACCTCACCGCTCTCCTAGGTTCACCGCTCTCCCAACCTCACCGCTCTCCCAGGTTCGCCGCTCTACCAACCTCACCGCTCTCCCAACCTCACCGCTCTCCCAAGTTCACCGCTCTAGGATGTTCACCGCTCTAGCATGTTCACCGCTCTAGCAAGTTCACTGCTCTAGCAAGTTCACCGCTCTTGCAAGCTCACCGCTCTCCCTACCCCACCGCTCTCCCAACCTCACCGCTCTCCCAACCTCATCGCTCTCCCAAGTTCTCCTCTCCTAACCTCACCGCTCCCAAACTCATCCCTCTCACAAACTCATCCCTCTCCCAAACTCACCGCTCTCCCAACCTCACCGCTCTCCCAGGTTCACCGCTCTCCCAACCTCACCGCACTCCCAACCTCACCGCTCTCCCACCCTCACTTCTCTCCCACCCTCACTGCTCTCCCAACCTCATCGCTATCCCAACCTCACCGCTCTCCTAGGTTCACCGCTCTCCCAGGTTCATCGCTCTCCCAACCTCACCGCTCTCCCAAGTTCACTTCTCCCAACCTCACTGCTCTCCCAAACTTACCGCTCTTCCAACCTCACCGCTCCCAAGTTCACTGCTCCCAAGTTCACCCCTCTCCGAACCTCACCGCTCTCCCAACCTCACCGCTCTCCCAACCTCACCGCTCTCCCAACCTCACCACTCTCCCAAGTTCTTCTCTCCTAACCTCACCGTCTCCCAATCTTACCGCTGTCCCAACCTCACCGCTCTCCCAACCTCACCGCTCTCCCAACCTCACCGCTCTCCCAACCTCACCGCTCTCCCAACCTCACCACTCTCCCAACCTCACCGCTCTCCCAACCTCACCACTCTCCCAAGTTCATCTCTCCTAACCTCACCATCTCCCAATCTTACCGCTCTCCCAACCTCACCGCTCTCCCAGGTTCACCGCTCTCCCAACCTCACCGCTCTCCCAACCTCACCGCTTTCCCAACCTCACCGCTCTCCCAAGTTCTCCTCTCCTAACCTCACTGCTCCCAAACTCATCCCTCTCACAAACTCATCCTTCTCCCAAACTCACCGCTCTCCCAACCTCACCGCTCTCCCAACCTCACCGCACTCCCAACCTCATCACACTCCCAAGTTCACTTCTCCCAACCATACCGCTCTCCCAACCTCACCGCTCTCCCAAGTTCACCGTTCTCCCAACGTCACTGCTCTCTCAACCTCACCGCTCTCCCAACCTCACCCCTCCCCCAACCTCACCGCTCTCCCAACCTCACCGCTCTCCCAACCTCACCGCTCTCCCAACCTCACTGCTCTCCCAACCTCACCGCTCTCCCAGATTCACCGCTCTCCCAGGGTCACCGCTCACCCAAACTCACCGCTCTCCCAACCTCACCGCTCTCCCAAGTTCTGCTCTCCTAAGCTCACTGCTCCCAAACTCATTCCTCTCCCAAACTCACCGCTCTCCCAACCTCACCGCTCTGCTAACCTCAACGCTCTCCCAACCTCACCGCACTCCCAACCTCACCGCTCTCCCAACCTCACCACTCTCCCAACCTCACCGCACTCCCAACTTCACCGCTCTCCCAACCTCACCACACTCCCAAGTTCACTTCTCCCAACCGTACCGCTCTCCCAAGGTCACTGCTCTCCCAAGTTCACCGCTCTCCCAACGTCACTGCTCTCTCAACCTCACCGCTCTCCCAACCTCACCACTCTCCCAACCTCACCGCACTCCCAACCTCACCGCTCTCCCAACCTCACCACTCTCCCAAGTTCATCTTTCCTAACCTTACCGCTCTCCCAACCTCACCGCTCTCCCAGGTTCACCGCTCTCCCAAGTTCACTGTTCTCCCAAGTTCACCGTTCTCCCAAGTTCACCGCTCTAGCAAGTTCACCGCTCTAGCAAGTTCACCGCTCTAGCAAGTTCACCGCTCTCCCAGGTTCACCGCTGTCCCAACCCCACCGCTCTCCCAACCTCACCGCTCTCCCAACCTCACCGCTCTCCCAAGTTCATCTCTCCTAACCTCACTGCTCCCAAACTAATTCCTCTCCCAAACTCACCGCGCTCCTAACCTCTCCGCTCTCCCAACCTCACCGCTCTCCCAACCTCAACGCTCTCCCAACCTCACCGCATTCCCAACCTCACCACACTCCCAAGTTCACTTCTCCCAACCGTACCGCTCTCCCAAGGTCACTGCTCTCCCAAGTTCACCGTTCTCCCAACGTCACTGCTCTCTCAACCTCACCGCTCTCCCAACCTCACCGCTCTCCCAAACTCACCGCTCTCCCAACCTCACCACTGTCCCAACCTCACCGCTCTCCCAACCTCACCGCTCTCCCAACCTCACCGCTCTCCCAACCTCACCACTCTCCCAAGTTCATCTCTCCTAACCTCACCGTCTCCCAATCTTACCGCTCTCCCAACCTCACTGTCTCCCAACCTCACCGCTCTCCCAACCTCACCTTTCTCCCAAGTTCTCCTCTCCTAACCTCACCGCTCCCAAACTCATCCCTCTCACAAACTCATCCCTCTCCCAAACTCACCGCTCTCCCAACCTCACCGCTCTCCCAACCTCACCTCACTCCCAACCTCACCGCACTCCCAACCTCACCGCACTCCCAACCTCACCACACTCCCAAGTTCACTTCTCCCAACCGTACCGCTCTCCCAACCTCACCGCTCTCCCAAGTTCACCGCTCTCCCAACGTCACTGCTCTCTCAACCTCACCGCTCTCCGAACCTCACCGATCTCCCAACCTCACCGCTCTCCCTACCTCACTGCTCTCCCAACCTCACCGCTCTCCCAGATTCACCGCTCTTCCAGGGTCACCGCTCACCCAAACTCACCGGTCTCCCAACCTCACCGCTCTCCCAGGTTCTGCTCTCCTAACCTCACCACTCCCAAACTCATCCCTTTCCCAAACTCACCGCGCTCCTAACCTCTCCGCTCTCCCAACCTCACCGCGCTCCCAACCTCACCGCACTCCCAACCTCACCGCTCTCCCAACCTCACCACTCTCTCAACCTCACCGCTCTCCCAACCTCACCACTCTCCCAAGTTCATCTCTCCTAACCTCACCATCTCCCAACCTCACCGCTCTCCCAACCTCACCGCTCTCCCAACCTCACCGCTTTCCCAACCTCACCGCTCTCCCAAGTTCTCCTCTCCTAACCTCACCGCTCCCAAACTCATCCCTCTCACAAACTCATCCTTCTCCCAAACTCACCGCTCTCCCAACCTCACCGCTCTCCCAACCTCACCGCACTCCCAACCTCATCACACTCCCAAGTTCACTTCTCCCAACCATACCGCTCTCCCAACCTCACCGCTCTCCCAAGTTCACCGTTCTCCCAACGTCACTGCTCTCTCAACCTCACTGCTCTCCCAACCTCACCGCTCTCCCAAACTCACCGCTCTCCCAACCTCACCACTCTCCCAACCTCACCGCACTCCCAACCTCAACGCTCTCCCAACCTCACCACTCTCCCAAGTTCATCTTTCCTAACCTCACCGCTCTCCCAACCTCACCGCTCTCCCAACCTCATCGCTCTCCCAGGTTCACCGCTCTCCCACGTTCACCGTTCTCCCAAGTTTACCGCTGTCCCAAGTTCACCGCTCTAGCAAGTTCACCGCTGTAGCAAGTTCACCGCTCTAGCAAGTTCACCGCTCTCCCAGGTTCACCGCTGTCCCAACCCCACCGCTCTCCCAACCTCACCGCTCTCCCAACCTCACCGCTCTCCCAACCTCACCGCTCTCCCAGGTTCACCGTCTCCCAACCTCACTGCACTCCCAACCTCACCGCTCTCCCACCCTCACCGCTCTCCCACCCTCACTGCTCTCCCACCCTCACTGCTCTCCCACCCTCACTGCTCTCCCAACCTCACCGCTATCCCAACCTCACCGCTCTCCTAGGTTCACCGCTCTCCCAACCTCACCGCTCTCCCAGGTTCGCCGCTCTACCAACCTCACCGCTCTCCCAACCTCACCGCTCTCCCAAGTTCACCGCTCTAGGATGTTCACCGCTCTAGCATGTTCACCGCTCTAGCAAGTTCACTGCTCTAGCAAGTTCACCGCTCTTGCAAGCTCACCGCTCTCCCTACCCCACCGCTCTCCCAACCTCACCGCTCTCCCAACCTCATCGCTCTCCCAAGTTCTCCTCTCCTAACCTCACCGCTCCCAAACTCATCCCTCTCACAAACTCATCCCTCTCCCAAACTCACCGCTCTCCCAACCTCACCGCTCTCCCAGGTTCACCGCTCTCCCAACCTCACCGCACTCCCAACCTCACCGCTCTCCCACCCTCACTTCTCTCCCACCCTCACTGCTCTCCCAACCTCATCGCTATCCCAACCTCACCGCTCTCCTAGGTTCACCGCTCTCCCAGGTTCATCGCTCTCCCAACCTCACCGCTCTCCCAAGTTCACTTCTCCCAACCTCACTGCTCTCCCAAACTTACCGCTCTTCCAACCTCACCGCTCCCAAGTTCACTGCTCCCAAGTTCACCCCTCTCCGAACCTCACCGCTCTCCCAACCTCACCGCTCTCCCAACCTCACCGCTCTCCCAACCTCACCACTCTCCCAAGTTCTTCTCTCCTAACCTCACCGTCTCCCAATCTTACCGCTGTCCCAACCTCACCGCTCTCCCAACCTCACCGCTCTCCCAACCTCACCGCTCTCCCAACCTCACCGCTCTCCCAACCTCACCGCTCTCCCAACCTCACCACTCTCCCAAGTTCATCTCTCCTAACCTCACCATCTCCCAATCTTACCGCTCTCCCAACCTCACCGCTCTCCCAGGTTCACCGCTCTCCCAACCTCACCGCTCTCCCAACCTCACCGCTCTCCCAACCTCACCACTCTCCCAACCTCACCGCTCTCCCAACCTCACCACTCTCCCAAGTTCATCTCTCCTAACCTCACCATCTCCCAATCTTACCGCTCTCCCAACCTCACCGCTCTCCCAGGTTCACCGCTCTCCCAACCTCACCGCTCTCCCAACCTCACCGCTTTCCCAACCTCACCGCTCTCCCAAGTTCTCCTCTCCTAACCTCACTGCTCCCAAACTCATCCCTCTCACAAACTCATCCTTCTCCCAAACTCACCGCTCTCCCAACCTCACCGCTCTCCCAACCTCACCGCACTCCCAACCTCATCACACTCCCAAGTTCACTTCTCCCAACCATACCGCTCTCCCAACCTCACCTCTCCCAAGTTCACCGCTCTCCCTACGTCACTGCTCTCTCAACCTCACCGCTCTCCCAACCTCACCCCTCCCCCAACCTCACCGCTCTCCCAACCTCACCGCTCTCCCAACCTCACCGCTCTCCCAACCTCACTGCTCTCCCAACCTCACCGCTCTCCCAGATTCACCGCTCTCCCAGGGTCACCGCTCACCCAAACTCACCGCTCTCCCAACCTCACCGCTCTCCCAAGTTCTTCTCTCCTAAGCTCACTGCTCCCAAACTCATTCCTCTCCCAAACTCACCGCTCTCCCAACCTCACCGCTCTGCTAACCTCAACGCTCTCCCAACCTCACCGCACTCCCAACCTCACCGCTCTCCCAACCTCACCACTCTCCCAACCTCACCGCACTCCCAACTTCACCGCTCTCCCAACCTCACCACACTCCCAAGTTCACTTCTCCCAACCGTACCGCTCTCCCAAGGTCACTGCTCTCCCAAGTTCACCGCTCTCCCAACGTCACTGCTCTCTCAACCTCACCGCTCTCCCAACCTCACCACTCTCCCAACCTCACCGCACTCCCAACCTCACCGCTCTCCCAACCTCACCACTCTCCCAAGTTCATCTTTCCTAACCTTACCGCTCTCCCAACCTCACCGCTCTCCCAGGTTCACCGCTCTCCCAAGTTCACTGTTCTCCCAAGTTCACCGTTCTCCCAAGTTCACCGCTCTAGCAAGTTCACCGCTCTAGCAACTTCACCGCTCTCCCAGGTTCACCGCTGTCCCAACCCCACCGCTCTCCCAACCTCACCGCTCTCCCAACCTCACCGCTCTCCCAAGTTCATCTCTCCTAACCTCACTGCTCCCAAACTAATTCCTCTCCCAAACTCACCGCGCTCCTAACCTCTCCGCTCTCCCAACCTCACCGCTCTCCCAACCTCAACGCTCTCCCAACCTCACCGCATTCCCAACCTCACCACACTCCCAAGTTCACTTCTCCCAACCGTACCGCTCTCCCAAGGTCACTGCTCTCCCAAGTTCACCGTTCTCCCAACGTCACTGCTCTCTCAACCTCACCGCTCTCCCAACCTCACCGCTCTCCCAAACTCACCGCTCTCCCAACCTCACCACTGTCCCAACCTCACCGCACTCCCAACCTCAACGCTCTCCCAACCTCACCACTCTCCCAAGTTCATCTTTCCTAACCTCACCGCTCTCCCAACCTCACCGCTCTCCCAACCTCACCGCTCTCCCAACCTCACCGATCTCCCAACGTCACTGCTCTCTCAACCTCACCGCTCTCCCAACCTCACCACTCTCCCAACCTCACCGCTCTCCCAACCTCACCACTCTCCCAACCTCACCGCTCTCCCAACCTCACTGCTCTCCCAACCTCACCGCTCTCCCAGAGTCACCGCTCTCCCAGGGTCACCGCTCACCCAAACTCACCGCTCTCCCAACCTCACCGCTCTCCCAAGTTCTGCTCTCCTAACCTCACCACTCCCAAACTCATCCCTCTCCCAAACTCACCACGCTCCTAACCTCTCCGCTCTCCCAACCTCACCGCTCTCCCAACCTCACCGCACTCCCCACCTCACCGCTCTCCCAACCTCACCGCTCTCCCAACCTCACCGCTCTCCCAACCTCACCGCTCTCCCAACCTCACCGCTCTCCCAACCTCACCACTCTCCCAACCTCACCGCTCTCCCAACCTCACCGCTCTCCCAACCCCAACACTCTCCCAAGTTCATCTCTCCTAACCTCACCGTCTCCCAATCTTACCGCTGTCCCAACCTCACCGCTCTCCCAGGTTCACCGCTCTAGCAAGTTCACCGCTCTAGCAAGTTCACCGCTCTAGCAAGTTCACCGCTCTTGCAAGCTCACCGCTCTCCCTATCCCACCGCACTCCCAACCTCACCGCTCTCCCAACCTCATCTCTCTCCCAAGTTCTTCTCTCCTAACCTTACCACTCCCAAACTCATCCCTCTCACAAGCTCATCCCTCTCCCAGGTTCACCGCTCTCCCAACCTCACCGCTCTCCCAGGTTCACTGCTCTCCCAACCTCACCGCACTCCCAACTTCACCGCTCTCCCACCCTCACTTCTCTCCCACCCTCACTGCTCTCCCAACCTCATTGCTATCCCAACCTCACCGCTCTCCTAGGTTCACCGCTCTCCCAGGTTCATCGCTCTCCCAACCTCACCGCTCTCCCAAGTTCACTTCTCCCAACCTCACTGCTCTCCCAAACTTACCGCTCTTCCAACCTCACCGCTCCCAAGTTCACTGCTCCCAAGTTCATCCCTCTCCCAACCTCACCGCTCTCCCAACCTCACCGCTCTCCCAACCTCACCGCTCTCCCAACCTCACCGCTCTCCCAAGTTCATCTCTCCTAGCCTCACCGTCTCCCAATCTTACCGCTCTCCCAACCTCACTGTTCTCCCAAGTTCACTGCTGTAGCAAGTTCACCGCTGTAACAAGTTTACCGCTCTTGCAAGTTCACCGCTCTTGCAAGTTCACCGCTCTCCCAAGCTCACCGCTCTCCCAACCTCACCGCTCTCCCAACCTCACCGCTCTCCCAAGTTCATCTCACCTAACCTCACCGTCTCCCTATCTTACCGCTCTCCCACCCTCACCGCTCTCCCAACCTCACCGCTCTCCCAGGTTCACCGCTCTCCCAGGTTCACTGCTCTCCCAACCTCACCGCTCTCACAACCTCACCGCTCTCTCAAATTCACCGCTCTCCCACCCTCACCGCTCTCCCACCCTCACCGCTCTCCCAACCTCACCTCTCCCAACCTCAACGCTCTCCCAACCTCACCATTCTCCCAATCTCACCGTATTCCCAATTTCACCGCCATCAGAACCTTACCGCTCTCCCAATCTCACCGTATTCCCAATCTCACCGTACTCAGAACCTTACCACTCTCCCAATCTCACAGCTCTCCCACCCTCACCGCTCTCCCAACCTCACCGCACTCCCAACTTCACCGCTCTCCCACCCTCACTTCTCTCCCACCCTCACTGCTCTACCAACCTCATTGCTATCCCAACCTCACCACTCTCCTAGGTTCACCGCTCTCCCAGGTTCATCGCTGTCCCAACCTCACCGCTCTCCCAAGTTCACTTCTCCCAACCTCACTGCTCTCCCAAACTTACCGCTCTTCCAACCTCACCGCTCCCAAGTTCACTGCTCCCAAGTTCACCCCTCTTCCAAACTCACCGCTCTCCCAACCTCACCGCTCTCCCAACCTCAACGCTCTCCCAACTTCACCGCACTCCCAACCTCACCACACTCCCAAGTTCACTTCTCCCAACCGTACCACTCTCCCAAGGTCACTGCTCTCCCAAGTTCACCGTTCTCCCAACGTCACTGCTCTCTCAACCTCACCGCTCTCCCAACCTCACCGCTCTCCCAACCTCACCACTCTCCCAACCTCACCACTCTCCCAACCTCACCGCACTCCCAACCTCACCGCTCTCCCAACCTCACCACTCTCCCAAGTTCATCTTTCCTAACCTCACCGCTCTCCCAACCTCACCGCTCTCCCAACCTCACCGCTCTCCCAGGTTCACCGCTCTCCCAAGTTCACCGTTCTCCCAAGTTCACTGCTCTCCCAAGTTCACCGCTCTAGCAAGTTCACCGCTCTAGCAAGTTCACCGCTCTAGCAAGTTCACCGCTCTCCCAGGTTCACCGCTGTCCCAACCCCACCGCTCTCCCAACCTCACCGCTCTCCCAACCTCACCGCTCTCCCAGGTTCACCGCTCTCCCAACCTCACTGCACTCCCAACCTCACCGCTCTCCCACCCTCACTGCTCTCCCACCCTCACTGCTCTCCCACCCTCACTGCTCTCCCACCCTCACTGCTCTCCCACCCTCACTGCTCTCCCACCCTCACTGCTCTCCCAACCTCACCGCTATCCCAACCTCACCGCTCTCCTAAGTTCACCGCTCTCCCAACCTCACCGCTCTCCCAGGTTCGCCGCTCTACCAACCTCACCGCTCTCCCAACCTCACCGCTCTCCCAAGTTCACCGCTCTAGGATGTTCACCGCTCTAGCAAGTTCACTGCTCTAGCAAGTTCACCGCTCTTGCAAGCTCACCGCTCTCCCTACCCCACCGCTCTCCCAACCTCACCGCTCTCCCAACCTCATCGCTCTCCCAAGTTCTCCTCTCCTAACCTCACCGCTCCCAAACTCATCCCTCTCACAAACTCATCCCTCTCCCAAACTCACCGCTCTCCCAACCTCACCGCTCTCCCAGGTTCACCGCTCTCCCAACCTCACCGCACTCCCAACCTCACCGCTCTCCCACCCTCACTTCTCTCCCACCCTCACTGCCCTCCCAACCTCACCGCTCTCCTAGGTTCACCGCTCTCCCAGGTTCATCGCTCTCCCAACCTCACCGCTCTCCCAAGTTCACTTCTCCCAACCTCACTGCTCTCCCAAACTTACCGCTCTTCCAACCTCACCGCTCCCAAGTTCACTGCTCCCAAGTTCACCCCTCTCCCAACCTCACCGCTCTCCCAAACTCACCGCTCTCCCAAACTCACCGCTCTCCCAACCTCACCGCTCTCCCAACCTCACCGCTCTCCCAACCTCACCACTCTCCCAACCTCACCACTCTCCCAACCTCACCACTCTCCCAAGTTCATCTCTCCTAACCTCACCGTCTCCCAATCTTACCGCTCTCCCAACCTCACCATCTCCCAACCTCACCGCTCTCCAAACCTCACCGCTCTCCAAACCTCACCGCTCTCCCAACCTCACCGCTCTCCCAACCTCACCGCTCTCCCAAGTTCATCTCTCCTAACCTCACCGTCTCCCAATCTTACCGCTCTCCCAACCTCACCGTCTCCCAACCTCACCGCTCTGCAAACCTCACCGCTCTCCCAACCTCACCGCTCTCCCAACCTCACCGCTCTCCCAAGTTCATCTCTCCTAACCTCACCGTCTCCCAACCTTACCGCTCTCCCAACCTCACTGTTCTCCCAAGTTCACTGCTGTAGCAAGTTCACCGCTCTAACAAGTTTACCGCTGTTGCAAGTTCACCGCTCTTGCAAGTTCACCGCTCTCCCAAGCTCACCGCTCTCCCAAGCTCACCGCTCTCCCAACCTCACCGCTCTCCCAACCTCACCGCTCTCCCAAGTTCACTGCTGTAGCAAGTTCACCACTCTAACAAGTTTACTGCTGTTGCAAGATCACTGCTCTTGCAAGTTCACCGCTCTTGCAAGTTCACCGCTCTCCCAACCTCACTGCTCTCCCACCCTCACTGCTCTCCCACCCTCACTGCTCTCCCACCCTCACTGCTCTCCCACCCTCACTGCTCTCCCAACCTCACCGCTATCCCAACCTCACCGCTCTCCTAGGTTCACCGCTCTCCCAGGTTCATCGCTCTCCCAACCTCACCGCTCTCCCAAGTTCCCCTCTCCTAACCTCACCGCTCCCAAACTCATCCCTCTCCCAAACTCATCCCTCTCCCAACCTCACTGCTCTCCCAACATCACCGCTCTCCCAACCTCACCGCTCTCCCAAACTCACCACTCTCCCAAGTTTACTGCTCTCGCAAGTTCTCCGCTCTCCCAAGCTCACCGCTCTCCCAAGCTCACTGCTCTCCCAACCTCACCGCTCTCCCAAACTCACCGCTCTCCCAACCTCACCACTCTCCCAACCTCACCGCTCTCCCAAACTCACCGCTCTCCCAACCTCACCGCTCTCCCACCCTCACCGCTCTCCCACCCTCACCGCTCTCCCAACCTCACCGAGCTCCCAACCTCACCGCTCTCCCAACCTCACCGCTCTCCGAACCTCACTGCCCTCCCAACCTCACCGCTCTCCCAACCTCACCCCTCTCCCAAACTCACTGCTCTCCCAACCTTAACGCTCTCCCAAGTTCACTTCTCCCAACCTTTCCGCTTTCCCAACCTCACCGCTCTCCCAAGTTCACCGCTCTCCCAACATCACCGCACTCCCAACCTCACTGCTGTCCCTACCTCATCGCTGTGCCAGATTCACCGCTCTCACAGGGTCACCGCTCACCCAACCTCACCGCTCTCCCAACCTCACCGCACACCCACCCTCACTGCTCTCCCACCCTCACTGCTCTCCCACCCTCACTGCTCTCCCACCCTCACTGCTCTCCCAACCTCACCCCTATCCCAACCTCACCGCTCTCCTAGGTTCACCGCTCTCCCAGGTTCATCGCTCTCCCAACCTCACCGCTCTCCCCAGTTCACTTCTCCCAACCTCACTGCTCTCCCAAACCTACCGCTCTTCCAACCTCACCGCTCCCAAGTTCACTGCTCCCAAGTTCACCCCTGTCCCAACCTCACCGCTCTCCCAACCTCACCGCTCTCCCAACCTCACCGCTCTCCCAACCTCACCACTCTCCCAAGTTCATCTCTCCTAACCTCACCGTCTCCCAATCTTACCACTCTCCCAACCTCACTGTCTCCCAACCTCACCGCTCTCCCAACCTCACCTTTCTCCCAAGTTCTCCTCTCCAAACCTCACCGCTCCCAAACTCATCCCTCTCACAAACTCATCCCTCTCCCAAACTCACCGCTCTCCCAACCTCACCGCTCTCCCAACCTCACCGCACTCCCAACCTCACCGCACTCCCAACCTCACCGCACTCCCAACCTCACCGCACTCCCAACCTCACCACACTCCCAAGTTCACTTCTCCCAACCGTACCGCTCTCCCAACCTCACCGCTCTCCCAAGTTCACCGCTCTCCCAACGTCACTGCTCTCTCAACCTCACCGCTCTCCGAACCTCACCGCTCTCCCAACCTCACCGCTCTCCCTACCTCACTGCTCTCCCAACCTCACCGATCTCCCAGATTCACCGCTCTTCCAGGGTCACCGCTCACCCAAACTCACCGGTCTCCCAACCTCACCGCTCTCCCAGGTTCTGCTCTCCTAACCTCACCACTCCCAAACTCATCCCTCTCCCAAACTCACCGCGCCCCTAACCTCTCCGGTCTCCCAACCTCACCGCGCTCCCAACCTCACCGCACTCCCAACCTCACCGCTCTCCCAACCTCACTACTCTCTCAACCTCACCGCTCTCCCAACCTCACCACTCTCCCAAGTTCATCTCTCCTAACCTCACCATCTCCCAACCTCACCGCTCTCCCAACCTCACCGCTCTCCCAGGTTCACCGCTCTCCCAACCTCACCGCTCTCCCAACCTCACCGCTTTCCCAACCTCACCGCTCTCCCAAGTTCTCCTCTCCTAACCTCACCGCTCCCAAACTCATCCCTCTCACAAACTCATCCTTCTCACAAACTCACCGCTCTCCCAACCTCACCGCTCTCCCAACCTCACCGCACTCCCAACCTCATCACACTCCCAAGTTCACTTCTCCCAACCATACCGCTCTCCCAACCTCACCGCTCTCCCAAGTTCACCGCTCTCCCAACGTCACTGCTCTCTCAACCTCACCGCTCTCCCAACCTCACCGATCTCCCAACCTCACTGCTCTCCCAACCTTAACGCTCTCCCAAGTTCACTTCTCCCAACCTTTCCGCTTTCCCAACCTCACCGCTCTCCCAAGTTCACCGCTCTCCCAACATCACCGCACTCCCAACCTCACTGCTGTCCCTACCTCATCGCTGTGCCAGATTCACCGCTCTCACAGGGTCACCGCTCACCCAACCTCACCGCTCTCCCAACCTCACCGCACACCCACCCTCACTGCTCTCCCACCCTCACTGCTCTCCCACCCTCACTGCTCTCCCACCCTCACTGCTCTCCCACCCTCACTGCTCTCCCAACCTCACCCCTATCCCAACCTCACCGCTCTCCTAGGTTCACCGCTCTCCCAGGTTCATCGCTCTCCCAATCTCACCGCTCTCCCCAGTTCACTTCTCCCAACCTCACTGCTCTCCCAAACTTACCGCTCTTCCAACCTCACCGCTCCCAAGTTCACTGCTCCCAAGTTCACCCCTGTCCCAACCTCACCGCTCTCCCAACCTCACCGCTCTCCCAACCTCACCGCTCTCCCAACCTCACCACTCTCCCAAGTTCATCTCTCCTAACCTCACCGTCTCCCAATCTTACCGCTCTCCCAACCTCACTGTCTCCCAACCTCACCGCTCTCCCAACCTCACCTTTCTCCCAAGTTCTCCTCTCCTAACCTCACCGCTCCCAAACTCATCCCTCTCACAAACTCATCCCTCTCCCAAACTCACCGCTCTCCCAACCTCACCGCTCTCCCAACCTCACCTCACTCCCAACCTCACCGCACTCCCAACCTCACCGCACTCCCAACCTCACCACACTCCCAAGTTCACTTCTCCCAACCGTACCGCTCTCCCAACCTCACCGCTCTCCCACCCTCACTGCTCTCCCAACCTCACCGCTCTCCCACCCTCACTGCTCTCCCACCCTCACTGCTCTCCCAACCTCACTGCTCTCCCACCCTCACTGCTCTCCCACCCTCACTGCTCTCCCACCCTCACTGCTCTCCCAACCTCACCGCTATCCCAACCTCACCGCTCTCCTAAGTTCACCGCTCTCCCAACCTCACCGCTCTCCCAGGTTCGCCGCTCTACCAACCTCACCGCTCTCCCAACCTCACCGCTCTCCCAAGTTCACCGCTCTAGGATGTTCACCGCTCTAGCAAGTTCACTGCTCTAGCAAGTTCACCGCTCTTGCAAGCTCACCGCTCTCCCTACCCCACCGCTCTCCCAACCTCACCGCTCTCCCAACCTCATCGCTCTCCCAAGTTCTCCTCTCCTAACCTCACCGCTCCCAAACTCATCCCTCTCACAAACTCATCCCTCTCCCAAACTCACCGCTCTCCCAACCTCACTGCTCTCCCACCCTCACTGCTCTCCCACCCTCACTGCTCTCCCACCCTCACTGCTCTCCCACCCTCACTGCTCTCCCAACCTCACCGCTATCCCAACCTCACCGCTCTCCTAGGTTCACCGCTCTCCCAGGTTCATCGCTCTCCCAACCTCACCGCTCTCCCAAGTTCCCCTCTCCTAACCTCACCGCTCCCAAACTCATCCCTCTCCCAAACTCATCCCTCTCCCAACCTCACCGCTCTCCCTACATCACCGCTCTGCCAACCTCCCCGCTCTCCCAAACTCACCACTCTCCCAAGTTTACCGCTCTCGCAAGTTCTCAGCTCTCCCAAGCTCACCGCTCTCCCAAGCTCACTGCTCTCCCAACCTCACCGCTCTCCCAACCTCACCGCTCTCCCACCCTCACCGCTCTCCCACCCTCACCGCTCTCCCAACCTCACCGCGCTCCCAACCTCACCGCTCTCCCAACCTCACCGCTCTCCGAACCTCACTGCCCTCCCAACCTCACCGCTCTCCCAACCTCACCGCTCTCCCAACCTCACTGCTCTCCCAACCTTAACGCTCTCCCAAGTTCACTTCTCCCAACCTTTCCGCTTTCCCAACCTCACCGCTCTCCCAAGTTCACCGCTCTCCCAACATCACCGCACTCCCAACCTCACTGCTGTCCCTACCTCATCGCTGTGCCAGATTCACCGCTCTCACAGGGTCACCGCTCACCCAACCTCACCGCTCTCCCAACCTCACCGCACACCCACCCTCACTGCTCTCCCACCCTCACTGCTCTCCCACCCTCACTGCTCTCCCACCCTCACTGCTCTCCCAACCTCACCCCTATCCCAACCTCACCGCTCTCCTAGGTTCACCGCTCTCCCAGGTTCATCGCTCTCCCAACCTCACCGCTCTCCCCAGTTCACTTCTCCCAACCTCACTGCTCTCCCAAACCTACCGCTCTTCCAACCTCACCGCTCCCAAGTTCACTGCTCCCAAGTTCACCCCTGTCCCAACCTCACCGCTCTCCCAACCTCACCGCTCTCCCAACCTCACCGCTCTCCCAACCTCACCACTCTCCCAAGTTCATCTCTCCTAACCTCACCGTCTCCCAATCTTACCACTCTCCCAACCTCACTGTCTCCCAACCTCACCGCTCTCCCAACCTCACCTTTCTCCCAAGTTCTCCTCTCCAAACCTCACCGCTCCCAAACTCATCCCTCTCACAAACTCATCCCTCTCCCAAACTCACCGCTCTCCCAACCTCACCGCTCTCCCAACCTCACCGCACTCCCAACCTCACCGCACTCCCAACCTCACCGCACTCCCAACCTCACCGCACTCCCAACCTCACCACACTCCCAAGTTCACTTCTCCCAACCGTACCGCTCTCCCAACCTCACCGCTCTCCCAAGTTCACCGCTCTCCCAACGTCACTGCTCTCTCAACCTCACCGCTCTCCGAACCTCACCGCTCTCCCAACCTCACCGCTCTCCCTACCTCACTGCTCTCCCAACCTCACCGATCTCCCAGATTCACCGCTCTTCCAGGGTCACCGCTCACCCAAACTCACCGGTCTCCCAACCTCACCGCTCTCCCAGGTTCTGCTCTCCTAACCTCACCACTCCCAAACTCATCCCTCTCCCAAACTCACCGCGCCCCTAACCTCTCCGGTCTCCCAACCTCACCGCGCTCCCAACCTCACCGCACTCCCAACCTCACCGCTCTCCCAACCTCACTACTCTCTCAACCTCACCGCTCTCCCAACCTCACCACTCTCCCAAGTTCATCTCTCCTAACCTCACCATCTCCCAACCTCACCGCTCTCCCAACCTCACCGCTCTCCCAGGTTCACCGCTCTCCCAACCTCACCGCTCTCCCAACCTCACCGCTTTCCCAACCTCACCGCTCTCCCAAGTTCTCCTCTCCTAACCTCACCGCTCCCAAACTCATCCCTCTCACAAACTCATCCTTCTCACAAACTCACCGCTCTCCCAACCTCACCGCTCTCCCAACCTCACCGCACTCCCAACCTCATCACACTCCCAAGTTCACTTCTCCCAACCATACCGCTCTCCCAACCTCACCGCTCTCCCAAGTTCACCGCTCTCCCAACGTCACTGCTCTCTCAACCTCACCGCTCTCCCAACCTCACCCCTCCCCCAACCTCACCGCTCTCCCAACCTCACCGCTCTCCCAATCTCACCGCTCTCCCAACCTCACTGCTCTCCCAAACTCACCGCTCTCCCAGATTCACCGCTCTCCCAGGGTCACCGCTCACCCAAACGCACCGCTCTCCCAACCTCACCGCTCTCCCAAGTTCTGCTCTCCTAACCTCACCACTCCCAAACTCATCCCTCTCCCAAACTCACTTCGCTCCTAACCTCACCGCTCTCCCAGGGTCACCGCTCACCCAAACTCACCGCTCTCCCAACCTCACCGCTCTCCCAAGTTCTGCTCTCCTAAGCTCACTGCTCCCAAACTCATTCCTCTCCCAAACTCACCGCTCTCCCAACCTCACCGCTCTGCTAACCTCAACGCTCTCCCAACCTCACCGCACTCCCAACCTCACCGCTCTCCCAACCTCACCACTCTCCCAAGTTCACTTCTCCCAACCGTACCGCTCTCCCAAGGTCACTGCTCTCCCAAGTTCACCGCTCTCCCAACGTCACTGCTCTCTCAACCTCACCGCTCTCCCAACCTCACCACTCTCCCAACCTCACCACTCTCCCAAGTTCATCTTTCCTAACCTTACCGCTCTCCCAACCTCACCTCTCTCCCAGGTTCACCGCTCTAGCAAGTTCACCGCTCTAGCAAGTTCACCGCTCTAGCAAGTTCGCCGCTCTCCCAGGTTCACCGCTGTCCCAACCCCACCGCTCTCCCAACCTCACCGCTCTCCCAGGTTCACCGCTCACCCAAACTCACCGCTCTCCCAACCTCACCGCTCTCCCAAGTTCATCTCTCCTAACCTCACTGCTCCCAAACTAATTCCTCTCCCAAACTCACCGCGCTCCTAACCTCTCCGCTCTCCCAACCTCACCGCTCTCCCAACCTCAACGCTCTCCCAACCTCACCGCATTCCCAACCTCACCACACTCCCAAGTTCACTTCTCCCAACCGTACCGCTCTCCCAAGGTCACTGCTCTCCCAAGTTCACCGTTCTCCCAACGTCACTGCTCTCTCAACCTCACCGCTCTCCCAACCTCACCGCTCTCCCAAACTCACCGCTCTCCCAACCTCACCACTCTCCCAACCTCACCGCACTCCCAACATCAACGCTCTCCCAACCTCACCACTCTCCCAAGTTCATCTTTCCTAACCTCACCGCTCTCCCAACCTCACCGCTCTCCCAACCTCATCGCTCTCCCAGGTTCACCGCTCTCCCACGTTCACCGTTCTCCCAAGTTTACCGCTGTCCCAAGTTCACCGCTCTAGCAAGTTCACCGCTCTAGCAAGTTCACCGCTCTAGCAAGTTCACCGCTCTCCCAGGTTCACCGCTGTCCCAACCCCACCGCTCTCCCAACCTCACCGCTCTCCCAACCTCACCGCTCTCCCAACCTCACCGCTCTCCCAGGTTCACCGTCTCCCAACCTCACTGCACTCCCAACCTCACCGCTCTCCCACCCTCACCGCTCTCCCACCCTCACTGCTCTCCCACCCTCACTGCTCTCCCACCCTCACTGCTCTCCCAACCTCACCGCTATCCCAACCTCACCGCTCTCCTAGGTTCACCGCTCTCCCAACCTCACCGCTCTCCCAGGTTCGCCGCTCTACCAACCTCACCGCTCTCCCAACCTCACCGCTCTCCCAAGTTCACCGCTCTAGGATGTTCACCGCTCTAGCATGTTCGCCGCTCTAGCAAGTTCACTGCTCTAGCAAGTTCACCGCTCTTGCAAGCTCACCGCTCTCCCTACCCCACCGCTCTCCCAACCTCACCGCTCTCCCAACCTCATCGCTCTCCCAAGTTCTCCTCTCCTAACCTCACCGCTCCCAAACTCATCCCTCTCACAAACTCATCCCTCTCCCAAACTCACCGCTCTCCCAACCTCACCGCTCTCCCAGGTTCACCGCTCTCCCAACCTCACCGCACTCCCAACCTCACCGCTCTCCCACCCTCACTTCTCTCCCACCCTCACTGCTCTCCCAACCTCATCGCTATCCCAAACTCACCGCTCTCCTAGGTTCACCGCTCTCCCAGGTTCATCGCTCTCCCAACCTCACCGCTCTCCCAAGTTCACTTCTCCCAACATCACTGCTCTCCCAAACTTACCGCTCTTCCAACCTCACCGCTCCCAAGTTCACTGCTCCCAAGTTCACCCCTCTCCCAAACTCACCGCTCTCCCAACCTCACCGCTCTCCCAACCTCACCGTCTCCCAACCTCACCGTCTCCCAACCTCACCGCTCTCCAAACCTCACCGCTCTCCCAACCTCACCACTCTCCCAACCTCACCGCTCTCCCAAGTTCATCTCTCCTAACCTCACCGTCTCCCAATCTTACCGCTCTCCCAACCTCACCGTCTCCCAACCTCACCGCTCTGCAAACTTCACCGCTCTCCCAACCTCACTGCTCTCCCAACCTCACCACTCTCCCAAGTTCATCTCTCCTAGCCTCACCGTCTCCCAACCTTACCGCTCTCCCAACCTCACTGTTCTCCCAAGTTCACTGCTGTAGCAAGTTCACCGCTCTAACAATTTACCGCTGTTGCAAGTTCACCGCTCTTGCAAGTTCACCGCTCTCCCAAGCTCACCGCTCTCCCAAGCTCACCGCTCTCCCAACATCACCGCTCTCCCAACCTCACCGCTCTCCCAAGTTCACTGCTGTAGCAAGTTCACCACTCTAACAAGTTTACTGCTGTTGCAAGATCACCGCTCTTGCAAGTTCACCGCTCTTGCAAGTTCACCGCTCTCCCACCCTCACTGCTCTCCCAACCTCACCGCTCTCCCACCCTCACTGCTCTCCCACCCTCACTGCTCTCCCAACCTCACTGCTCTCCCACCCTCACTGCTCTCCCACCCTCACTGCTCTCCCACCCTCACTGCTCTCCCACCCTCACTGCTCTCCCAACCTCACCGCTATCCCAACCTCACCGCTCTCCTAGGTTCACCGCTCTCCCAGGGTCATCGCTCTCCCAACCTCACCGCTCTCCCAAGTTCACTTCTCCCAACCTCACTGCTCTCCCAAACTTACCGCTCTTCCAACCTCACCGCTCCCAATTTCACTGCTCCCAAGTTCAGCCCTCTCCCAACCTCACCGCTCTCCCAACCTCATTGTCTCCCAATCTTACCGCTCTCCCAACCTCACCACTCTCCCAGGTTCTCCTCTCCTTACCTCACTGCTCCCAAACTCATCCCTCTCACAAACTCATCCCTCTCCCAAACTCACCGCTCTCCCAACCTCACCGCTCTCCCAACCTCACCGCACTCCCAACCTCACCGCACTCCCAACCTCACCACACTCCCAAGAACACCGCTCTCCCAACCTCACCGCTCTCCCAACCTCACCGCTCTCCCAACCTCACCGCTCTCCCAAGTTCACCGCTCTCCCAACGTCACTGCTCTCTCAACCTCACCGCTCTCCCAACCTCACCGCTCTCCCAACCTCACTGCTCTCCCAACCTCACCGCTCTCCCAGATTCACCGCTCTCCCAGGGTCACCGCTCACCCAAACTCACCGCTCTCCCAACCTCACCGCTCTCCCAAGTTCTGCTCTCCTAACCTCACCACTCCCAAACTCATCCCTCTCCCAAACTCACCACGCTCCTAACCTCTCCGCTCTCCCAACCTCACCGCTCTCCCAACCTCACCGCACTCCCCACCTCACCGCTCTCCCAACCTCACCGCTCTCCCAACCTCACCGCTCTCCCAACCTCACCGCTCTCCCAAGTTCATCTCTCCTAACCTCACCGTCTCCCAATCTTACCGCTGTCCCAACCTCACCGCACTCCCAGGTTCACCGCTCTCCCAACCTCACCGCTCTCCCAACCTCACCGTTCTCCCAAGTTCACCGCTCTAGCAAGTTCACCGCTCTAGCAAGTTCACCGCTCTAGCAAGTTCACCGCTCTAGCAAGTTCACCGCTCTTGCAAGCTCACCGCTCTCCCTATCCCACTGCTCTCCCAACCTCACCGCTCTCCCAACCTCATCTCTCTCCCAAGTTCTTCTCTCCTAACCTTACCACTCCCAAACTCATCCCTCTCACAAGCTCATCCCTCTTCCAGGTTCACCGCTCTCCCAACCTCAGCGCTCTCCCAGGTTCACTGCTCTCCCAACCTCACCGCACTCCCAACTTCACCGCTCTCCCACCCTCACTTCTCTCCCACCCTCACTGCTCTCCCAACCTCATTGCTATCCCAACCTCACCGCTCTCCTAGGTTCACCGCTCTCCCAGGTTCATCGCTCTCCCAACCTCACCGCTCTCCCAAGTTCACTTCTCCCAACCTCACTGCTCTCCCAAACTTACCGCTCTTCCAACATCACCGCTCCCAAGTTCACTGCTCCCAAGTTCACCCCTGTCCCAACCTCACCGCTCTCCCAACCTCACCGCTCTCCCAACCTCACCGCTCTCCCAACCTCACCGCTCTCCCAAGTTCACCGCTCTCCCAACGTCACTGCTCTCTCAACCTCACCGCTCTCCCAACCTCACCACTCTCCCAACGTCACCGCTCTCCCAACCTCACTGCTCTCCCAACCTCACCGCTCTCCCAGATTCACCGCTCTCCCAGGGTCACCGCTCACCCAAACTCACCGCTCTCCCAACCTCACCGCTCTCCCAAGTTCTGCTCTCCTAACCTCACCACTCCCAAACTCATCCCTCTCCCAAACTCACCAGGCTCCTAATCTCTCCGCTCTCCCAACCTCACCGCTCTCCCAACCTCACCGCACTCCCCACCTCACCGCTCTCCCAACCTCACCGCTCTCCCAACCTCACCGCTCTCCCAACCTCACCGCTCTCCCAACCTCACCTCTCTCCCAACCTCACCACTCTCCCAACCTCACCGCTCTCCCAACCTCACCGCTCTCCCAACCTCACCACTCTCCCAAGTTCATCTCTCCTAACCTCACCGTCTCCCAATCTTACCGCTGTCCCTACCTCACCGCTCTCCCAGGTTCACCGCTCTCCCAACCTCACCGCTCTCCCAACCTCACCGCTCTCCCAACCTCACCGTTCTCCCAAGTTCACCGCTCTAGCAAGTTCGCCGCTCTAGCAAGTTCACCGCTCTAGCAAGTTCACCGCTCTTGCAAGCTCACCGCTCTCCCTATCCCACCGCTCTCCCAACCTCACCGCTCTCCCAACCTCATCTCTCTCCCAAGTTCTTCTCTCCTAACCTTACCACTCCCAAACTCATCCCTCTCACAAGCTCATCCCTCTTCCAGGTTCACCGCTCTCCCAACCTCACCGCTCTCCCAGGTTCACCGCTCTCCCAACCTCACCGCTCTCCCAACCTCACCGCTCTCCCAGGTTCACCGCTCTCCCAACCTCACCGCACTCCCAACTTCACCGCTCTCCCACCCTCACTTCTCTCCCACCCTCACTGCTCTCCCAACCTCATTGCTATCCCAACCTCACCGCTCTCCTAGGTTCACTGCTCTCCCAGGTTCATCGCTCTCCCAACCTCACCGCTCTCCCAAGTTCACTTCTCCCAACCTCACTGCTCTCCCAAACTTACCGCTCTCCCAACCTCACCGCTCTCCCAACCTCACCTCTCTCCCAACCTCACCACTCTCCCAACCTCACCGCTCTCCCAACCTCACCGCTCTCCCAACCTCACCACTCTCCCAAGTTCATCTCTCCTAACCTCACCGTCTCCCAATCTTACCGCTGTCCCTACCTCACCGCTCTCCCAGGTTCACCGCTCTCCCAACCTCACCGCTCTCCCAACCTCACCGCTCTCCCAACCTCACCGTTCTCCCAAGTTCACCGCTCTAGCAAGTTCGCCGCTCTAGCAAGTTCACCGCTCTAGCAAGTTCACCGCTCTTGCAAGCTCACCGCTCTCCCTATCCCACCGCTCTCCCAACCTCACCGCTCTCCCAACCTCATCTCTCTCCCAAGTTCTTCTCTCCTAACCTTACCACTCCCAAACTCATCCCTCTCACAAGCTCATCCCTCTTCCAGGTTCACCGCTCTCCCAACCTCACCGCTCTCCCAGGTTCACCGCTCTCCCAACCTCACCGCTCTCCCAACCTCACCGCTCTCCCAGGTTCACCGCTCTCCCAACCTCACCGCACTCCCAACTTCACCGCTCTCCCACCCTCACTTCTCTCCCACCCTCACTGCTCTCCCAACCTCATTGCTATCCCAACCTCACCGCTCTCCTAGGTTCACTGCTCTCCCAGGTTCATCGCTCTCCCAACCTCACCGCTCTCCCAAGTTCACTTCTCCCAACCTCACTGCTCTCCCAAACTTACCGCTCTTCCAACCTCACCGCTCCCAAGTTCACTGCTCCCAAGTTCACCCCTGTCCCAACCTCACCGCTCTCCCAACCTCACCGCTCTCCCAACCTCACCGCTCTCCCAACCTCACCGCTCTCCCAAGTTCACCGCTCTCCCAACGTCACTGCTCTCTCAACCTCACCGCTCTCCCAACCTCACCACTCTCCCAACGTCACTGCTCTCCCAACCTCACTGCTCTCCCAACCTCACCGCTCTCCCAGATTCACCGCTCTCCCAGGGTCACCGCTCACCCAAACTCACCGCTCTCCCAACCTCACCGCTCTCCCAAGTTCTGCTCTCCTAACCTCACCACTCCCAAACTCATCCCTCTCCCAAACTCACCACGCTCCTAACCTCTCCGCTCTCCCAACCTCACCGCTCTCCCAACCTCACCGCACTCCCCACCTCACCGCTCTCCCAACCTCACCGCTCTCCCAACCTCACCGCTCTCCCAACCTCACCGCTCTCCCAACCTCACCTCTCTCCCAACCTCACCACTCTCCCAACCTCACCGCTCTCCCAACCTCACCGCTCTCCCAACCTCACCACTCTCCCAAGTTCATCTCTCCTAACCTCACCGTCTCCCAATCTTACCGCTGTCCCAACCTCACCGCTCTCCCAGGTTCACCGCTCTCCCAACCTCACCGCTCTCCCAACCTCACCGCTCTCCCAACCTCACCGTTCTCCCAAGTTCACCGCTCTAGCAAGTTCACCGCTCTAGCAAGTTCACCGCTCTAGCAAGTTCACCGCTCTTGCAAGCTCACCGCTCTCCCTATCCCACTGCTCTCCCAACCTCACCGCTCTCCCAACCTCATCTCTCTCCCAAGTTCTTCTCTCCTAACCTTACCACTCCCAAACTCATCCCTCTCACAAGCTCATCCCTCTTCCAGGTTCACCGCTCTCCCAACCTCACCGCTCTCCCAGGTTCACCGCTCTCCCAACCTCACCGCACTCCCAACTTCACCGCTCTCCCACCCTCACTTCTCTCCCACCCTCACTGCTCTCCCAACCTCATTGCTATCCCAACCTCACCGCTCTCCTAGGTTCACCGCTCTCCCAGGTTCATCGCTCTCCCAACCTCACCGCTCTCCCAAGTTCACTTCTCCCAACCTCACTGCTCTCCCAAACTTACCGCTCTTCCAACCTCACCGCTCCCAAGTTCACTGCTCCCAAGTTCACCCCTCTCCCAACCTCACCGCTCTCCCAACCTCACCGCTCTCCCAACCTCACTGCTCTCCCAACCTCACCACTCTCCCAACCTCACCGCTCTCCCAAGTTCATCTCTCCTAGCCTCACCGTCTCCCAATCTTACCGCTCTCCCAACCTCACTGTTCTCCCAAGTTCACTGCTGTAGCAAGTTCACCGCTCTAACAAGTTTACCGCTCTTGCAAGTTCACCGCTCTTGCAAGTTCACGGCTCTCCCAAGCTCACCGCTCTCCCAACCTCACCGCTCTCCCAACCTCACCGCTCTCCCAACCTCACCGCTCTCCCAGGTTCACCGTCTCCCAACCTCACTGCACTCCCAACCTCACCGCTCTCCCACCCTCACCGCTCTCCCACCCTCACTGCTCTCCCACCCTCACTGCTCTCCCACCCTCACTGCTCTCCCAACCTCACCGCTATCCCAACCTCACCGCTCCCCTAGGTTCACCGCTCTCCCAACCTCACCGCTCTCCCAGGTTCGCCGCTCTACCAACCTCACCGCTCTCCCAACCTCACCGCTCTCCCAAGTTCACCGCTCTAGGATGTTCACCGCTCTAGCATGTTCGCCGCTCTAGCAAGTTCACTGCTCTAGCAAGTTCACCGCTCTTGCAAGCTCACCGCTCTCCCTACCCCACCGCTCTCCCAACCTCACCGCCCTCCCAACCTCATCGCTCTCCCAAGTTCTCCTCTCCTAACCTCACCGCTCCCAAACTCATCCCTCTCACAAACTCATCCCTCTCCCAAACTCACCGCTCTCCCAACCTCACCGCTCTCCCAGGTTCACCGCTCTCCCAACCTCACCGCACTCCCAACCTCACCGCTCTCCCACCCTCACTTCTCTCCCACCCTCACTGCTCTCCCAACCTCATCGCTATCCCAAACTCACCGCTCTCCTAGGTTCACCGCTCTCCCAGGTTCATCGCTCTCCCAACCTCACCGCTCTCCCAAGTTCACTTCTCCCAACCTCACTGCTCTCCCAAACTTACCGCTCTTCCAACCTCACCGCTCCCAAGTTCACTGCTCCCAAGTTCACCCCTCTCCCAACCTCACCGCTCTCCCAACCTCACTGCTCTCCCAAACTCACCGCTCTCCCAACCTCACCGCTCTCCCAACCTCACCGTCTCCCAACCTCACCGTCTCGCAACCTCACCGCTCTCCAAACCTCACCGCTCTCCCAACCTCACCACTCTCCCAACCTCACCGCTCTCCCAAGTTCATCTCTCCTAACCTCACCGTCTCCCAATCTTACCGCTCTCCCAACCTCACCGTCTCCCAACCTCACCGCTCTGCAAACCTCACCGCTCTCCCAACCTCACCGTTCTCCCAAGTTCACCGCTCTAGCAAGTTCGCCGCTCTAGCAAGTTCACCGCTCTAGCAAGTTCACCGCTCTTGCAAGCTCACCGCTCTCCCTATCCCACCGCTCTCCCAACCTCACCGCTCTCCCAACCTCATCTCTCTCCCAAGTTCTTCTCTCCTAACCTTACCACTCCCAAACTCATCCCTCTCACAAGCTCATCCCTCTTCCAGGTTCACCGCTCTCCCAACCTCACCGCTCTCCCAGGTTCACCGCTCTCCCAACCTCACCGCTCTCCCAACCTCACCGCTCTCCCAGGTTCACCGCTCTCCCAACCTCACCGCACTCCCAACTTCACCGCTCTCCCACCCTCACTTCTCTCCCACCCTCACTGCTCTCCCAACCTCATTGCTATCCCAACCTCACCGCTCTCCTAGGTTCACTGCTCTCCCAGGTTCATCGCTCTCCCAACCTCACCGCTCTCCCAAGTTCACTTCTCCCAACCTCACTGCTCTCCCAAACTTACCGCTCTTCCAACCTCACCGCTCCCAAGTTCACTGCTCCCAAGTTCACCCCTGTCCCAACCTCACCGCTCTCCCAACCTCACCGCTCTCCCAACCTCACCGCTCTCCCAACCTCACCGCTCTCCCAAGTTCACCGCTCTCCCAACGTCACTGCTCTCTCAACCTCACCGCTCTCCCAACCTCACCACTCTCCCAACGTCACTGCTCTCCCAACCTCACTGCTCTCCCAACCTCACCGCTCTCCCAGATTCACCGCTCTCCCAGGGTCACCGCTCACCCAAACTCACCGCTCTCCCAACCTCACCGCTCTCCCAAGTTCTGCTCTCCTAACCTCACCACTCCCAAACTCATCCCTCTCCCAAACTCACCACGCTCCTAACCTCTCCGCTCTCCCAACCTCACCGCTCTCCCAACCTCACCGCACTCCCCACCTCACCGCTCTCCCAACCTCACCGCTCTCCCAACCTCACCGCTCTCCCAACCTCACCGCTCTCCCAACCTCACCTCTCTCCCAACCTCACCACTCTCCCAACCTCACCGCTCTCCCAACCTCACCGCTCTCCCAACCTCACCACTCTCCCAAGTTCATCTCTCCTAACCTCACCGTCTCCCAATCTTACCGCTGTCCCAACCTCACCGCTCTCCCAGGTTCACCGCTCTCCCAACCTCACCGCTCTCCCAACCTCACCGCTCTCCCAACCTCACCGTTCTCCCAAGTTCACCGCTCTAGCAAGTTCACCGCTCTAGCAAGTTCACCGCTCTAGCAAGTTCACCGCTCTTGCAAGCTCACCGCTCTCCCTATCCCACTGCTCTCCCAACCTCACCGCTCTCCCAACCTCATCTCTCTCCCAAGTTCTTCTCTCCTAACCTTACCACTCCCAAACTCATCCCTCTCACAAGCTCATCCCTCTTCCAGGTTCACCGCTCTCCCAACCTCACCGCTCTCCCAGGTTCACCGCTCTCCCAACCTCACCGCACTCCCAACTTCACCGCTCTCCCACCCTCACTTCTCTCCCACCCTCACTGCTCTCCCAACCTCATTGCTATCCCAACCTCACCGCTCTCCTAGGTTCACCGCTCTCCCAGGTTCATCGCTCTCCCAACCTCACCGCTCTCCCAAGTTCACTTCTCCCAACCTCACTGCTCTCCCAAACTTACCGCTCTTCCAACCTCACCGCTCCCAAGTTCACTGCTCCCAAGTTCACCCCTCTCCCAACCTCACCGCTCTCCCAACCTCACCGCTCTCCCAACCTCACTGCTCTCCCAACCTCACCACTCTCCCAACCTCACCGCTCTCCCAAGTTCATCTCTCCTAGCCTCACCGTCTCCCAATCTTACCGCTCTCCCAACCTCACTGTTCTCCCAAGTTCACTGCTGTAGCAAGTTCACCGCTCTAACAAGTTTACCGCTCTTGCAAGTTCACCGCTCTTGCAAGTTCACGGCTCTCCCAAGCTCACCGCTCTCCCAACCTCACCGCTCTCCCAACCTCACCGCTCTCCCAACCTCACCGCTCTCCCAGGTTCACCGTCTCCCAACCTCACTGCACTCCCAACCTCACCGCTCTCCCACCCTCACCGCTCTCCCACCCTCACTGCTCTCCCACCCTCACTGCTCTCCCACCCTCACTGCTCTCCCAACCTCACCGCTATCCCAACCTCACCGCTCCCCTAGGTTCACCGCTCTCCCAACCTCACCGCTCTCCCAGGTTCGCCGCTCTACCAACCTCACCGCTCTCCCAACCTCACCGCTCTCCCAAGTTCACCGCTCTAGGATGTTCACCGCTCTAGCATGTTCGCCGCTCTAGCAAGTTCACTGCTCTAGCAAGTTCACCGCTCTTGCAAGCTCACCGCTCTCCCTACCCCACCGCTCTCCCAACCTCACCGCCCTCCCAACCTCATCGCTCTCCCAAGTTCTCCTCTCCTAACCTCACCGCTCCCAAACTCATCCCTCTCACAAACTCATCCCTCTCCCAAACTCACCGCTCTCCCAACCTCACCGCTCTCCCAGGTTCACCGCTCTCCCAACCTCACCGCACTCCCAACCTCACCGCTCTCCCACCCTCACTTCTCTCCCACCCTCACTGCTCTCCCAACCTCATCGCTATCCCAAACTCACCGCTCTCCTAGGTTCACCGCTCTCCCAGGTTCATCGCTCTCCCAACCTCACCGCTCTCCCAAGTTCACTTCTCCCAACCTCACTGCTCTCCCAAACTTACCGCTCTTCCAACCTCACCGCTCCCAAGTTCACTGCTCCCAAGTTCACCCCTCTCCCAACCTCACCGCTCTCCCAACCTCACTGCTCTCCCAAACTCACCGCTCTCCCAACCTCACCGCTCTCCCAACCTCACCGTCTCCCAACCTCACCGTCTCGCAACCTCACCGCTCTCCAAACCTCACCGCTCTCCCAACCTCACCACTCTCCCAACCTCACCGCTCTCCCAAGTTCATCTCTCCTAACCTCACCGTCTCCCAATCTTACCGCTCTCCCAACCTCACCGTCTCCCAACCTCACCGCTCTGCAAACTTCACCGCTCTCCCAACCTCACTGCTCTCCCAACCTCACCACTCTCCCAAGTTCATCTCTCCTAGCCTCACCGTCTCCCAACCTTACCGCTCTCCCAACCTCACTGTTCACCCAAGTTCACTGCTGTAGCAAGTTCACCGCTCTAACAATTTACCGCTGTTGCAAGTTCACCGCTCTTGCAAGTTCACCGCTCTCCCAAGCTCACCGCTCTCCCAAGCTCACCGCTCTCCCAACATCACCGCTCTCCCAACCTCACCGCTCTCCCAAGTTCACTGCTGTAGCAAGTTCACCACTCTAACAAGTTTACTGCTGTTGCAAGATCACCGCTCTTGCAAGTTCACCGCTCTTGCAAGTTCACCGCTCTCCCACCCTCACTGCTCTCCCAACCTCACCGCTCTCCCACCCTCACTGCTCTCCCACCCTCACTGCTCTCCCAACCTCACTGCTCTCCCACCCTCACTGCTCTCCCACCCTCACTGCTCTCCCACCCTCACTGCTCTCCCACCCTCTCTGCTCTCCCAACCTCACCGCTATCCCAACCTCACCGCTCTCCTAGGTTCACCGCTCTCCCAGGGTCATCGCTCTCCCAACCTCACCGCTCTCCCAAGTTCACTTCTCCCAACCTCACTGCTCTCCCAAACTTACCGCTCTTCCAACCTCACCGCTCCCAAGTTCACTGCTCCCAAGTTCAGCCCTCTCCCAACCTCACCGCTCTCCCAACCTCATTGTCTCCCAATCTTACCGCTCTCCCAACCTCACCACTCTCCCAGGTTCTCCTCTCCTTACCTCACCGCTCCCAAACTCATCCCCCTCACAAACTCATCCCTCTCCCAAACTCACCGCTCTCCCAACCTCATCGCTCTCCCAACCTCACCGCTCTCACAATCTCACCGCTCTCCCAACTCACCGCACTCCCAACCTCACCGCACTCCCAACCTCACCGCACTCCCAACCTCACCACACTCCCAAGATCACCGCTCTCCCAACCTCACCGCTCTCCCAACCTCACCGCTCTCCCAACCTCACCGCTCTCCCAAGTTCACCGCTCTCCCAACGTCACTGCTCTCTCAACCTCACCGCTCTCCCAACCTCACCGCTCTCCCAACCTCACTGCTCTCCCAACCTCACCGCTCTCCCAGATTCACCGCTCTCCCAGGGTCACCGCTCACCCAAACTCACCGCTCTCCCAACCTCACCGCTCTCCCAAGTTCTGCTCTCCTAACCTCACCACTCCCAAACTCATCCCTCTCCCAAACTCACCACGCTCCTAACCTCTCCGCTCTCCCAACCTCACCGCTCTCCCAACCTCACCGCACTCCCCACCTCACCGCTCTCCCAACCTCACCGCTCTCCCAACCTCACCGCTCTCCCAACCTCACCGCTCTCCCAAGTTCATCTCTCCTAACCTCACCGTCTCCCAATCTTACCGCTGTCCCAACCTCACCGCTCTCCCAGGTTCACCGCTCTCCCAACCTCACCGCTCTCCCAACCTCACCGCTCTCCCAACCTCACCGCTCTCCCAACCTCACCGTTCTCCCAAGTTCACCGTTCTAGCAAGTTCACCGCTCTAGCAAGTTCACCGCTCTAGCAAGTTCACCGCTCTAGCAAGTTCACCGCTCTAGCAAGTTCACCGCTCTTGCAAGCTCACCGCTCTCCCTATCCCACCGCTCTCCCAACCTCACCGCTCTCCCAACCTCATCTCTCTCCCAAGTTCTTCTCTCCTAACCTTACCACTCCCAAACTCATCCCTCTCACAAGCTCATCCCTCTTCCAGGTTCACCGCTCTCCCAACCTCACCGCTCTCCCAGGTTCACCGCTCTCCCAACCTCACCGCACTCCCAACTTCACCGCTCTCCCACCCTCACTTCTCTCCCACCCTCACTGCTCTCCCAACCTCATTGCTATCCCAACCTCACCGCTCTCCTAGGTTCACGGCTCTCCCAGGTTCATCGCTCTCCCAACCTCACCGCTCTCCCAAGTTCACTTCTCCCAACCTCACTGCTCTCCCAAACTTACCGCTCTTCCAACCTCACCGCTCCCAAGTTCACTGCTCCCAAGTTCACCCCTCTCCCAACCTCACCGCTCTCCCAACCTCACCGCTCTCCCAACCTCACCGCTCTCCCAACCTCACCACTCTCCCAACCTCACCGCTCTCCCAAGTTCATCTCTCCTAGCCTCACCGTCTCCCAATCTTACCGCTCTCCCAACCTCACTGTTCTCCCAAGTTCACTGCTGTAGCAAGTTCACCGCTCTAACAAGTTTACCGCTCTTGCAAGTTCACCGCTCTTGCAAGTTCACCGCTCTCCCAAGCTCACCGCTCTCCCAACCTCACCGCTCTCCCAACCTCACTGCTCTCCCAAGTTCATCTCACCTAACTTCACCGTCTCCCTATCTTACCGCTCTGCCACCTTCACCGCTCTCCAATCCTCACCGCTCTCACAACCTCACCGCTCTCCCAAATTCACCGCTCTCCCACCCTCACCGCTCTCCCACCCTCACCGCTCTCCCAACCTCACCTCTCCCAACCTCAACGCTCTCCCAACCTCACCGTTCTCCCAATCTCACCGTATTCCCAATCTCACCGCACTCAGAACCTTACCGCTCTCCCAATCTCACCGTATTCCCAATCTCACCGCACTCAGAACCTTACCGCTCTCCCAACCTCACCGCTCTCCCACCCTCACCGCTCTCACAACCTCACCGCTCTCCCAAATTCACCGCTCTCCCACCCTCACCGCACTCCCAACCTCACCGCACTCCCAACCTCACCACACTCCCAAGTTCACCGCTCTCCCAACCTCACCACTCTCCCAACCTCACCGCTCTCCCAACCTCACCGCTCTCCCAAGTTCACCGCTCTCCCAACGTCACTGCTCTCTCAACCTCACCGCTCTCCCAACCTCACCACTCTCCCAACCTCACCGCTCTCCCAACCTCACTGCTCTCCCAACCTCACCGCTCTCCCAGATTCACCGCTCTCCCAGGGTCACCACTCACCCAAACTCACCGCTCTCCCAACCTCACCGCTCTCCCAAGTTCTGCTCTCCTAACCTCACCACTCCCAAACTCATCCCTCTCCCAAACTCACCACGCTCCTAACCTCTCCGCTCTCCCAACCTCACCGCTCTCCCAACCTCACCGCACTCCCCACCTCACCGCTCTCCCAACCTCACCGCTCTGCCAACCTCACCGCTCTCCCAACCTCACCGCTCTCCCAACCTCACCGCTCTCCCAACCTCACCACTCTCCCAAGTTCATCTCTCCTAACCTCACCGTCTCCCAATCTTACCGCTGTCCCAACCTCACCGCTCTCCCAGGTTCACCGCTCTCCCAACCTCACCGCTCTCCCAACCTCACCGCTCTCCCAACCTCACCGCTCTCCCAACCTCACCGTTCTCCCAAGTTCACTGCTCTAGCAAGTTCACCGCTCTAGCAAGTTCACCGCTCTAGCAAGTTCACCGCTCTTGCAAGCTCACCGCTCTCCCTATCCCACCGCTCTCCCAACCTCACCGCTCTCCCAACCTCATCTCTCTCCCAAGTTCTTCTCTCCTAACCTTACCGCTCCCAAACTCATCCCTCTCACAAGCTCATCCCTCTCCCAGGTTCACCGCTCTCCCAACCTCACCGCACTCCCAACTTCACCGCTCTCCCACCCTCACTTCTCTCCCACCCTCACTGCTCTCCCAACCTCATTGCTATCCCAACCTCACCGCTCTCCTAGGTTCACCGCTCTCCCAGGTTCATCGCTCTCCCAACCTCACCGCTCTCCCAAGTTCACTTCTCCCAACCTCACTGCTCTCCCAAACTTACCGCTCTTCCAACCTCACCGCTCCCAAGTTCACTGCTCCCAAGTTCACCCCTCTCCCAACCTCACTGCTCTCCCAACCTCACCGCTCTCCCAACCTCACCGCTCTCCCAACCTCACCGCTCTCCCAACCTCACCGCTCTCCCAACCTCACCGCTCTCCCAACCTCACCGCTCTCCCAAGTTCATCTCTCCTAGCCTCACCGTCTCCCAATCTTACCGCTCTCCCAACCTCACTGTTCTCCCAAGTTCACTGCTGTAGCAAGTTCACCGCTCTAACAAGTTTACCGCTCTTGCAAGTTCACCGCTCTTGCAAGTTCACCGCTCTCCCAAGCTCACCGCTCTCCCAACCTCACCGCTCTCCCAACCTCACCGCTCTCCCAAGTTCATCTCACCTAACCTCACCGTCTCCCTATCTTACCGCTCTCCCACCCTCACCACTCTCCCAACCTCACCGCTCTCACAACCTCACCGCTCTCCCAAATTCACCGCTCTCCCACCCTCACCGCTCTCCCACCCTCACCGCTCTCCCAACCTCACCTCTCCCAACCTCGATGCTCTCCCAACCTCACCGTTCTCCCAATCTCACCGTATTCCCAATCTCACCGCACTCAGAACCTTACCGCTATCCCAATCTCACCGTATTCCCAATCTCACCGTACTCAGAACCTTACCGCTCTCCCAACCTCACCGCTCTCCCACCCTCACCGCTCTCCCAACCTCACCGCTATCCCAACCTCACCGCTCTCCTAGGTTCACCGCTGTCCCAGGGTCATCGCTCTCCCAACCTCACCGCTCTCCCAAGTTCACTTCTCCCAACCTCACTGCTCTCCCAAACTTACCGCTCTTCCAACCTCACCGCTCCCAAGTTCACTGCTCCCAAGTTCAGCCCTCTCCCAACCTCACCGCTCTCCCAACCTCATTGTCTCCCAATCTTACCGCTCTCCCAACCTCACCACTCTCCCAGGTTCTCCTCTCCTTACCTCACCGCTCCCAAACTCATCCCTCTCACAAACTCATCCCTCTCCCAAACTCACCGCTCTCCCAACCTCACCGCTCTCCCAACCTCACCGCTCTCACAACCTCACCGCTCTCCCAACTCACCGCACTCCCAACCTCACCGCACTCCCAACCTCACCGCACTCCCAACCTCACCACACTCCCAAGTTCACCGGTCTCCCAACCTCACCGCTCTCCCAACCTCACCGCTCTCCCAACCTCACCGCTCTCCCAAGTTCACCGCTCTCCCAACGTCACTGCTCTCTCAACCTCACCGCTCTCCCAACCTCACCACTCTCCCAACCTCACCGCTCTCCCAACCTCACTGCTCTCCCAACCTCACCGCTCTCCCAGATTCACCGCTCTCCCAGGGTCACCGCTCACCCAAACTCACCGCTCTCCCAACCTCACCGCTCTCCCAAGTTCTGCTCTCCTAACCTCACCACTCCCAAACTCATCCCTCTCCCAAACTCACCACGCTCCTAACCTCTCCGCTCTCCCAACCTCACCGCTCTACCAACCTCACCGCACTCCCCACCTCACCGCTCTCCCAACCTCACCGCTCTCCCAACCTCACCGCCCTCCCAACCTCACCGCTCTCCCAAGTTCATCTCTCCTAACCTCACCGTCTCCCAATCTTACCGCTGTCCCAACCTCACCGCTCTCCCAGGTTCACCGCTCTCCCAACCTCACCGCTCTCCCAACCTCACCGCTCTCCCAACCTCACGGCTCTCCCAACCTCACCGTTCTCCCAAGTTCACCGTTCTAGCAAGTTCACCGCTCTAGCAAGTTCACCGCTCTAGCAAGTTCACCGCTCTAGCAAGTTCACCGCTCTAGCAAGTTCACCGCTCTTGCAAGCTCACCGCTCTCCCTATCCCACCGCTCTCCCAACCTCACCGCTCTCCCAACCTCATCTCTCTCCCAAGTTCTTCTCTCCTAACCTTACCACTCCCAAACTCATCCCTCTCACAAGCTCATCCCTCTTCCAGGTTCACCGCTCTCCCAACCTCACCGCTCTCCCAGGTTCACCGCTCTCCCAACCTCACCGCACTCCCAACTTCACCGCTCTCCCACCCTCACTTCTCTCCCACCCTCACTGCTCTCCCAACCTCATTGCTATCCCAACCTCACCGCTCTCCTAGGTTCACCGCTCTCCCAGGTTCATCGCTCTCCCAACCTCACCGCTCTCCCAAGTTCACTTCTCCCAACCTCACTGCTCTCCCAAACTTACCGCTCTTCCAACCTCACCGCTCCCAAGTTCACTGCTCCCAAGTTCACCCCTCTCCCAACCTCACCGCTCTCCCAACCTCACCGCTCTCCCAACCTCACCACTCTCCCAACCTCACCGCTCTCCCAAGTTCATCTCTCCTAGCCTCACCGTCTCCCAATCTTACCGCTCTCCCAACCTCACTGTTCTCCCAAGTTCACTGCTGTAGCAAGTTCACCGCTCTAACAAGTTTACCGCTCTTGCAAGTTCACCGCTCTTGCAAGTTCACCGCTCTCCCAAGCTCACCGCTCTCCCAACCTCACCGCTCTCCCAACCTCACCGCTCTCCCAAGTTCATCTCACCTAACCTCACCGTCTCCCTATCTTACCGCTCTGCCACCCTCACCGCTCTCCAATCCTCACCGCTCTCACAACCTCACCGCTCTCCCAAATTCACCGCTCTCCCACCCTCACCGCTCTCCCACCCTCACCGCTCTCCCAACCTCACCTCTCCCAACCTCAACGCTCTCCCAACCTCACCGTTCTCCCAATCTCACCGTATTCCCAATCTCACCGCACTCAGAACCTTACCGCTCTCCCAATCTCACCGTATTCCCAATCTCACCGTACTCAGAACCTTACCGCTCTCCCAACCTCACAGCTCTCCCACCCTCACCGCTCTCACAACCTCACCGCTCTCCCAAATTCACCGCTCTCCCACCCTCACCGCACTCCCAACCTCACCGCACTCCCAACCTCACCACACTCCCAAGTTCACCGCTCTCCCAACCTCACCACTCTCCCAACCTCACCGCTCTCCCAACCTCACCGCTCTCCCAAGTTCACCGCTCTCCCAACGTCACTGCTCTCTCAACCTCACCGCTCTCCCAACCTCACCACTCTCCCAACCTCACCGCTCTCCCAACCTCACTGCTCTCCCAACCTCACCGCTCTCCCAGATTCACCGCTCTCCCAGGGTCACCGCTCACCCAAACTCACCGCTCTCCCAACCTCACCGCTCTCCCAAGTTCTGCTCTCCTAACCTCACCACTCCCAAACTCATCCCTCTCCCAAACTCACCACGCTCCTAACCTCTCCGCTCTCCCAACCTCACCGCTCTCCCAAACTCACCGCACTCCCCACCTCACCGCTCTCCCAACCTCACCGCTCTGCCAACCTCACCGCTCTCCCAACCTCACCGCTCTCCCAACCTCACCGCTCTCCCAACCTCACCACTCTCCCAAGTTCATCTCTCCTAACCTCACCGTCTCCCAATCTTACCGCTGTCCCAACCTCACCGCTCTCCCAGGTTCACCGCTCTCCCAACCTCACCGGTCTCCCAAGCTCACCGCTCTCCCAACCTCACCGCTCTCCCAACCTCACCGTTCTCCCAAGTTCACTGCTCTAGCAAGTTCACGGCTCTAGCAAGTTCACCGCTCTAGCAAGTTCACCGCTCTTGCAAGCTCACCGCTCTCCCTATCCCACCGCTCTCCCAACCTCACCGCTCTCCCAACCTCATCTCTCTCCCAAGTTCTTCTCTCCTAACATTACCGCTCCCAAACTCATCCCTCTCACAAGCTCATCCCTCTCCCAGGTTCACCGCTCTCCCAACCTCACCGCTCTCCCAGGTTCACCGCTCTCCCAACCTCACCGCACTCCCAACTTCACCGCTCTCCCACCCTCACTTCTCTCCCACCCTCACTGCTCTCCCAACCTCATTGCTATCCCAACCTCACCGCTCTCCTAGGTTCACCGCTCTCCCAGGTTCATCGCTCTCCCAACCTCACCGCTCTCCCAAGTTCACTTCTCCCAACCTCACTGCTCTCCCAAACTTACCGCTCTTCCAACCTCACCGCTCCCAAGTTCACTGCTCCCAAGTTCACCCCTCTCCCAACCTCACTGCTCTCCCAACCTCACCGCTCTCCCAACCTCACCGCTCTCCCAACCTCACCGCTCTCCCAACCTCACCGCTCTCCCAACCTCACCGCTCTCCCAAGTTCATCTCTCCTAGCCTCACCGTCTCCCAATCTTACCGCTCTCCCAACCTCACTGTTCTCCCAAGTTCACTGCTGTAGCAAGTTCACCGCTCTAACAAGTTTACCGCTCTTGCAAGTTCACCGCTCTTGCAAGTTCACCGCTCTCCCAAGCTCACCGCTCTCCCAACCTCACCGCTCTCCCAACCTCACCGCTCTCCCAAGTTCATCTCACCTAACCTCACCGTCTCCCTATCTTACCGCTCTCCCACCCTCACCACTCTCCCAACCTCACCGCTCTCACAACCTCACCGCTCTCCCAAATTCACCGCTCTCCCACCCTCACCGCTCTCCCACCCTCACCGCTCTCCCAACCTCACCTCTCCCAACCTCGATGCTCTCCCAACCTCACCGTTCTCCCAATCTCACCGTATTCCCAATCTCACCGCACTCAGAACCTTACCGCTATCCCAATCTCACCGTATTCCCAATTTCACCGTACTCAGAACCTTACCGCTCTCCCAACCTCACCGCTCTCCCACCCTCACCGCTCTCCCAACCTCACCGCTATCCCAACCTCACCGCTCTCCTACGTTCACCGCTGTCCCAGGGTCATCGCTCTCCCAACCTCACCGCTCTCCCAAGTTCACTTCTCCCAACCTCACTGCTCTCCCAAACTTACCGCTCTTCCAACCTCACCGCTCCCAAGTTCACTGCTCCCAAGTTCAGCCCTCTCCCAACCTCACCGCTCTCCCAACCTCATTGTCTCCCAATCTTACCGCTCTCCCAACCTCACCACTCTCCCAGGTTCTCCTCTCCTTACCTCACCGCTCCCAAACTCATCCCTCTCACAAACTCATCCCTCTCCCAAACTCACCGCTCTCCCAACCTCACCGCTCTCCCAACCTCACCGCTCTCACAACCTCACCGCTCTCCCAACTCACCGCACTCCCAACCTCACCGCACTCCCAACCTCACCGCACTCCCAACCTCACCACACTCCCAAGTTCACTGCTCTCCCAACCTCACCGCTCTCCCAACCTCACCGCTCTCCCAACCTCACCGCTCTCCCAAGTTCACCGCTCTCCCAACGTCACTGCTCTCTCAACCTCACCGCTCTCCCAACCTCACCACTCTCCCAACCTCACCGCTCTCCCAACCTCACTGCTCTCCCAACCTCACCGCTCTCCCAGATTCACCGCTCTCCCAGGGTCACCGCTCACCCAAACTCACCGCTCTCCCAACCTCACCGCTCTCCCAAGTTCTGCTCTCCTAACCTCACCACTCCCAAACTCATCCCTCTCCCAAACTCACCACGCTCCTAACCTCTCCGCTCTCCCAACCTCACCGCTCTCCCAACCTCACCGCACTCCCCACCTCACCGCTCTCCCAACCTCACCGCTCTCCCAACCTCACCGCTCTCCCAACCTCACCGCTCTCCCAACCTCACCGCTCTCCCAACCTCACCACTCTCCCAACCTCACCGCTCTCCCAACCTCACCGCTCTCCCAACCTCACCGCTCTCCCAACCTCACCACTCTCCCAAGTTCATCTCTCCTAACCTCACCGTCTCCCAATCTTACCGCTGTCCCAACCTCACCGCTCTCCCAGGTTCACCGCTCTCCCAACCTCACCGCTCTCCCAACCTCACCGCTCTCCCAACCTCACCGCTCTCCCAACCTCACCGCTCTCCCAACCTCACCGTTCTCCCAAGTTCACCGCTCTAGCAAGTTCACCGCTCTAGCAAGTTCACCGCTCTTGCAAGCTCACCGCTCTCCCTATCCCACCGCTCTCCCAACCTCACCGCTCTCCCAACCTCATCTCTCTCCCAAGTTCTTCTCTCCTAACCTTACCACTCCCAAACTCATCCCTCTCACAAGCTCATCCCTCTCCCAGGTTCACCGCTCTCCCAACCTCACCGCTCTCCCAGGTTCACCGCTCTCCCAACCTCACCGCACTCCCAACTTCACCGCTCTCCCACCCTCACTTCTCTCCCACCCTCACTGCTCTCCCAACCTCATTGCTATCCCAACCTCACCGCTCTCCTAGGTTCACCGCTCTCCCAGGTTCATCGCTCTCCCAACCTCACCGCTCTCCCAAGTTCACTTCTCCCAACCTCACTGCTCTCCCAAACTTACCGCTCTTCCAACCTCACCGCTCCCAAGTTCACTGCTCCCAAGTTCACCCCTCTCCCAACCTCACCGCTCTCCCAACCTCACCACTCTCCCAACCTCAGCGCTCTCCCAACCTCACCGCTCTCCCAACCTCACCTCTCTCCCAAGTTCATCTCTCCTAGCCTCACCGTCTCCCAATCTTACCGCTCTCCCAACCTCACTGTTCTCCCAAGTTCACTGCTGTAGCAAGTTCACCGCTCTAACAAGTTTACCGCTCTTGCAAGTTCACCGCTCTTGCAAGTTCACCGCTCTCCCAAGCTCACCGCTCTCCCAACCTCACCGCTCTCCCAACCTCACCGCTCTCCCAAGTTCATCTCACCTAACCTCACCGTCTCCCTATCTTACCGCTCTGCCACCCTCACCGCTCTCCCAACCTCACCGCTCTCACAACCTCACCGCTCTCCCAAATTCACCGCTCTCCAACCCTCACCGCTCTCCCACCCTCACCGCTCTCCCAACCTCACCTCTCCCAACCTCAACGCTCTCCCAACCTCACCGTTCTCCCAATCTCACCGTATTCCCAATCTCACCGCACTCAGAACCTTACCGCTCTCCCAATCTCACCGTATTCCCAATCTCACCGTACTCAGAACCTTACCGCTCTCCCAACCTCACCGCTCTCCCACCCTCACCGCTCTCACAACCTCACCGCTCTCCCAAATTCACCGCTCTCCCACCCTCACCGCACTCCCAACCTCACCGCACTCCCAACCTCACCACACTCCCAAGTTCACCGCTCTCCCAACCTCACCGCTCTCCCAACCTCACCGCTCTCCCAACCTCACCGCTCTCCCAAGTTCACCGCTCTCCCAACGTCACTGCTCTCTCAACCTCACCGCTCTCCCAACCTCACCACTCTCCCATCCTCACCGCTCTCCCAACCTCACTGCTCTCCCAACCTCACCGCTCTCCCAGATTCACCGCTCTCCCAGGGTCACCGCTCACCCAAACTCACCGCTCTCCCAACCTCACCGCTCTCCCAAGTTCTGCTCTCCTAACCTCACCACTCCCAAACTCATCCCTCTCCCAAACTCACCACGCTCCTAACCTCTCCGCTCTCCCAACCTCACCGCTCTCCCAACCTCACCGCACTCCCCACCTCACCGCTCTCCCAACCTCACCGCTCTCCCAACCTCACCGCTCTCCCAACCTCACCGCTCTCCCAACCTCACCACTCTCCCAACCTCACCGCTCTCCCAACCTCACCGCTCTCCCAACCTCACCACTCTCCCAAGTTCATCTCTCCTAACCTCACCGTCTCCCAATCTTACCGTTGTCCCAACCTCACCGCTCTCCCAGGTTCACCGCTCTCCCAACCTTACCGCTCTCCCAACCTCACCGCTCTCCCAACCTCACCGCTCTCCCAACCTCACCGTTCTCCCAAGTTCACTGCTCTAGCAAGTTCACCGCTCTAGCAAGTTCACCGCTCTAGCAAGTTCACCGCTCTTGCAAGCTCACCGCTCTCCCTATCCCACCGCTCTCCCAACCTCACCGCTCTCCCAACCTCATCTCTCTCCCAAGTTCTTCTCTCCTAACCTTACCGCTCCCAAACTCATCCCTCTCACAAGCTCATCCCTCTCCCAGGTTCACCGCTCTCCCAACCTCACCGCTCTCCCATGTTCACCGCTCTCCCAACCTCACCGCACTCCCAACTTCACCGCTCTCCCACCCTCACTTCTCTCCCACCCTCACTGCTCTCCCAACCTCATTGCTATCCCTACCTCACCGCTCTCCTAAGTTCACCGCTCTCCCAGGTTCATCGCTCTCCCAACCTCACCGCTCTCCCAAGTTCACTTCTCCCAACCTCACTGCTCTCCCAAACTTACCGCTCTTCCAACCTCACCGCTCCCAAGTTCACTGCTCCCAAGTTCACCCCTCTCCCAACCTCACTGCTCTCCCAACCTCACCGCTCTCCCAACCTCACCGCTCTCCCAACCTCACCGCTCTCCCAACCTCACCGCTCTCCCAAGTTCATCTCTCCTAGCCTCACCGTCTCCCAATCTTACCGCTCTCCCAACCTCACTGTTCTCCCAAGTTCACTGCTGTAGCAAGTTCACCGCTCTAACAAGTTTACCGCTCTTGCAAGTTCACCGCTCTTGCAAGTTCACCGCTCTCCCAAGCTCACCGCTCTCCCAACCTCACCGCTCTCCCAACCTCACCACTCTCCCAACCTCACCGCTCTCCCAACCTCACCTCTCCCAACCTCAACGCTCTCCCAACCTCACCGTTCTCCCAATCTCACCGTATTCCCAATCTCGCCGCACTCAGAACCTTACCGCTATCCCAATCTCACCGTATTCCCAATCTCACCGTACTCAGAACCTTACCGCTCTCCCAACCTCACTGCTCTCCCACCCTCACCGCTCTCACAACCTCACCGCTCTCCCAAATTCACCGCTCTCCCACCCTCACCGCTCTCCCACCCTCACCGCTCTCCCAACCTCACCTCTCCCAACCTCAACGCTCTCCCAGCCTCACCGTTCTCCCAATCTCACCGTATTCCCAATCTCACCGTACTCAGAACCTTACCGCTCTCCCAATCTCACCGCTCTCCCAACCTCACCGCTCTCCCAACCTCACCGTTTGTCCAACCACACTGTTCTCCCAACCACACTGTTCTCCCAACCTCACCGTTTTCCCAACCTCACCACTCTCCCAACCTCACCGCTCTCCCAACCTCACCGCTTTTTCAACCTCAACGTTCTCCCAACCACACTGTTCTCCCAACCACACCGTTCTCCCAACCTCACCACTCTCCCAACCTCACCGCTCTCCCTGATTCACCGCTCTCCCAACCTCACCGCTCTCCCAAGTTCTGCTCTCCTAACCTCACCACTCCCAAACTCATCCCTCTCCCAAACTCACCGCGCTCCTAACCTCTCCGGTCTCCCAACCTCACCGCACTCCCCACCTCACCGCTCTCCCAACCTCACCGCTCTCCCAACCTCACCGCTCTCCCAACCTCACTGCTCTCCCAACCTCACCGCTCTCCCAACCTCACCACTCTCCCAACCTCACTGCTCTCCCAGGTTCACCGCTCTCCCAACCTCACCGCTCTCCCAACCTCACCGTTCTCCCAAGTTCACCGCTCTAGCAAGTTCACCGCTCTAGCAAGCTCACCGCTCTCCCTATCCCACCGCTCTCCCAACCTCACCGCTCTCCCAACCTCATCGCTCTCCCAAGTTCTCCTCTCCTAACCTTACCGCTCCCAAACTCATCCCTCTCACAAGCTCATCCCTCTCCCAGGTTCACCGCTCTCCCAACCTCACCGCTCTCCCAGGTTCACCGCTCTCCCAACCTCACCGCACTCCCAACTTCACCGCTCTCTCCCACCCTCACTGCTCTCCCAACCTCATTGCTATCCCAACCTCACCGCTCTCCTAGGTTCACCGCTCTCCCAGGTTCATCGCTCTCCCAACCTCACCGCTCTCCCAAGTTCACTTCTCCCAACCTCACTGCTCTCCCAAACTTACCGCTCTTCCAACCTCACTGTTCTCCCAAGTTCACTGCTGTAGCAAGTTCACCGCTCTAACAAGTTTACCGCTCTTGCAAGTTCACCGCTCTTGCAAGTTCACCGCTCTCCCAAGCTCACCGCTCTCCCAACCTCACCGCTCTCCCAACCTCACCGCTCTCCCAACCTCACCGCTCTCCCAAGTTCATCTCACCTAACCTCACCGTCTCCCTATCTTACCGCTCTCCCACCCTCACCGCTCTCCCAACCTCACCGCTCTCCCAGGTTCACCGCTCTCCCAGGTTCACTGCTCTCCCAACCTCACCACTCTCACAACCTCACCGCTCTCCCAAATTCACCGCTCTCCCACCCTCACCGCTCTCCCACCCTGACCGCTCTCCAAACCTCACCTCTCCCAACCTCAATGCTCTCCCAAACTCACCGTTCTCCCAATCTCACCGTATTCCCAATCTCACCGCACTCAAAACCTTACCGCTCTCCCAATCTCACCGTATTCCCAATCTCACCGTACTCAGAACCTTACCGCTCTCCCAACCTCACCGCTCTCCCAACCTCACCGCTCTCCCAACCTCACCTCTCTCCCAACCTCACCGTTTGTCCAACCACACTGTTCTCCCGACCACACTGTTCTCCCAACCTCACCGTTTTCCCAACCTCACCGCTCTCCCAACCTCACCGCTCTCCCAACCTCACCGCTTACCCAACCTCAACGTTCTCCCAAACACACTGTTCTCCCAACCACACCGTTCTCCCAACCTCTCCACTCTCCCAACCTCACCGCTCTCCCAATCTCACCGCTCTCCCAATCTCACCGCTCTCCCAAGTTCTCCTCTCCTAACCTCACCGCTCCCAAACACATCCCTCACCCAAACTCATCCCTCTCCCAACCTCACCGCACTCCCAACCTCACTGCTCTCCCAACCTCACCACTCTCCCAAGTTCACCGCTCTCCCAACCTCACCGCTCTCCCAACCTCACCGCTCTCCCAAGTTCTCCGCTCTCCCAAGTTCACCGCTCTCCCAAGTTCACCGCTCTCCCAGGTTCACCTCTCTCCCAAGATCACCTCTCTTCCAAGATCACCTCTCTCCCAACCTCACCGCTCTCCCAACCTCACCGCTCTCCCAACCTCACCGCTCTCCCAAACTCACCACTCTCCCAAGTTCACCTCCCCTATCCTCACCGCTCTCCCAATCTTACCGCTCTCCCAACATCACCACTCTCCCAAGTTCACCGCTCTCCCAACCTCACTTCTCTCCCAACCTCACCTCTCTCCCAAGTTCACCTCTCCTAACCTCACCGCTTCCCAACCTCACCATTCTCTCAAGTTCCCCGCTCTCCCAACCTCACCTCTCTCCCAACCTCACTGCTCTCCCAACGTCACCTCTCCCGACCTCACCACTCTCTCAACTTCACCTAGTCCCATCTCTCGTGCTCCTCCAACATCGCGCCCCGGCAATGTCACGGCCCCTCTCAGTGAGCCACCTCTGTCATCATGACCCCGCCACATCACATTCCCACATCACGGCCCCTCCTGCAACATCACGTCTCCCCAACATCATCCCTTCACCCGTCACAACCCCTCCTGCAATGGCATGCTCCCTCAACCTGATGTTCTCCCCCTGCCCCAGCTCTCTCAATCTCACAGCTCTCCCAAAGCTAATCTACCCATGTCCACTCACCAACCTTGCCCTGTGAAGCAGCAAGAGCACACAGCACTCCCAAGCGGCCCGTGAATTGGTGACTTCTAGAATTCCCCTAGATGATGTCAGAGGTTGGGTAATACAAGAAAATTACATCAGAGTGTGCAACATTTGGTGAATGATGATGGAGTACATGATACCAATTGGACATGATCTGACCAGCGTTTTCATTTTGCACCAACATCCATCGCCTTTATTACACTGCTTTGCCACACTGTACAGTGTCTTACATCACACGTTTATGAGAAGCCTACCATCAGCATGTTAACAGGTATCTGATGGTGAGGGAGGGATAGGTAATGAGCACAGGCAAAATTACACTCTCCGCTTTTGGCTGCCTGGGTTACAGTCTCCCAATATCATAGCTCGCCATGTGTCCGCAGGGCACAGCTCCCATTGTCGCAGCTCCCACTGCCATGTTACCCTGGTCACATGCCTGTGCAATTCTTACTGGGACAGACTCCGCTGGTCAGGGTGCCCCATGTCATGCAGTCCTGGTTACGCTCCCTTTGCCTAAAATCTCAATGTCATGTCTGTCCATCTCAAGCAACCTCATCTCATGCAGCATATGTCACACACTCCCCCGACACACACTCCTCACCATCACACACTCCCCCGACACACACTCCCCCGACACACACTCCTCACCATCACACACTCCCCCGACACACACTCCCCCGACACACACTCCCCCGACAACACACACTCCCCCGACAACACACACTCCCCCAACGTCACACACTCCCCACCATCACACACTCCCCACCGTCACACACTCCCCCAACATCACACACTCCCCCAATGTCACACACTCCCCCAACATCACACACTCCCCTGACACACACTCCCCAATGTCACACACTCCCCAATGTCACACACTCCCCCAATGTCACACACTCCCCCAATGTCACACACTTCCCAACATCACACACTCCCCAATGTCACACACTCCCCCAATGTCACACACTCCCCCAACGTCACACACTCCCCAATGTCACACACTCCCCCAATGTCACACACTCCCCAACATCACACACTCCCCAATGTCACACACTCCCCCGTCACACACTCCCCCAACGTCACACACACCCCCAACATCACACACTCCCTCAACGTCACACACTCCCCCAACATCACACACTCCCCCAATGTCACACTCTCCCCCAATGTCACACACTCCCCAAAAATCACACACTCCCCAACGTCACACACTCCCCAATGTCACACACTCTGCTGACACACACTCCCCACCATCACACACTCCCCACCGTCACACACTCCCCACCGTCACACACTCTCCAACGTCACACACTCTCCAACGTCACACACTCCCCAACGTCACACACTCCCCAACGTCACACACTCCCCGTCACACACTCCCCCAACATCAGACACTCCCCTGACACATACTCCCCAACGTCACACACTCCCCAATGTCACACAATCCCCAATGTCACACACTCCCCCGACACACACTCCCCACAATCACACACTCCCCACCATCACACACTGCCCCAACATCACACACTCCCCACCATCACACACTCCCCAACGTCACACACTCCCCCAACGTCACACACTACCCCAACGTCACACACTCCCCTGACACACACTCCCCAACGTCACACACTCCCCCAATGTCACACACTCCCCCAATGTCACACACTCCCCAACATCACACACTCCCCCAATGTCACACACTCCCCAACATCACACACTCCCCAATGTCACACACTCCCCTGACACACACTCCTCACCATCACACACTCCCCAATGTCACACACTCCCCCGACACACACTCCCCCGACAACACACACTCCCCCGACAACACACACTCCCCCAACGTCACACACTCCCCACCATCACACACTCCCCACCGTCACACACTCCTCCAACATCACACACTCCCCCAATGTCACACACTCCCCCAACATCACACACTCCCCTGACACACACTCCCCAACGTCACACACTCCCCCAACGTCACACACACCCCCAACATCACACACTCCCTCAACATCACATACTCCCCCAACATCACACACTCCCCCAACGTCACACACTCCCCCAACGTCTCACACTCCCCTGACACACACTCCCCAATGTCACACACTCCCCCAATGTCACACACTCCCCCAATGTCACACACTCCCCAAAAATCACACACTCCCCAACGTCACACACTCCCCAATGTCACACACTCTGCTGACACACACTCCCCACCATCACACACTCCCCACCGTCACACACTCTCCAACGTCACACACTCTCCAACGTCACACACTCCCCAATGTCACACACTCCCCAACGTCACACACTCCCCAACGTCACACACTCCCCGTCACACACTCCCCCAACATCAGACACTCCCCTGACACATACTCCCCAATGTCACACACTCCCCAATGTCACACAATCCCCAATGTCACACACTCCCCCGACACACACTCTTCACCATCACACACTCCCCAATGTCACACACTCCCCAACATCACACACTCCCCCAATGTCACACACTCCCCCAATGTCACACACTCCCCAACATCACACACTCCCCAATGTCACACACTCCCCCGACACACACTCTTCACCATCACACACTCCCCACCATCACACACTCCCCAACGTCACACATTCCCCCAACAACACACACTCCCCAACGTCACACACTCCCCAATGTCACACACTCCTCACCGTCACACACTCCTCACCGTCACACACTCCCCAACGTCACACATTCCCCAACGTCACACACTCCCCCAACAACACACACTCCCCAACATCACACACTCCGCTGACACACATTCCCCAATGGCACACACTCCCCAATGTCACACACTCCCCAAGTTAACACACTCCCCTGACAACACACACTCCCTGACACACACATTCCCCAATGTCACACACTCCACAATGTCACACACTCCCCTGACAACACACTCCCCTGACACACACTCTCCACCATCACTCACTCCCCACCATCACACACTCCCAAACGTCACACACTCCCCCAACAACACACACTCCCCAACATCACACACTGCCCTGACACACACTCCCCAATGTCACACACTCCCCAATGTCACACACTCTCCAATGTCTCACACTCTCCAATGTCACACACTCCCCAATGTCACACACTCCCCCGACACACACTCCGCTGACACACACTCCCCAACATCATACATTCCCCAACGTCACACACTCCCCCAACAACACACACTCCCCAACATCACACACTCCCCTGACACACACTCCCCAATGTCACACACTCCCCTGACAACACACACTCCCCAACGTCACACATTCCCCAACGTCACACACTCCCCCAACAACACACACTCCCCAACATCACACACTCCCCTGACACACATTCCCCAATGGCACACACTCCCCAATGTCACACACTCCCCAAGTTAACACACTCCCCTGACAACACACACTCCCCGACACACACATTCCCCAACGTCACACACTCCCCATCACACACACCCCAACGTCACACACTTCCCAACATCACACTCTCCGCATCATCACCCTCCCCCCACCGTCACACTCTCCGCATCATCACCCTCTCCCCAATATCACACTCTCCGCATCATCACCATCCCCCCAACGTCACACTCTCCGTATCATCACCCTCCCCCCAACGTCACACTCTCCGTATCATCACCCTCCCCCAACGTCACACTCTCCGTATCATCACCCTCCCCCCAACGTCACATTCTCCGTATCATCACCCTCCCCCAACATCACACTCTCCGTATCATCACCCTCCCCCAACATCACACTCTCCAAATCATCACCCTCCCCCCAACGTCACTCTCTCCGTATCATCACCCTCCCCCCAACGTCACACTCTCCGTATCATCACCCTCCCCCAACGTCACACTCTCCGTATCATCACCCTCCCCCAACATCACACTCTCCGCATCATCACTCTCATCCCAACGTCACACTCTCCGCATCATCACCCTCCCCCCAACGTCACCCTCTCCGTCTCATCACCCTCATCCCAACGTCACACTCTCCGTATCATCACCCTCCCCCCAACGTCACACTCTGCGTATCATCACCCTCCCCCAACGTCACACTATCCGTATCATCACCCTCCCCCCAACGTCACACTCTCCGTATCATCACCCTCCCCCAACCTCACACTCTCCGCATCATCACCCTCCCCCAACGTCACACTCTCCGCATCATCACCCTCCGCCCAACGTCTCACTCTCCGTATCATCACCCTCCCCCAACGTCTCACTCTCCACATCATCACCCACCACCAACGTCACACTCTCCGCATCATCACCCTCCCCCAACGTCACACTCTCCGCATCATCACCCTCCCCCAACGTCACACTCTCCGCATCATCACCCTCATCCAAACGTCACACTCTCCGCATCATCACCCTCCCCCAACGTCACACTCTCCATATCATCACCCTCCCCCAACAGCACACACTACGTATCATCACCCTCCCCCAACATCACACACTACGTATCATCACCCTCCCCCCAACGTCACACTCTCTGTATCATCACCCTCCCCCCAACATCACACTCTCCGTATCATCACCCTCCCCCCAACGTCACACTCTCCGTATCATCACCCTCCCCCCAACGTCACACTCTCCGTATCATCACCCTCCCCCCAACGTCACACTCTCCGTATCATCACCCTCCCCCCAACGTCACACTCTCCGTATCATCACCCTCCCCCCAACGTCACACTCTCTGTATCATCACCCTCCCCCAACATCACACACTACGTATCATCACCCTCCCCCCAACGTCACACTCTCTGTATCATCACCCTCCCCCCAACGTCACACTCTCCGTATCATCACCCTGCCCCCAACGTCACACTCTCTGTATCATCACCCTCCCCCAACATCACACACTACGTATCATCACCCTCCCCCCAACGTCACACTCTCCGTATCATCACCCTCCCCCCAACGTCACACTCTCCGTATCATCACCCTCCCCCAACATCACACACTACGTATCATCACCCTCCCCCCAACGTCACACTCTCTGTATCATCACCCTCCCCCCAACATCACACTCTCCGTATCATCACCCTCCCCCCAACGTCACACTCTCTGTATCATCACCCTCCCCCCAACATCACACTCTCCGTATCATCACCCTCCCCCCAACGTCACACTCTCCGTATCATCACCCTCCCCCAACATCACACACTACGTATCATCACCCTCCCCCCAACGTCACACTCTCTGTATCATCACCCTCCCCCCAACATCACACTCTCCGTATCATCACCCTCCCCCCAACGTCACACTCTCCGTATCATCACCCTCCCCCCAACGTCACACTCTCCGTATCATCACCCTCCCCCCAACGTCACACTCTCCGTATCATCACCCTCCCCCCAACGTCACACTCTCCGTATCATCACCCTCCCCCCAACGTCACACTCTCCGTATCATCACCCTCCCCCCAACGTCACACTCTCCGTATCATCACCCTCCCCCCAACGTCACACTCTCCGTATCATCACCCTCCCCCCAACGTCACACTCTCCGTATCATCACCCTCCCCCCAACGTCACACTCTCTGTATCATCACCCTCCCCCCAACGTCACACTATCCGTATCATCACCCTCCCCCAACGTCACAATCACCGTATCATCACCCTCCCCACAACCTCACACTCTCCGTATCATCACCCTCCCCCCAACATGACACTCTCCGTATCATCACCCTCCCCCCAACGTCACACTCTCCGCATCATCACCCTCCCCCAACGTCACACTCTCCGTATCATCACCCTCCCCCAACGTCACACTCTCCGTATCATCACCCTCCCCCAACGTCACACTCTCCGCATCATCACCCTCCCCCAACGTCACACTCTCCGTATCATCACCCTCCCGCAACGTCACACTCTCCGCATCATCACCCTCCCCCAACGTCACACTCTCCGTATCATCACCCTCCCCCAACGTCACACTCTCCGTATCATCACCCTCCCCACAACGTCTCACTCTCCGTATCATCACCCTCCCCCAACGTCTCACTCTCCACATCATCACCCACCACCAACGTCACACTCTCCGCATCATCACCCTCCCCCAACGTCACACTCTCCGCATCATCACCCTCCCCCAACGTCACACTCTCCGCATCATCACCCTCATCCAAACGTCACACTCTCCGCATCATCACCCTCCCCCAACGTCACACTCTCCATATCATCACCCTCCCCCAACAGCACACACTACGTATCATCACCCTCCCCCAACATCACACACTACGTATCATCACCCTCCCCCAACATCACACACTACGTATCATCACCCTCCCCCCAACGTCACACTCTCTGTATCATCACCCTCCCCCCAACATCACACTCTCCGTATCATCACCCTCCCCCCAACGTCACACTCTCCGTATCATCACCCTCCCCCCAACGTCACACTCTCCGTATCATCACCCTCCCCCCAACGTCACACTCTCCGTATCATCACCCTCCCCCCAACGTCACACTCTCCGTATCATCACCCTCCCCCCAACGTCACACTCTCTGTATCATCACCCTCCCCCAACATCACACACTACGTATCATCACCCTCCCCCCAACGTCACACTCTCTGTATCATCACCCTCCCCCCAACGTCACACTCTCCGTATCATCACCCTCCCCCCAACGTCACACTCTCTGTATCATCACCCTCCCCCAACATCACACACTACGTATCATCACCCTCCCCCCAACGTCACACTCTCCGTATCATCACCCTCCCCCCAACGTCACACTCTCCGTATCATCACCCTCCCCCAACATCACACACTACGTATCATCACCCTCCCCCCAACGTCACACTCTCTGTATCATCACCCTCCCCCCAACATCACACTCTCCGTATCATCACCCTCCCCCCAACGTCACACTCTCTGTATCATCACCCTCCCCCCAACATCACACTCTCCGTATCATCACCCTCCCCCCAACGTCACACTCTCCGTATCATCACCCTCCCCCAACATCACACACTACGTATCATCACCCTCCCCCCAACGTCACACTCTCTGTATCATCACCCTCCCCCCAACGTCACACTCTCCGTATCATCACCCTCCCCCCAACGTCACACTCTCCGTATCATCACCCTCCCCCCAACGTCACACTCTCCGTATCATCACCCTCCCCCCAACGTCACACTCTCCGTATCATCACCCTCCCCCCAACGTCACACTCTCCGTATCATCACCCTCCCCCCAACGTCACACTCTCCGTATCATCACCCTCCCCCCAACGTCACACTCTCCGTATCATCACCCTCCCCCCAACGTCACACTCTCCGTATCATCACCCTCCCCCCAACGTCACACTCTCCGTATCATCACCCTCCCCCCAACGTCACACTCTCTGTATCATCACCCTCCCCCCAACGTCACACTATCCGTATCATCACCCTCCCCCAACGTCACAATCACCGTATCATCACCCTCCCCACAACCTCACACTCTCCGTATCATCACCCTCCCCCCAACATGACACTCTCCGTATCATCACCCTCCCCCCAACGTCACACTCTCCGCATCATCACCCTCCCCCAACGTCACACTCTCCGTATCATCACCCTCCCCCAACGTCACACTCTCCGTATCATCACCCTCCCCCAACGTCACACTCTCCGCATCATCACCCTCCCCCAACGTCACACTCTCCGTATCATCACCCTCCCGCAACGTCACACTCTCCGCATCATCACCCTCCCCCAACGTCACACTCTCCGTATCATCACCCTCCCCCAACGTCACACTCTCCGTATCATCACCCTCCCCCAACGTCACACACTACGTATCATCACCCTCCCCCAACATCACACACTACGTATCATCACCCTCCCACAACCTCACTCTCCGTATCATCACCCTCCCCCAACGTCACACTCTCCGTATCATCACCCTCCCCCAACGTCACACTCTCCGTATCATCACCCTCCCCCCAACGTCATACTCTCCACATCATCACCCTCACCCCGTCATACTCTCCACATCATCACCCTCACCCCAATGTCACACTCTCCGTATCATCACCCTCCCCCAACGTCACAATCTCCGTATCATCACCCTCCCCCAACATCACACTCTCCGTATCATCACCCTCCCGACGTCACACTCTCCGTATCATCACCCTCCCCCCAACGTCACACTCTCCGTATCATCACCCTCCCAATGTCACACTCTCCGTATCATCACCCTCCCCCAACGTCACAATCTCCGTATCATCACCCTCCCCCAACGTCACACTCTCCGTATCATCACCCTCCCCCAACGTCACACTCTCCGTATCATCACCCTCCCAACGTCACACTCTCCGTATCATCACCCTCGCCCAATGTTACACTCTCCGTATCATCACCCTCCCCCCAACGTCACACTCTCCGCATCATCACCCTCCCCACAACGTCACACTCTCCGTATCATCACCCTTCCCCAACGTCACACTCTCCGTATCATCACCCTCCCCCCAACGTCACACTCTCCGTATCATCACCCTCCCCCCAACGTCACACTCTCTGTACCATCACCCTCCCCCCAACGTCACACTCTCCGTATCATCACCCTCCCAACGTCACACTCTCCGTATCATCACCCTCCCCCAACGTCACACTCTCCGTATCATCACCCTCCCCCCAACGTCACACTCTCCGTATCATCACCCTCCCCCAACGTCTCACTCTCCGTATCATCACCCTCCCCCCAACGTCACACTCTCCGCATCATCACCCTCCCCACAACGTCACACTCTCCGTATCATCACCCTCCCCCCAACGTCACACTCTCCGTATCATCACCCTCCCCCCAATGTCACACTCTCCGCATCATCACCCTCCCCACAACGTCACACTCTCCGTATCATCACCCTCCCCACAACGTCACACTCTCCGTATCATCACCCTCCCCTCAACGTCACACTCTCCATATCATCACCCTCCCCCCAACGTCACACTCTCCGTATCATCACCCTCCCCCAACGTCACACTCTCCGTATCATCACCCTCCCCCCAACGTCACACTCTCCGTATCATCACCCGCCCCCAACGTCACACTCTCCGTATCATCACCCTCCCAACGTCACACTCTCCGTATCATCACCCTCACCCCAACGTCACACTCTCCGTATCATCACCCTCCCAACGTCACACTCTCCGTATCATCACCCTCACCCCAACGTCACACTCTCCGTATCATCACCCTCCCAACGTCACACTCTCCGTATCATCACCCTCACCCCAACGTCACACTCTCCACATCATCATGCTCCCTCAACACCATGCTTCCCCCAACACCATGCTCTTCCCAACTTCACACCACCCCCATTGCAATGTCCTCCCAACCTCTCAATCCCACATCGTTGCGCTCCCCTATTGTCACGTTCCCTGAGTATCATGCTCCCGCAATATCACGCTCCCACAATATCACGCTCCCGCAATGTCACGCTCCCCCCAAGCTCACTATGCCCCAACCTCACGTTCCCCCATCATGACCCCCTCAACCTCCCTTTCCCTCATTGTCATGCTCCCTGACCATCCCTCTCCCCCAATGTTACACTCCCCCATCATCACACTCCTCCAATGCCATGCTCCCCTAAGCTCGTACTCACCCCCAATGTCACTCTCCCCAACGACGCACTCCCTCAACCTCACGCTATCCCATCATTACGCTCCCATTCCTTTGCCTAAAATCCCCATATCATGTCTGTCCATCTCACGCAGCCAATGTCACGCGCTCCACCAACATCACACTCTCCCAACGTCACACTCATCCAGCATCACGCTCTCTATAACGTCACACTCTCCCCCAACATCATGCTCTCCTCAACCTCACGCTTTCTTCCCAATGTCATGCTCTCCCAATGCCATGCTCCCCAATTCGTCGTGCTCCCCATGTCTTGATACCCCCACGTGCCACGCTCCCCAAAATCCTGTTCTCCCTGTCACACTCCCCCCATGTGCCATGCTCTCCCCAACATCACGCACCCCCAATGTCACGCTCGAGGATCGTCACGCTCCCTGACCGTCATACTCCTCCAATGTCCCACACCCCCGTCATGCTCCCTTCAACGTCACGCTCTCCCCATACGTCATGCTCGCCTCAACATCACACTACCGTCAATGTCTCGCTCCCCCCAACATCACGCTCCCGCCAACATCACCCTCCCCCCAATGTCACCATCTCCGTATCATCACCCTCCCCCCAACGTCACACTCTCCGCATCATCACCCTCCCCCAACATCACACTCTCTGTATCATCACCCTCCCCCAACGTCACACTCTCCACGTCATCATGGTCCCTCAATATCATGCTTCCCCCAACACCATGCTCTTCCTAACTTCACACCACCCTCAACCTCTCAATCCCACATCGTTGCGCTCCCCTATCGTCACGTTCCCTGAGTATCGTGCTCCCACAATATCACGCTCCCACAATGTCACGCTCCCACAATGTCACGCTCCCCCCAACCTCACCCTTCCCCAACCTCACGCTTCCCCATCATGACCCCCTCAACCTCCCTCTCCCTCATCGTCATGCTCCCTGACCATCACTCTCCTCCAATGTCACACTCCTCCATCATTACACTCCCCCAATGTCATGCTCTCCCCTCATCACGTACCTCCTAACGTCACTCTCTCCCCCAATATCAAGCTCTCCCCAATGTCACGCTCTTCCCATCGTCACACTCTCCCTACCACATACTCCTCCGATGCCACACTCCCCCAAGCTCATTCTCCCCTCGCAACATCACGCTCCCCCCAACGTCACGCTCCCCCCAACGTCACGCTCCCCCCAATGTCACGCTCTCCCCAACGTCACGCTCTCCCCAACGTCACGCTCTCCCCAATGTCACGCTCTCCCCAATGTCACGCTCTCCCCAATGTCACGCTCTCCCCAACATCACGCTCGCCCCAACGTCACGCTCTCCCCAATGTCACGCTCTCCCCAATGTCACGCTCTCCCCAACGTCACACTCTCCCCAATGTCACACTCTCCCCAACGTCACGCTCTCCCCAATGTCACACTCTCCCCAACGTCACACTCTCCCCAATGTCACGCTCTCCCCAATGTCACACTCCCCTCAATTTCACAATCTCCTCAACGTCACGCTCTCCCCAACGTCATGCTCTCCCTTCAACGTCATGCTCCCCTCAATGTCTCGCTGTCCCCATACGCCACGCTCTCCTCAATGTCACGCTCCCCAACATCATGCTGCCCTTAATGTCACGCTCCCTTCAACATCACGCTCTCCCCTCAATATCACGCTCTCCCCTCAATATCACGCTCTCCCCTCAACGTCACGCTCTCCCCTCAACGTCACGCTCTCCCCTCAATGTCATGCTCCCCTCGACTTCACGCTCCCCTCAATGTCCCGCTCTCCCCTCAATGTCCCGCTCCCCAATGTCATGCTCTCCTCAATGTCTCGCTGTCCCCATACGCCACGCTCTCCTCAACGTCACGCTCTTCCCAACGTCACGCTCTCCCCAACGTCACGCTCTCCCCAACGTCACACTCCCCTCAACGTCATGCTCTCCCCAACGTCACACTCCCCTCAACGTCACGCTCTCCCCTCAACATCACGCTCTCCTCTCAATGTCACGCTGCCCTCGAAGTGACCCTCTCCTCAACGTCATCCTCTCCCCAATGTCACGCTCCCCTCAACGTCATGTTCCCCCAACGTCACACTCTCCCCTCAATGTCATGCTCCCCTCGACTTCACGCTCCTCTCAATGTCCCGCTCTCCCCTCAATGTCCCGCTCCCCAATGTCATGCTCTCCTCAATGTCTCGCTGTCCCCATACGCCACGCTCTCCTCAACGTCACGCTCCCCAACGTCACGCTCTCCCCTCAACGTCACGTTCCCCTCAACGTCATGTTCCCCTCAATGTCATGCTCTCCCCTCAATGTCACGCTCTCCCCAACGTCACGCTCTCCCCAACGTCACGCTGTCCCCAACGTCATGCTCCCCTCAACGTCATGTTCCCCCGTCACGCTCTCCCCAACGTCACGCTCTCCCCAACGTCACGCTGTCCCCAACGTCATGCTCCCCTCAACGTCATGTTCCCCCGTCACGCTCTCCCCTCAACGTCACGCTCTCCCCAATGTCACGCTCTCCCCAACGTCACGCTCTCCCCAACGTCACGCTCCCCTCAACGTCATGTTCCCCCAACGTCACACTCTCCCCTCAACGTCACGCTCTCCCCAACGTCACGCTCTCCCCAACGTCACGCTCTCCCCAACGTCACGATCCCCCCAACGTCACGCTCTCCTCAACATCACCCTCGCCCCAACGTCACACTCTCCGTATCATCACCCTCCCTCCAACGTCACACTCTCCTTATCATCACCCTCCCCCAACGTCACACTCTCCGTATCATCACCCTCCCCCAACGTCACACTCTCCGTATCATCACCCTCTCCCCAACGTCTCACTCTCCGTATCATCACCCTCCCCCCAATGTCACACTCTCCACATCATCACCCTCCCAACGTCACACTCTCCGTATCATCACCCTCCCCCAACGTCACACTCTCCGTATCATCACCCTCCCCCAACGTCACACTCTCCGTATCATCACCCTCCCCCCAACGTCACACTCTCCGTATCATCACCCTCCCCCCAACGTCACACTCTCCGTATTATCACCCTCCCAATGTCACACTCTCCGTATCATCACCCTCCCCCCAACGTCACACTCTCTGTATCATCACCCTCCCCCCAACGTCACACTCTCCGTATCATCACCCTCCCCCAACGTCACACTCTCCGTATCATCACCCTCCCCCAATGTCACACTCTCCGTATCATCACCCTCCCCCCAACGTCACACTCTCTGTATCATCACCCTCCCCCAACGTCACACTCTCCGTATCATCACCCTCCCCCCAACGTCACACTCTCTGTATCATCACCCTCCCCCCAACGTCACACTCTCCGCATCATCACCCTCCCCCAACGTCATACTCTCCGTATCATCACCCTCCCCCCAACGTCACACTCACCACATCATCACCCGCCCCCAACGTCACACTCTCCGTATCATCACCCTCCCCCAACGTCACACTCTCTGTATCATCACCCTCCCCCCAACGTCACACTCTCTGTATCATCACCCTCCCCCAACGTCACACTCTCCGTATCATCACCCTCCCCCAACGTCACACTCTCCGTATCATCACCCTCCCCCAACGTCACACTCTCCGTATCATCACCCTCTGTACAACGTCTCACTCTCTGTATCATCACCCTCATCCCAACGTCACACTCTCTGTATCATCACCCTCCCCCCAACATCACACTCTCCGTATCATCACCCTCCCCCAACGTCACACTCTCCGTATCATCACCCTCCCCACAACGTCACACTCTCTGTATCATCACCCTCCCCCAACGTCACACTCTCCGTATCATCATGCTTCCCCCAACACCATGCTCTTCCTAACTTCACACTACCCCCAACCTCTCAATCCCACATCGTTGCGCTCCCCTATCGTCACGTTCCCTGAGTATCGTGCTCCCACAATATCACGCTCCCACAATATCACGCTCCCACAATGTCACGCTCCCCCCAACCTCACCCTTCCCCAACCTCACGCTTCCCCATCATGACCCCCTCAACCTCCCTCTCCCTCATCGTCATGCTTCCTGACCATCACTCTCCCCCAATGTCACACTCCCCCATCATCACACTCCCCCAATATCAAGCTCTCCCCAATGTCACGCTCTTCCCATCGTCACACTCTCCCTACCACATACTCCTCCAATGCCACACTCCCCCAAGCTCATTCTCCCCCCCCAACATCACGCTCCCCCCAACGTCACGCTCTCTCCAACGTCACGCTCTCCCCAATGTCACACTCCCCCCAACGTCACACTCTCCTCAACGTCACGCTGTCCCCAGTGTCATGCTCTCCCCAATGTCACGCTCCCCCCAACGTCACACTCTCCCCAATGTCACACTCCCCCCAACGTCACACTCTCCTCAACGTCACACTCTCCCCTATGTCACACTCTCCCCAATGTCACGCTCCCTCCAACGTCACACTCCCCTCAATGTCACAATCTCCTCAACGTCACGCTCTCCTCAACGTTATGCTCTCCCCAACGTCACACTCCCCTCAATGTCTCGCTGTCCCCATACGCCACGCTCTCCTCAATGTCACGCTCCCCAACGTCATGCTGCCCTTAATGTCACGATCCCTTCAACGTCACGCTCTCCCCTCAATGTCACGCTCTCCCCCCAACGTCACGCTCCCCTCAACGTCATGTTCCCCCAACGTCACGCTCTCCCCAACGTCACGCTCTCCCCAACGTCACGCTCTCCCCTCAACGTCACGTTCTCCCCAACGTCACGCTCTCCCCAACATCACGCTCCCCTCAACGTCACACTCCCCTCAACGTCACACTCCCCTCAACGTCACACTCTCCCCGCAACGTCACACTCTCCCCGCAACGTCACACTCCCCTCAATGTCTCGCTGTCCCCATACGCCACGCTCTCCTCAATGTCACGTTCCCCAACGTCATGCTGCCCTTAATGTCACGCTCCCTTCAACGTCACGCTCTCCCCTCAACGTCACGCTCTCCCCTCAACGTCACGCTCTCCCCTCAACGTCACACTCTCCTCAATGTCACGCTCTCCCCAACGTCATGCTCTCCCCAACGTCACGCTCCCCCCAACATCACGCTCTCCTCAACGTCACGCTCTCCCCTACGTCACACTCTCCCCAATGTCACGCTCCCCCCAACGTCACACTCTCCTCAATGTCACGCTCTCCCCAACGTCATGCTCTCCCCAACGTCACGCTCCCCCCAACATCACGCTCTCCTCAACGTCACATTCTCCTCTACGTCACACTCTCCCCAATGTCACGCTCCCCCCAACGTCACACTCCCCTCAATGTCACACTCTCCTCAATGTCACGCTCTCCTCAACGTTATGCTCTCCCCAACGTCACGCTCTCCCCTCAACGCCACGCTCTCCCCGCAACGTCACACTCCCCTCAATGTCTCGCTGTCCCCATATGCCACGCTCTCCTCAATGTCATGCTCCCCAACGTCATGCTGCCCTTAATGTCACACTCCCTTCAACGTCACGCTCTCCCCTCAATATCACGCTCTCCCCTCAACGTCACACTCTCCTCAATGTCACGCTCTCCCCAACGTCATGCTCTCCCCAACGTCACGCTCCCCCCAACATCACGCTCTCCTCAACGTCACACTCCCCTCAATGTCACACTCCCCCCAACGTCACGCTCTCCCCTACGTCACACTCTCCCCAATGTCACGCTCCCCCCAACGTCACACTCCCCTCAATGTCACAATCTCCCCAACGTCACGCTCTCCCCTCAACGTCACGCTCTCCCTGCAACGTCACACTCCCCTCAATGTCTCGCTGTCCCCATACGCCACGCTCTCCTCAATGTCACGCTCCTCAACATCATGCTGCCCTTAATGTCACGCTCCCTTCAACGTCACGCTCTCCCCTCAACGTCACGCTCTCCCCTCAATATCACGCTCTCCCCTCAATGTCATGTTCCCCTTGACTTCACGCTCCCCTCAATGTCACGCTCTCCCCTCAATGTCACGCTCTCCCCTCAATGTCACGCTCCCCAACATCATGCTGCCCTTAATGTCACGCTCCCTTCAACGTCACGCTCTCCCCTCAACGTCACGCTCTCCCCTCAACGTCACGCTCTCCCCTCAATGTCACGCTCCCCTTGACTTCACGCTCCCCTCAATGTCACGCTCTCCCCTCAATGTCACGCCCTCCCCTCAATGTCATGCTCCCCTCAACTTCACACTCCCCTCAATGTCACGCTCTCCCCTCAATGTCACGCCCTCCCCTCAATGTCATGCTCCCCTCAACTTCACACTCCCCTCAATGTCACGCTGTCCCCTCAACGTCCCACTCCCCAACGTCATGCTCCCCTCAATGTCACACTCCCCTCAATGTCACGCTCTCCCCTCAATGTCTCGCTCTCCCCAATGTCACGCTCTCCCCAATGTCACGCTCTCCTCAATGTCACGCTCTTCCCAATGTCGCGCTCTTCCCAACGTCACGCTCTTCCCAACGTCACGCTCTCCCCAACGTCACGCTCTCCCATCAACGTCACGCTCTTCCCTCAACGTCACACTCTCCCCTCAATGTCATGTTCCCCCCAACGTCACGCTCTCCCCAATGTCACGCTCCCCTCAACGTCACGTTCCCCCAACGTCACGCTCTCCCCAACGTCACGCTCTCCCCAACGTCACGCTCTCCCCGTCACGCTCTCCCCCCAACGTCACGCTCCCCTCAACGTCACGCTCTCCTCAATGTCACGCTTTCTCCTCAATGTCACGCTCCCCTCAATGTCACACTCTCCCCAATGTCATGCTCCCCTCAATGTCACACTCTCCCCAATGTCACGCTCTCCCCTCAATGTCACTCTCCCCTCAATGTCACGCTCTCCCCTCAATGTCACGCTCCCCTCAATGTCACGCTCTCCTCAATGTCACGCTCTCCCCTCAATGTCACACTCTCCCTAATGTCACGCTCCCCTCAATGTCACGTTCTCCAGTCAATGTCACGCTCCCCTCAATGTCACACTCTCCTCAATGTCATGCTCTCCCCTCAATGTCACGCTCTCCCCTCAATGTCACGCTCCCCTCAATGTCACGCTCTCCTCAATGTCACGCTCTCCTCAATGTCACGCTCTCCTCAATGTCACGCTCTCCCCTCAATGTCACGCTCTCCTCAATGTCACGCTCTCCTCAATGTCACGCTCTCCCCTCAATGTCACACTCTCCTCAATGTCATGCTCTCCCCAACGTCACACTCTCCCCAATGTCACGCTCTCCTCAATGTCACGCTCTCCTCAATGTCACGCTCTCCCCAATGTCACGCTCCCCTCAACGTCACGTTCTCCCCAATGTCACGCTCCCCTCAATGTCACGCTCTCCTCAACATCACTCTCCCCAACGTCATGCTGCCCTTAATGTCACGCTCTCCCCTCAACATCACGCTCTCCCCTCAACATCACGCTCTCCCCTCAACATCACGCTCTCCCCTCAACATCACGCTCCCCTCAATGTCTGATTCTCCCCATACGTCATGCTTCCACCAATATCACACACTTCTCCTGCCACGCTCCCCCCAATGTCACGCTCCCCCCAATGTCACACTCCCCCCAATGTCACACTCCCCCCAAACCCACGCTCCCCCCAAACTCACGCTCCCCCCAAACTCACGCTCTGATTCATTGATGGTGTTTCCGCTTACTCCCTTGCATGATGAATAAATGTGAGCGGATTTCAAATGGACTGCGAATACTGGAAGACCGGAATGGATGTCCTGGTGCTTTCCAGGATGTTTCACATTCTCCAGGAATGATTATTGCTGACAGATGTCCTCAGCAGGACAATCTTCGTGTGAGGAATGTGCAAATAGTAAAACTGGTTGCTAAGCACCGATCTCTATGAATGGGGAATGCTGCCTTGGTTCTGACACCGCCCTCTCTTTTACTCTCTCTCCTCCACGTTAACTCTCCACTATGAGAAGCTGCTCCACCTCGGAGAGCTGGGTTGCAGGTGAAACATTAGACCTGCCTTCAACCATATCCCCTTAGACCGACAGAAAATATCCAAAGGCGTTTGTGCAGTGAAGGGAATAGGATATTTTTTTCACTCTCCAAATTAAATTAAATTGTTTGTGTCAAGGAGTAGCTAAATTTATCCATCTCGATATATTGATGTCCACGTCAGCAGTCATGGCAATGGAGTTGAGGTTTGGATCGACAAGGCCTTAGTCACAGGCCTTCCTTACCACAAAGATGAGCTCACACAAGGCAAAAATCAGTCGCCTTTTTATACATAAAGAGGAAAAAGGACTTTGGTTGGATTTCAAGCTGTGTCTCCTAGAGCTGGAAGCAGTTTTTAATCTTACAGGTCCACCAGTTTTGTCCACTTATGGTTGAAGATTGTGGGGGACCAACTGCAGCTTCTCAGTTCCCATGGGAGCTACACCATTTCCCAACGCTGACTGAGGAGTCTTGTCTCACAGGGGTTGATCACCAGGATTTTCAGGCTGTCTTCTTCATCCCCTGATATCTCGCTGTCTAAACAGTAACGCGACACCTGGTGTTCGATACGTGAGCTGGCACTCTGCCAGCGCTGGGCGGAGCAGAGCAAGGCAAAGATTAGACAGATTCTTTTACACACACACACACTGTCCACACACACTCACACACAAAGTTCCACACACACATGCACACACTGTCCACACACACTCACACACAAAGTTCCACACACACATGCACACACTGTCCACACACACTCACACACACACTGTCCACACACATCACACTCACACACACATACTCACTTTCCACACACACCACACTCACACACATCACACTCACACTGTCCACACACACCACACTCACACTGTCCACACACACCACACTCACATACATACACACACTGTCCACACACAGCACACTCACACACATCACACTGTCCACACACAACACACTCACACTATCCACACACACTCCACACTCACACACATCACACTCACACTGTCCACACACATCACACTCACACTCACACACATCACACTCACACTCACACACACATTGTCCACACACATCCCACTCACACACATCACACTCACACACACACATCACACACTCACTGTCCATACACATCACACACACACTGTCCACACATAATCACACTCTCACACACACACAAACTTCCACGCACATCACACTCACACACACTGTCCACACACATCACACTCACACACTCACACTGTCCACACACACTACACTCACACACATCACACTCGCACTGTCCACACACACCACACTCACACACATCACACTGTCCACACATATCACAATCACACACATCACATTGACACACACTGTCCACACACATCACAATCACACACAAACTTCCACACACGTCACACTCACACACACTGTCCACACACATCACACTCACACACATCACATTCACACACACTGTCCACACACATCACACTCACACACATCACACACTGTCCACACACATCACAATCACATACAAACTTTCACACACATCACACTCACACACACAAAGTCAGAGATATCACACACACATACTTCTCACACGCACACACACAGACCTCTCTCACACACACACCACACATTCACATATCACACATGCAGACATCACACACACACACAAACACACACACATCACACACACACAGACATCTCACTCACACACAGACGTCGCTCACACACACACACACACACGCACACACAGAGGCATCATACACTCACACATGCAGACATCTCACACACACAGACATCACACACACACATGGACATTGCACACACGGACATGACACGCAGACACCAACACACACACACAGACATGCACATACATGCACACACACATCGCCATCACACACACACAAACACACACGACACACAGACATGACACACATACAGTCAAGTGGAATGTGGTGGAGCTGGTTGAGGTTTTGAGCTGCCATGCAGCGAGCTGAACTCTGGCCATCCAAGTGGTGGCCAGCACTCTCCGGAACACATGAAGGGGCCTTCAGACTTAACTAAGGGAGGAACTTAGAACATCGAAGCTAACCCACCCGTCTCTCTCTTTCATCCTGCAGGACGAGTACATCATGAGCAATGAGCCTGGTGAACTAGCTGTGTTCCTGATGGCCTACAGAGAGCGAAGACGAAGAAGAGAGCAGCTGAGGTTCCTGGCTGCGCAGAGGGAGGAGCAGCAACCTCAGGAAGAAGGGGTGGCTGGCGCTCCCACCATCGCTGGTCAGCACCTAGCTGGACCCAGCGTCTACAGGCGCCGCCTTTCATTCCTGCAGATGACCAAGAACCAGTGTACCCGAAGACTGCACATGTCTAGGGAACTGGTCGGTCCCATCTGCCACCTGCTGCAGGATTTGGCACCAAGGGGACATGGAGGGCACCCACTGCCCGTGGC